>JAPTHN010000105.1:0-512500 GCA_026936325.1 Platynereis dumerilii | reverse complement strand
TTTTTGACAATTGCAGCACCTACACTTACAGTACTTCCTTGAATTATGCATCAAAGTAAAGGTAATAATGTAAGGCATCCATCTGTACCTACAGTAACCATGTAGCTCCTCTCTGGATCTCACAATGTAAGTGCAAACATTGTGTCCAATCCGATGAAAATCGACAATATTTGGCTTGAACTCTTTCTATGACTCCTACTTTTTCCCAGAGCATATATAAGACATATACTTATGTGCAGACACATAAGTCCAAAGTTATGTCTATTGAAGCTTTTCAGGATAAGGGAACTAAGGTGGCTACTAAGAATGTCCCCTTATATGCTTATGTTATGATCTCTGTAATGCATTACATAATAGTCATACTGCAGGTTTGCTCAAGCGAAACAAATGTTTGCACACTTATTCAATAAGATTATAAAAAAAATTGGCATAAAATGGTTCGTTTAGCCCCTCTTAGTGACCTCCACTAAGCCTTAATGGACATAAGTTCTTAGTAGCCAGCTAAGTTCCCTTATCCTGAAAAACTTCATTAGAGTTCTAAGTCTTACTAATTCACTAGCATAATGATAGTGTATGGCCAAAGATATTACAGCAATCTTGTTTTCTTAGACTCGCAGCTGGACAATGTTATTAGAAAAATGGTAATTATTTGGCATTTGGACTCTTCAAGTATGGACACATTGGTATTTCCAGAATGTACTATGCACACAGAGTTTATACTTAAGATCTATCAAGAGATTTTACTCTCTATACATGCACAAGAGCAACAGTAGTGTGCTGCCACAGGCAGTGAACTCTGTCAGAGTTCACATACAACAACTGACCGGCAACTGCCCCTCTGGTGGAACAGCTGCCCTGAAAGTTGAAACTGACACATTAAAGCATCCATTGTCACATGGTATAATTCGTTTTAGAATATCATTACTTTTAACACTAGGAACAGAGGCCCAAATTTGGAAATTTAAACGTGAAAGGACTGTATTTACTCGTGCTCAACCATGAATTCTGACAGTCTCTTCACTGCTGGCGCTGCTCATTCCGTCCAGAAGGAATCCAGTGTTGCGTAGAGAGAGAGAAATGTTTTATTTGACCAAATAAAATTATACACAATTATTTTGATTATGTCATATATATATATACATCAGATTGTGGTCAAGGAGGCAGCATCTAAGTCACGTAAGTGACGCTGTCGGTACTGCCCCCTTTTAAAGTAGGATGAACATTGGTAAGGCAAAGGGGTCCTGGAGCATAATACTATATTATTATACATACATAAAAACGAATTTTCTTTGACTAATTTGTTTTGATTTCTTAGAAGAGTGTGAATAATTTCATACATAGACACTGGGAAATGGAAGTAATGGGGGAAAATACCCAAAATTAAACCATTACCTTTGGTGAAAGTGACCAAGCACGGTCACCAACATGAATTGAAATATCTAAATTGCAGGTAAAAATGCCTGAATCAATAGCTGTCTGGCCATACCAATGATTTCCACTAACATGAGTGTGAATTCCTTTAGAATTAATAATAATCACTTGTAAATGGGATCGAAATATTTGCGGAAAATGTTGCCTTCAGTGTCAATAATATCCTCTAAAACAAATAATTCTGACATGTCTTTTAATTCCACTTGTCCTAATGACCATATAACTCATTCCTGACCTACCAAAACAGATATGGATGGATAGCCCTTGATGTCAACTGTCATTTGACACCTTGGTTTCTTTGTTACTACAACTATCAACCCCCAAAAGCTAAATAAATGTTGCCTTCAGTGTCAATAATCTCCTCAGAAACACCTAATTTTCCCACGTATTCTCAATTCCACCTATCCTAATGACCATATAACTCATTTCTGACCAATCAAAACAGACATGGATGGGTAGCCCTTGATCTGGACATTCATTTGGCACATTGGTTTCCTTGTTACTACAACTGTCAACCTCCAAAAGCTAAATATATATTGCCTTCAGTGTCAATAATCTCCTTGGAAATACATAATTCTCCCACGTATTCTCAATTCCACCTATGCTAATCACCATATAACTCATTTCTTACCCACCAAAACAGATATGAATGGATAGCCCTTAATTTGAACTTACATTTGGCACATTGGTATCCTTGTAACTACAACTGTCAACTCTCCAAAAGCTTATCCTAATCACCATATAACTCATTCTTGACCCATCAAAACAGATATGGGTGGTTAGCCCTTAGTGTGTACTTTCATTTGGCACATTGGTTTTCTTGTTTTTACAACTCCCAACCCTCCAAAAGCTAAATAAATGTTGCCTTCAGTGTCAATAATCCCGTCGGAAGCACCAAATTCTCCCATGTATTTTTAATTCCACCTATAGATCATAATCACCATGTAACTCACTCCTGACCCATCAAAACAGATATGGATGGATAGCCCTTGATGGCAAACTGCTTCTGGCACATTGGTTTCATTGTAACTTCAACTGTCAACCCTTCAAAAATTAAATAAATGTTGCCTTCAGTGTCAATAATCTCCTCAGAAACGCCAAATTCTCCTATTTATTCTCAACTCCACCTATCATAATCACCATATAACTCACTCCTGACCCATCAAAACAGATATGGATGGATAGCCCTTGATGTCAAATTGCATCTGGCACATTGGTTTCATTGTAACTTCAACCGTCAACCCTCCAAAAGCTAAATAAATGTTGCCTTCAGTGTCAATAATCTCCTCGGAAACACCAAATTCTCCCACATATTCTCGATGCCACCTATCCTAATCACCATATAATTCATCTCTGACCCACCAAAACAGATATGGACGGATAGCCCTTAATATGAACTTAAATTGGGCACATTGGTTTCTTTGTAACTACAACTATCAACCCCCCAAAAGCTACATTAATGTCGAATTCAGTGTCAATAATCTCAGAAACACTTAATTCTCCCATGTAGTTTCAATTCCACTTATCCTAATCACCATATAACTCATTCTTGACCCATCAAAACAGATATGGATGGGTAGCCCTTACTATGTACTTTCATTTGACACAATGGTTTCCTTGTTATTACATCCGTCAACCCTCTAAAAGCTAAATAAATGCTGCCTTCAGTGTCAATAATCCCTTCGGAAGCACCAAATTCTCCCATGTATTTTCAATTCCACCTATCCTAATCACCATATAACTCATTTCTGACCCACCATGGATGGATAGCCCTTGATGTCAAAATTTCATCTGTCAGTTTGGTTTCATTGTTGCTACAACTGTCAACCCTTCTTCAGGCTATATAGATGTTACTGCCAGTGTGAAAGACCTTCACGGAAACACAAAGTCCTTCCAAAATTGCAGCATGGTCGATCCCTGAAACTTATTTTTAGTCAACAACCATATTTGTCTAAATGGCAGTTGTCATCCCTTCCAGCTGAATCGTAAGGGTGGGGTTTTGCAGAGTTGCATTAATTAACTATTTATTGAATGAATGCTGGGAACGAGTGCCAAATAAGCTTTTCCATACATTTGTTCCCGCTTATATAATCTTCACTACCATTCCCCTCAGTAAGGCTATACACTTGGCGCCTAGCTCAGCATGTTTGTGGTTTGAGAATGCATCAAATGAGAAGGTTTCATTATCTGTTAGACAATTAAATTTCAAGGTATAGGGATAGCAAAACGAGGGATAAAAAGATCATATTGGGTAGTCCATGGAGTAAAATTGTTACATGACAAAGTGTATCTATCGTTAACAAAACAGGACCTGGACCTTGCTAAGTTACCTAAGTATTTTCTCAAGAATGTTGTTTCTATGTGTAACTAACACAATGTCATTGTTATTTTCATCTGTATCAAAATCTTGCTAATGATTCAATGGTCAATCCCAGTGTGGTCATCCTAGAATAGTCGAAATGCGAAATAATTACCATTTTTCTATCAAAATTGTCCAGTTGCGAGTCTATGAAGACAATATTACACTTACATCTTTGACGATTCACTATCATAATGCTAGTGAATTGGTAACAGGTAGCACTTTAATACATATTACTTCAAGCTGATGTGTTTTCCATATAAATATATGTCTTATACATGCTCTGAGAAAAAGTAAGAACAGTTGAAACAGTTCTAGCCAAAAATACTTGATTTGCGTCGGATAGGACACAATGTTTGCACTAACATTGTGAGATCCAGAGAGGAGCTAGATAGTTACTGGAGGTACAGATGGATGCCTTACATTATTACCTTTAATTTGATGCATAATTCAAGGCAGTACTGTAAGTGTAGGTGCTGCAATTGTCAAAAATGTGAAGTAAGAATGTTGAAATTATGTGCGAAAATGGCATTTCCGTCGTTCCGAGAGGCTATATTTTCAATGGCCTAAAAAACATTGTTCCAATATTTTCATTGAGTGGGATTTTTTATATGTTATTAAGTAGAAGTAAATGGTTAGAAAAAAAGTGGTTTGGTTTTTTTTGCAATTTGTGGCAGGTATAATCCTAGATTGACTGGACTATAGGGCCATGTTGCTCAGTAGGCCAAGGAAGACTGGTTCCCCAAAAACAAATTTAGGATGATACTTTTGGACTTCTTATCTTATCTTATTTGTTTTAATGCTAAGAGGCCACATATTTGGCCTATGCAAGCATGGAGACCGCCGTATGATTGATGAGATGATACGGCTAGGAGTCTGCTACATACCCTAATAGTTCAGGGATGTGCAGGGTCTTTCAGTTGCCCCAGCATAGAACACTGGATACCATAGGCGTATGGGAGGGGGGGGCGGTCGCCCCCCCAAAAGTTTGGGAAACAGTAAGATTCGGGCAAAAAGGCTAAAAAATTTGGGCTGATGATTAGGTAAAAACTATATAAAATTAGTGATTTCCAGGCTATTTCATTTGAAATGGTATTAAATTTAGATCTCGAAATTCGGGCAAATGTCGCTCGCCCCCCAAAAATCGCGCGTCCCGTACGCCTATGCTGGATACAATATGAATGGCGCTGTGTTGAGTTTGGGTCGTTGCAAAACTTCAAGCAGTTTAATGTGTCAAAAATCTGGCTCTCTGATTGGTCAGATCACAGGAAGTCAGCCGTTTCACTGTGTTGGCGATGACTTTTACGATTTTAACTTATACCAAATATTTGCAAAAAAAAAGGAGAAAAATGTAGATGTCAGTCAAAATCGTGAAATTCGTCGGCACCTTACTATCATATTCAGAGCACTTTTCAAGGGAGCCTGACGCCCTAACCAACTGAGCTAGTCCCCCTGACTTCATTAAGTTAGTAATTCAGTAGTTGAGGCCAGAGGCGGCGGAGCTCGGGGGGGCACTGGGGGCAGGTGCCCCCCCCACTTTTGGGCCAAAAAATAAAATGCCCCCTTTTCTCCTTGAATTTACCGTAGCCCAGCTGCCCCGGGACGAGGTGCCCCCCCACTTTTCGATGCGTTTCGCCACCTCTGGTTGAGGCCGAAACATCCAAGACCGATCGAGTCATGGGCCTCCGAGGCTGAGACCGAAATAAATAAAAATATAAAAGTTTCATCAGTCAATCCATTTTCATTTTGAAGATCCACGTCATATCTGCCGTTGTATCACATGTGTTCTGAAAGCCCTATTAAACCCGGGTTAAGGTAGACCTGCGCAGTGCTCACGTATGGACCACCAGGGTCTTAGGCTGAGCTGAATCCAGAGGGGGGGGCAGTTTTTGGTTAAATTCTGGGGGGGGGGTGCTGACCTGTCAAGTTGAATGCCAAGTTGCCAGCTGGTAAACCAACCAACTGGTAATCAAACACTCTATCAACTGGTAGTCATTTAATTTTTGCGTGTTACCACATCCTAACCATGCAATAAAACTGATTTCATTACCCTACTTTGTCATAACAATCAAATTTTGCCAAAAACCAACGTCACCGAGCGCCGTCAATATGAGGCGCATCAACTTCTGACTGGCACCATCATTTCAGAAATTTAATTTCCTTCATTTTGATATAAATTTCGACCCTGTAGGACCATTATTTGTATGTGAAATATGCTGAGCAGCATGCAAAATTCCTCAAAATCACAATGAGCGATAATATGGCATTTAGGCACAGAAAATCCTCTGCCCACTTCACTCATTATCACTCACTAGGCTAAAAATAGCTTATATCCAACAGATTGATCTTTGCCAATATCCACTATAGTTTAAGTGAATGATAATGAATGATTTGGGCATATTCCCAAAGGACAGGATCTTTGTCAAAATCCACTATAATTCGAGTGAGTGATAATGTGTGGCTTAGGCATGCGCCAAAAGCACCTATATTTTGCCAAAATGCCCCGCGGATATTTTAGAGGATGCCAAAAGGCACTATAGTTTGCCAAAAGACCCAATAATTTGCCAAAAGACCCAAAAATTTGCCAAAAGACCCTATATTTTGCCAAAAGGCAAAATAGCCTTGCCCAATAGGCCTATTGGGCGCAATAGTGGATATTGGCTGCAACAATAGCTTCGTGGACAGTGATTGACTTGGTCCAAGTTTGACATTTTCAGAACGCATCTCACTGCAAAGTTGTTCAGGGGCATATAAAGGTATACGTAAATAATTTATTTCTTAAGTTCAGTGAAAATCTATCTATCTATCTATCTATCTATCTATCTATCTATCTATCTATCTATTGTATTTGTATTTGTATTTATTGAATTCATGGCATACACTGTACAGTTACAATTTTTCATGCAATTTGGCAGTGTTTGAATATATTTATAACATTGATTTGTTATAAAAATGAAAAAAATAAGCCATTGGGATAGCACAAGGACTATCGTAAGTGTGCCCTCACAATAATTAGTGGATGAATGTATTATATATGTATGAAATAAATAAATCCATTTTATCTATCTATCTTATTCAATCTATCTTGATCAATCTATCTTATTCAATCTATATTTTTCAATCTATATATTTTCAATGATTCGAGATTCAAGGGAAAATAAATTCATGCACCCAATTATTGGCCAATATTTAAAAGTTCAAGTGCTGGTTTGTTAAAACTGTTTTTGCTGAGGAGCCCGTAATCCCCTTAATTTTCACAGCTGTTGCAATTCAATGAGATTACAGTTCATAATCACTTGCAAGAAACACTGTTATGCAATGATCAACACTTAACTATAACAGTCTCTCTGATTGGTTGCGTAGGCAATCCTTCGCAGCTCAGCTGCATAACCACACCAACTAGAATTTGTGTCGCAAGCGGAACACATGCGAGTTCACCATGCTTATGTTGTTTTGATGTGTTGATTCTTGGGAAAATGGTGTCGAATTTGGGGCCTAGATTTCCATACATGATCGGAGAAATATAACAGACGATAAACTTAGCAGTGGTATGACCAGGGGGGGCAGTGCCCGTTCCCCCCGAACTTCAGATACTGATGGTTGCAAAAAATGGAAAAATGGAATAAACAACTTAATGAAGTAAAGAAGAAAGTACAGTGGTCCCTGCGTTATGAGACCGCCCCTTCTGCGGGAGTGAGCCGGTCTCTCGTGGGGGTACGGTCTCTCGTCGGGGTATGAAGTTTTCGACAAACAGATGAAACAAGAATTTAATTCAAATAATTAATACAAATTGAAATATTGGCTGAATCATCCTTGTAATGTTAATAGAATTGTATTTTTCACTACATATAGTGGGCCTAATAATTAGTCTACCAGAAAGTGTTAACAAATAGATCTTTATTGGCCCCACAAGTCTTGAAAATTAAATAATTAGGCCTATTTTAAAGTATCAGGCCACATACTGCATCGCTACATTTTCCAGGATCAGCAGCAATGCCCATAACCAAAAGCTGCAGATTGGTCATTGAGTGAAGATTTATTTTTGGTTGTCTCCTTCGAGAGATTTCCACCAATGTCAATTTTAAAATGTTATTCATAGTGTGTGAACATGTGAGAAGCATCTGTATCAGTTTGGTCTTCTTTAAGATGAGATGAAAGGCAAGGATGTTTGCCAAAAAAAGAATTAATGTCCAATCTCCAAAAACTCAAACTTAAAACTTTTATTTATTGTCAGTGTTACAACAAAGGCTAGTTTTACGGACTTAAATTCTACATGTGACCATTAAGCATAGCTACAGTGCATAAGCTGGGTGGTCGCATTGGAATCTCTCCTCAGTCTCCTGTGTGACCACTAGAGGGCAGATACTTATGACAGGTACACCACAATCAATTAGCTTGATAACGTGTACAGTATAATATCTGTATAATATGTTAATTCACACAAACATATAAATGTGGTTGAAGTCAAATAAATAAATATACAAAGTATAAACGAAATAAGGCCGATCATGTAATTAGGTGAGTGATTGAACTGTCATCAATAATCATGATTTTAACACAATCCTTGCATTTTTAATGGCAATTGATGCACAGTATGTTGTCTGATGTGCCTCAAATCCTTAATTGCAATTATCAATTGGATTGTCACTACCTGAAGTTATAACAGAAGCTTTATCCATTCAATCATGTAAGCATGAGACCATTGTACTTGTGCTGGTCTTAATATTAAGCAAACATACAGACAGACAATTTGCCAGTTGGTATTTCTGCTGGATTAAGAAAGCATCGTGGCTTCTCTCCTCTCACTTGTCAATTGTCAGAAACTGACGGTCGTTTGTGGTCGCTTATAAGGATTGAAATTAGCCAAATATGACCAAATTGGCGGTCGTTGGTCGCGTTAGACAGGTTGGTCGCATATTGGGGTGATATTTATGAAGAAAAACGTTAATACAGAGGCTCTGTGGTCGCATACAAGGGTGTGGTCGCTCATTACGAGGTCGTTCACTGCAGGGACCACTGTACAAGCGGCTTACAACACAATTATGGCTATAGCAGGAAGCCCAGACCTTAAAGGTATTAAGATGAGAACGGTGTGGCAGGTGGTAAAGGCCTGCATAATACCAATTGCCACATATGCATGGGAAGCAGTAACCACTACGAAGAAGCAACGCGAAAACCTAAAAAGGACCATTGACAGCGTCATAAAAAGAGTAATCTGCACACCCTGATTCTTTTCGAGTTTCGGAGCGGCTACTCGATCGTGTGGAAACATTAGACTTTTTGGGGTCGGTGCTCATATTGAGAACTAGTGATGATGAGGTGAGAAATGATGAAAGATATATGTTATGTGGGGAAGGTGATGGGGTAAGTGGGGGTAAATGGGGGTAAGTGAGGTAATTTAGGTAAGGGAAGTGAGTAGGTAAGAAGAGAGAAGTTAAGAGTGAAAAAGGTGGTGGGGGTAAATGGGGTAATTGGGGGTAAGTGGGGTTAAGTGGGGTAATTGAGGTAATTTAGGTAAAGGAAGTGAGTAGGTAAGAAGAGAGAAGTTTAGAGTGAAAAAGGTGGTGGGGGTAAATGGGGGTAAGTGGGGGTAATTGAGGTAATTTAGGTAAGGGAAGTGTGTAGGTAAGAAAAAAAGAAGTTTAGAGTGCAAAAGTGTTGGGGTAAATGGGGATAATTGGGGGTAAGTGGGGGTAATTGAGGTAGTTTAAGTACAGGAAGTGAGTAGAGAAGAAAAAAGGAGTTTTGGGTGGAAAAAGTGATGGGGGTAAATGGGGGTAAGTGGGGATAAGTAAGGGTAAGTGGAGTGATTTAAGTGTTGGAGGTGTAGAGGGAGAAAGAGGTGGATTTGGGTGGAAAAAGTGGTGGGGGTAAGTGGGGGTAAGTGAGGGTAAAATAAGGGTAAATGAGAAATTTAAGTATTGGATGTAAGGGGAGAAAGAGAGAGAGGTTGAGAGAGTAAAGATGGTGGGGGTAAATGGGGGTAAGCGGGGGTAAGTGGGGGTAAGTGAGGGTGAATGAAGTAATTCAAGTATAGGGAGAAAAGTGAAAAAGTGAAGTTTTGGGTGAAAGTGAAGGTGGGGGAAGGTGGGGGTAAGTGGGGGTAGGAGGGGGTAAAGTAGAGATGGGTGGGGTTATGTATAGGAAGGGAGGGGTAAGTGAGGGGAAAGGGGTGATGAGAGAGAAGTGGAAGTGAGGGATTTATACGATAAAGGGAGTTGTGATGTAGATTGTGAAAATGCTTTACACTGTTTACAAAATAGAGTTTGGTTCTAGATGGTGAAAACCATATATACAATGTTTACGTCTGGGTCCTAGATGGTGAAAATTGCATACAATGTTTACAAATGAAGATGTGATGCTGGATGGTGAAAATGAGATACAATGTTTACAAAGAGCTAGATGATGAAAATGGGATACACTGTTTATATTGACAGCCAATGGGCTGACAGTATGAGAAGGAAATGAAAAATTGAAGTATATAGTAATTCTAGGAAGAAAGGGAAGAAATGGGGAAGAGAGGAAGGATAGAGGGATGTTATGAGGGGATAGATGAGGTCGTGAGAGGAATAGGTTGATGAGTAAAGGGGAATTAGAAATTGAGAGATCTGATTGGTTGTTGGAATGTAGGCCTATACTACACTAAGTGTAGCGGTGAAACAACGTTGTGAAACGGACATTTTATAGAAGTTATTATGGATTGTTTTGAAAAATAAAAAACACCAGCTTGTAGAAAATTAAATTGCAAAGACAATGAGCCTACTTAGAGGTTTCTACGATGATTACAAGTGGTTTAAAAGTTGAAGAGAAATTGAGAGTGAAAAATCTGAAATTTTGATAAAAGAAGGAAGTGATATGCGGTAAAAAGACGCTATCGTACGAGCGAAAATAAGGGGTTTTAATGAATAGTCGGACAGGAAATGATGGTTTTGTTTCTTCAGGGAGGTCCTAAACTGCGTTGTGTGAAAATTTGGTGAACATCTGATGATTCTAAGCGGCTGAAATGAGCCTATAAAGATTCACACCTGCATCAACACTGTGCATATTTTTTTATTTTTTTTCAACGAATTCTCGGCAATGAATAGAGATATCTCCATAAAAAAACGAATTCATATGGTTCAAGGATTTGGGATTCTAAAGAGCCTAAAATTATAATTTTAGCCCCATTAGAAGTGTCCAAAAAACGATCGCAACTGTTTCGGCCAATCAGAGGGCAGTAAAACAATAACAGCAGTATTTCTCTTTCCTGTTTTGCCGTGATTTTGTTGAAACTAAAAACTTAAATTGTAATTAAACAAGACACAAAAAACACAAATGTGAGCAAGGCGACTCAAGTTAGCCAATTCTTCATTAATTTCATGAAAAAGAAACTTTAAAAAGTGCTCCCTTGTCTCTCACAAACGATCCAAAATTTCTGACTACCCTTATTTAACCCTGTTTGCCCACAAATGCGAGTGAACTCGCAAATTAGTGCCTACCGAGTCACAGGCTCACTGGCAGAGCCAGCTCGAAGTGATCCGATGACAACGTGAGAATGGTGGTTTGGGAGATTCCAGGCAATTTTTAAGTATAAAAGTGGTGGGGATTTGGCCCACCAGGCCCTGCAAAATCCCAACGACTGACAGAGATCTGCCCCACCAGTAAGTGCCCTTGGATTCTAAATGTTACACCAAATTTGTTAAAATGTAGAAATTCGCAGTACAACTGGAAGTAGATCCAGGGCCGGATTAACGTAGTATGAGGCCCAAGACTGAACCTCAATGTGAGGCCCCTTGCCAGACCTGACCTGAAACTGCCAAACACCACAGAATTTTAATAAGGGACCGTTCAGAATTTATGACTGGGGGGGGGGGGTGGGAGTTTTGCTGGAACTTCCCGTCAAAAATTGTTACCCCCCCTTGAGATTCATGCGGATTTTTAGTACCCCACCCCTAGGTTTCATGCTTATTTTTAGTACCCCCCCCTCAACATACAAAGCAATACACACATATATATACTGTTATACAATGTCACGCATACAGATTTGCGTCATTTCGTGGACTTTTGCGTGTTAAAAGTCTAGATAAAGTGAGTTTATGTGTGTTTTATAACATTATTTCTTTGTTAAAATTTCTTACCCCCCCCTTAGAAGTCTTGTTAAAAATTAATACCTCCCCATTGAAACACGTTTGAAAAGTTAGTACCCCCTCGGGCAAAACTCCCACCCCCCCCCAGTTATAAATTCTGAACGGTCCCTAATTGTCATAAAAGCCACTATAAGGATCGCTTGGTCGTAATGTTTTCTGTACTAAATTTTTTGTGCTAGCAACAAGCCAGAAAGAAGTCAGTCTCTGAGTTTTTCATGCAAAATATTTATGCCAAATTTTCATGTTTTATTGTTCGATTGAGTCCAAAGGAGCTTCATATGGGGTACTCTTGAAACAGGTATTTCCAGGCTACACAATTGGAGATAATAAATTAAAATTTACGATAAGTTTGGGCCCCTTAATATGCATTCGAGCCCAACTTGTCACAACTTGTCCGCCTAATTTTTATTTAATTTTGACTTAAAAGTCTCAATTTAGGCAAATTAATTTTTTTTAATCGAATGTGAGGCCCCCTTAAGG
Organism: Platynereis dumerilii; assembly: GCA_026936325.1. Classification (NCBI taxonomy): domain Eukaryota; kingdom Metazoa; phylum Annelida; class Polychaeta; order Phyllodocida; family Nereididae; genus Platynereis; species Platynereis dumerilii. The sequence goes on along the minus strand of JAPTHN010000105.1, from coordinate 500,104 downwards.
TGTGAGGCCCTAAGCTATAGCCTACTCAGCCTAATGGACAATCCAGGTCTGGGTAAATCCATGGATATAAATTTATAATTCACAGAACTTTCTATACCACTGGCAAATTGAAATTCCAAAAAAAAAAGGAAAATACTTTCTGGAAGGATAGTAATATACTGAATTGTGTTTCATTCTGAAGGCACTATAGGCTAAAACATTTCCTTCGTCTTTTTTTATCTTGTGATTCCATACTAAAAGGTCATGACAAATGTTCCTGCAGGTTAGGCTCATCCATCAGACAGTAAACAAATGATGACATAACACAGACTAAACAGCCCTGTGATGATTGATATTTCCAACAAGGTATTTGCATAATGAATCATGAGATGATGGATGTATAACCAAAACTAAAGATGTATAACACATTCATGAGCAATAGTTGCCAACATTAACATTTATGCATGGAAATATTTTCCAAAGAAGTATGAGTTATGTCTTTGTACAATGACTTCCGCTAGTGAGTCCAGAAGTGTTACATCCACAAACAAAACAACAATGTATGTGTCATTACACCTGGATACCAGATTTGACTGTCCAAAGTTGAAATTGAAAAAGGTTAGTTTTCATAGCTTGAATGGCTGAACGTATGATTTAGATGGAGAACCAAAATTACCATAAATGCCAAATTACACCAGTTGGCCCAGTACTTCAGGCTACTAAGATTATTGATTGACATTCAATATCTGTAAAAATGTAATTTTTATGTATGGAAGGGTAGTCCAACTATATATTTCAGTTAAGTATCTGACACTCTTTTAAAATTACATGGTAATTTTATCACTGTAAAAAATAGGCCTACATATATCCAACGCTCCCAAGCTAACATTCCTGCAATAAATAGAAGGAAAGCCTTGGAAATTTCCAAACTGTTTGTCCTAATCCTTGACATATGTAATAGGGATCTTTCCCGAAGGGACTAAAAATTTAGGGAATATGCCTTAAAAGTGCCTTAAGAGGTACTAAGCTAAGGGAAGGTCCTAAATGGTGACTAATGGTTCCCTAGACCCATTAGGCAGTCCCTAGACGGGATTATCTGTATAATTTTATCTCTCAAATGAGATGAAAACAAATAACATGAGCTAAATAGACTGATGTTTCGTGGTGTTTTAAAAGCAAATATGTCAAGGATGGTCAGTCAGCAGTTCACAGCTATGTATTCTGCAGCATAAATGCAAAAATTAACACTGGCCATGCAATTGATATCAAATGAGAGGTAGATAGATAGATAGATAGATAAATAGATAGATAGACAGATAGATAGATAGATAAATAGATAGATAGATAGATAGATAGATAGATAGATAGATAGATAGATAGGTAGATAGATAGATAGATAGATAAATAGATAGATAGATAGATAGATAGATAGATAGATATATAGATCGATAGATCAATAGATAGATATACCAGCCAGTGATAGACAGATAGACAGACGGAGAGATAGATAGATAGGTGGTAGATAGATAGATAGACAGATAGATAGATAGATATACCAGCGGCAAATTGTGATCGCTTAGCGATCCTTCCCACACTAGTCACGTATGAACTGAGTAAGTGTGGATATGAAGCTTTCAATTAAAAGGGCTGATCGCCATCTTGTTTTTGGACACTGAACTTCTGACATTACTTTCTCAGCCATGTTTTTGTAAAAATGGAAAGTGATAAAAGCAATAGAAAAAATTTATTGAACTAATTTAAATATCGGTGAAAAAATATTTCAAAATTTTAGAAGACCCGCTTCAAAGTTATTCAAGAGAAAAACACATGGCAAGCATTACGAAAGTGATTTTAACAGAATTTCAGTTCATTTTTTCACTCACAGAGGGAGACGAGAGGCTTTAGCCATGGAAGCGCCACCACCATTGATAAAAAAGAAAAAATTTCCACAAAAAAATTAATTAATAAAAAAATAAAATAAAATAAATAATAAAAAAAATTCCAAAAAAAAGAAGAAAAAAAGAGAAGCAAGAAATGATTAAAAACAATTACCCTTTAGAAGAAGAAATTCAAAAAAAATAATCATTCCAAAAAAAAAATGTCAGCAAAATAATTGTCGGTCAATATCAGGTTTTACAGACCTGACCTAGTGATACCTCGGCATTCGGCCTCGGTGAATATCACCTGATATTGACCTCAACCAAACCACTATCTATAGGCCTATAAATTATAATGTAGGCAATACAATAGATCAGCGCATAGTTAACAGGCAACGGTGTTGTAGGCCATCCAGACCTGTTTACCGCTCTCCCCTGCTTTGGCAGATTACATATTAGGTACCATTCACGAAATCGATACATATATACCAATGCAATCGGTTGGTGAAGAAAATCATATTGATATGTTTTAGAACTTTGTTCGATGAATGTAATTGAATGGTCAAAATGATAAATCCGATAGCTGACTGGAATGAAACTGTTTGTATGTCTGTCTGTCTGTCTGTCTGTCTGTTATTGGTCACTTGCTAAACCTCTATCTCCCCACCCCAAGTGCATTTCTTTTGATTCTGTCAGGGTCAGAATGATGCCATCACTTCTGAGCCTTTGTTTTACATTTTGTCACATGTATTAATACTTCATTGGAAGGTCATTTGTGTCAATCTTTATGACATGTATATGATGAAGATGCAAACGTTATTTCAGATTTAAAAGGGGTTTTACAGAAATGCAAAACAGATTATAAGAAACTGTATCAAAGGCTAGTGGATATGAGTGATTTCGATGGGGATTTTTACAACGAATGTTTGAGCAAGCTCCATGATATCGAAACTTGTACAATTCCTAGTGTCGGTATTAATCATAGAAATACATACAACGGACATGAGGCTCTAGCAGATGAAGCAACCAAATCCACCATCTTGGAACTGCCTGGCAGCCTGGCATTTGGTAACCGTGACGTCACCAATGATAGTGATGTCACTAGTAACAATGGCATAATGTCACGTCACAGTCAGCCAAACACAACATCTTGTTGCTCCTGCTGTGATGTCACAATGACGTCATGTCTCCGGGCAGTTCCAATATGGCGAATTTGGTGACCTCATCTCGAGATGGCGTCATACAGCCTCATGTCCGTTCTATGTATTTCTATGGTATTAATGAACCAATTAATGAAAATGCGGTTAAGAGAGTAATTAGTGACAGTAAGAAGGTCGGATCAAATGGTCTTGGTAATCTGCCAAATGAAATTTTAGAAAATATTGATTCTGTTAGTATTTTGACTGCTTTGTTTCAGAAATTGTTTAAACTAGCTTTAATTCCTTCACTGTGGCGAGATGCTGTTTTAAGCCAATTCAAAAGGAATCAATAGCTGATCCACGAGTGCCACTTGAATATCGCGATATAAGCCTACTCTCCACCGTGTACAAATTATTATTCAGTTCAGTCTTGAATAAAAGGTTGATGTTTTATGGGGAAGTTGAAGGTCTCTATGCAAAAAAATGAATTCAGTACTATTATTGATTAGCCAGAGAATGATATGTAATCTTTCAACTTTTGTTGGTTTTACCAATCTTAAGAAAGCATTTGATTGTGTGGATAGAAATTTATTGATGTACAAGTTACTAAAATTGGGAATAAGTGACCAGCTTTATGTTAACTTGAAAAATATATACTCATGTTGCAAAACTACTGTTAGTATCAATGGTTTGTGACAGACTTTTTCCTAAGTGATTATGGTGTGTGACAACGAAATTGTCTCTCAAAAATTTTATTTTCAATATATGTCAGTGACTTAGTGGCTGATCTTAAAGATAATACTACTGGAATCAGGGCCGCATTAGCGCATTTCTGGGCCAGGGGCAAACTGTTTCTAGAGGGCACCATCGTGCCCCAAAAAACGCTCTAATTTCTGAAAAGAATCTGTTGCGCCAGTTAACCGACACACTTCCTTTACTGTCGCTACTCTTTTCAGCTTCATCATGGGCCCCCCTGAGGTCATGGGCCCGGGACAAATGCCCCGTTTGCCCATAGGTTAATATGGCCCTGACTGGAATAAAGAATGAATATTTTGATTTGCAATGTTTAGTTTATGCTGACAACTTGATTTTCGTGTCTGAGAAAGAATTGGATCTGCAAAAATATTTATAATGTCGTGTCAAACTGGTGTGCTAAGTGGCGAATGAAGGTCAATCTTGATAAAACCGCAATCATTCACTTTCGTAAACCAAGAGTTAGGCAGTCGAACTTTATGTTTATGTTTAATTTATAAAGGATAAGTTTAGTTGATAAGTATAAATACCTAGGTCTTGTTTTCTATGAAAATTTGAACTATAAAATAACTTCTGATGTGTTAGCTTATTCTGGTGGCAGAGCACTTGGGGCAATCTATAGTAAATATAAGAAAAATAAAGGGTTCGGATATGAAACTTACACGAAATTATTTGCAGTGGAGTAACAAGTACACTTGATTACGGTTCATGTATTTGGGGTCATGGTGTTTTTGATAAAATTAATGCTGTTCAAAATTGAGCAATTCGTCTGTTTTTAGGAGTTCACAGATTTACATCTAACTTAGGTGTTAATGGTGATATGGGATGGCTACCCAGTAAACTTAGGAGATATGTCAGTATCATTCGTTATTGGAATAGACTAATTTCCATGGATAGTACGCGGTTTACAAAGAAAGTGTTTCAAATGGGATAGAAATTTTACTCAAAAATCCTTGTGCTCTTATGTTTCCATTGTTTTGCAGAAAATTAATATGTCAGACCAGTACACTCAAAATGAACAACTGAATATTGAGTAAGTGAAACAAAGATGGACAAATGTACTATTTTACCTCAAGGCTCAATTCTAGGCCCACTGTTATTCAATGTCTATATAAATGACTAAAGTTTGCAAGTGTCCTTTTCAATATAATAATTTATGCAGATGATACAACCCTTATTACACAACTGAACATCACTGTACAACCCCAAAGTGAACAAAAAATTTGCAATGAACTGGGTAATGTCTCTGGTGAAAGTGTGTTGACCAGTGAGAAATCTCAAGAAAGAGCTCTAAGATTTCTCACTGGTCAACACACTTTAAGTTATGAAGAACTTCTACAAAAAACCAACTCAAAAACCATGCTTGTGAATAGGATGAAGTGTATTGCCATTGAAGTTTTTAAATGCATTTATAACCTAAATCCTGCATATATGAATGATATGTTTGTTGTAAAAGAAATTGATAGAGATATGAGAGATCCATGCTTATTGACTGTACCACGTTTTAACAAAATTATGTATGGCAAAAAAAGTTTTCTTATTACGGAGCCCATCTCTGGAATCTTTTGCCTCCATTCTATAAAGAGTGCTCGAGCATTGAGCAATTCAAGAATGCTATAAAGAGATGGGGAGGACCTAAGTGTAGTTGTAGTCTATGTTGTCTATGAAAGGATCAGTGATATTTGTTTTATGTGTGAAATGTATAATTACGTGATGTGTAATTTGTGTATAAGTGGCTAAATGTATGATTTTAGTCATTTTACATTTATTAATTTTACTAATTTTCTTTTTACTGATTTTATTGTTTTTAATTTTATAGTTGTTGGTGTTTTTATATGTCGAATACTAGCTCAATGAGCTAATTGTTATTGTTATTTACTCGACTTTAAATAAAATTTTATTCTATTCTATTCTATTCTATTATAGATGGTTAAAAGTGAATAGGCTTGCTGCAAATACCAAGAAAACTAAATTTATGACTTTCAACAATAAACTAAGAAATTTTTCACCACCATGTTTGGTCTTTGACAATGAGATAATTGAACCAGTCGATTGTTTCACATATTTAGGAATAGTATTTGACAAAGAGTTAACATTCAAGCAACACATCAGCAAAACCTGTCTATCCATTGCCAGATTGATAGGATGTCTTCATGCTATTAGGAAATATATATCAAGACAAGTTCAACGACAGATATACAATTATACATGGCCCTAATTCAGTCAGATGAGTAGTATGGTATACTTGTTTGGGGACACGCAGCTTCGAAACTATATAGATTACAAAAGCAGCAGTTATTTGAAATACAACGCTCACACTGATCCATTTTACAAAAGAACTAAAAATAATGAAAAGTGAAGACATCTACCAACTGCAGTTATACAAATTGTATTATGAAGTAGTGAACCAAAGATCCACTGATTATTTCAATAACATCCCAATCATAATAGTCCAGTAGAACTTGGGCAAAATAGGGGGTAACCGTACCACTAAGAGGGTACAGCTATTTTATTGTTGATCTTGCATAAGTGGAATATGGTGATTCCAAATCTGATATTCTCTTGTTTCTCTACCTTGAGCATTTTTAGATATTTTGGTTTCCATGGCAACCATTTTGGTAATTTGGATATCATACTTATAAACACTAATTTGTCCATAACTTTGTTAATCGTGATTGGAAATATGTCATTTTTACACAAATTGTTGTTTGGAATAATGTCTCTCCAAAATGTGTGAAATTAACCAGATAGCACTTTTCATGAAGTTACCATGGCAACTGATAACTCAAAAACAATGCAATTTTTGAAAGCAGACTTCAGAAAGTTGTCTTCTATGGCAATATTATAAGGTAAAGGCAGAAAATTAACATTGACAAAAAAAGTCAACTCTATAACAAAATGTATTATTAAGAAAAATTGGAAACCCAGCAGTAAATAAAGTTGCCATGGTAATCAACATCCCAAATAGCAATTTTTCTAAAAATACTGAAAAATATTAAAATTGTCTATATCTTGACATGTGTTGTTGGAAACTACTTCAAACTTGGCATCATCATGTATCATTTGCTCAGATTCATTATATGTGCATTTGTGGTTGCCATGGTGATTGTCATGACAACTGAAACTTCAAACGATATCAGCTAATTGAACCTGGACTGGTAGAAAATAAAATGAAATTTATCATACTTAGATGATGCTGATATCAATCAATTTTGATACCAAATGAAAGGTAATATTCCCAAGAGTTGAGGAAGGTTGTTGTTTCTTTATCTTGCTAAGTGAAAACAAGCATTTCCATGGCAACAAGTCTGAAAGAAAAGGAAAGAACTCCATGAAAAAACCTTTAAAAGTGAATATCATTTGATGTATGCACACTAGAAACACCGTTTTAGTGTCTAAATATATGTTTTCAGGCATGCCGGTTTCAATGGAACCATGCCAATATTTATAGGGGGTCACCCTCATTTGCATATTCAACTTTTCTTATAGGAAAACAACAAAATTTTCAATATATTCATGTCAAATTTTTCGAAACTTACAATTAAAACTTTAAAAATCGAAAACATGAAAAACATTGACTACTGAAATTTTCAATTTCCGTGCAATACTGCTAATAGTGCCCTTGTATGGTTACAATTTACAAACTAAGATATCACCATGGCAACCAAACAAAACTTTTATAAATCATTCTCCTAAAATATAAGGTTTTCCTAGTTTGAAAAGTTTGTATGCCTGACTAAACAAGAAGTAGTAAACAACTGCAGATATAGATAAAAACACAAATTTATATTGAATTATAAGTCACATCATTTACAAACTAAGAATAGACATCTCTTATTAAAATGGTGAAGCATCTCAAATATCAAATTTGAGATATGAATATTCAATAGTCAGTCGGCCTATACTATAAAATTTGTGAGCTGGTCCAAATTAAATCTTCTAAGCTTCCCTGCATGTATTTCTGAAAAGGCCTGTATTCTCTGTGCTAGTTAAAAAAACAAATAATCTTGAAAAATGAAAGTAAATAAATGAATAATGGTAAATAATGTGAGATATCAAAACAATACAATTGTTTCCATTGTTATACATAATGTCACAATTAACTATTTATGTTATATACCGGTATATATATATATAAAATAATATATTTCATTTATTTAATTAAAATATGTCAAGACACCAGTACTGTGTTGGTTTCAAACTCATTTTAAGTGATCACTGCAAAAACCTGGGCCACGTTTTATTTTTTCTGGTTTCCATGGCAACAAATTAAGCATTTATTTTTATTTCCATTATATTATTTCTTGAAGATTGCTTGCAAATTACCTCTAATTTATTTGACCCAAATATCGTATGTCTGCTGTAATTCAAACAAAAGTTATGGAAAGTTGGACAGAATTTATGGAAACCCCATGTATCCTACCTGAGGTGTAGCTCCAATTGCAATAGCATCAGATTGCTTTTTAAAGGAAATGCAGCGTTGCTGCAAAAAGAGTTGTGCCAGGTGTGGTTGACTATGGGCTTCACCGCTTTCATGAAATTGAATAAATTCTGATTCACAATGTCATGTATTTCCAGAACTTTTGGTTTTGGAAATTGATAATTTATGAGTCCAGATTCATAGTCTTGTGTTAACATTGATTATGTCTTGGATATTACTTTGACATGCTTCCTGATCTTGCCATTTGTTATGTCGGCCTATTGCTTAGCCACGAAGTTTTAAAGATGTTAAAGAGATCATTTGTTCCCAATTGGCTATGACCATTACGGTGTATTTGAAAATTCCCATTGGAAGCCAAGGCTGCAGAAATTATCCCTATTTACAAAAAAGACGATGCACTGCAAAGAAAAAACCATAGACCAGCGAGCATCATAGCAAGCAGCTTCAAAGTCTTCAAGAAGCTCATGGTGCAAGATCCCAGCTCAAATCTTCTGAACACATTGTACATGACTCTCTGGCAGCTTTTCAGAAGAATTATAGCAGCCAACACATACTTTTGGAGTTATGTGACAATTGGAGATCCCTGAAAGAGCAGAAAATTATACCAGGAGTCCTTCTGGCCAATTTGTCTGAGGCATTCGACTGCTTCCCGCACTCCCTTATAGTCTCCAAACTCTAATCGTACGGCCTCAGCAGGCAAGCAGTTACACTCCTCGCGGATTTTCTATCAGACCGGCCCCAACGCATTAAATTAGGCGGGGTTACCAGCTCATGGAATACCATTTTGAAAGGTGTCCCCCAAGGCTCCATAATGGGGCCTGTGATATTTAGATTATGAATCACTCCTAGCAAAGGCCAAGCTACCATCACTGGAAATCGCCTCGATTAGGGCTATAGCTCTGGAAGTGTATAAAATCTATCATGAGATCGGTCCAACCTTCTTACAGAAAGGGTTCGACCTTCAAAGATCATCTTAAAATCTACGATCAGGCCCTATCTTTACCCGAAATCACTCCAGAACTACCGGTTTTGGGCTGCACTCCTTCAGAAACTATGATGCAACAATTTGGAACTCACTGCCAGCAGAGCTTAAGTCCAGTACAAATATTAAAACTTTCAAGAAGATGTTAAAGGACTGGAGTGGGCCAAGCTGCAGATGTAACTACTGCAGTTACATAAAATCACGACAACCTGAGGTGGTGATATAAAGCTCTTCAATTAAATTTATAAGACTTTTACATTTACATTACTTTTGAGAGTCTTAACATCCTCAGAGTGCTTCCATCTACTAGTCGATTTTAACTGTTTTCATCCTGGTAATTTTATTTTATGTCAATTTAATCCTGATCATCCAGTTTCATTTTAATCGTTCTAGTCTCTGTTTTTCCCTTGTAATCTACCTCGGACATTATAGCATAAATCTTTGCTAACGTTTATTTGTTGTAAAATCCGGGTTTAAATAAAATTGTGTATCTTGTATCTTGTATTAGGAAACTATTGCAAATTCTTTTCACATAAAGTTTATGATGAACCACACCTGGAGACCCAGGATAAAAAAGGAGTCTGGTTGAAAAAAAAAGGCCAGATATGTGTCAGACTCATCTTAACTTACATGGCCTTAATGAGAGTGTCAACAAGGGCAAAGGCTCAAACCACTTGTGACTTTTAAGACTAGACTATCAGGTACTGTAATGGGTCTGTGGTCTAAGGGTTATTTCTGATGGATTATTCTTAACTTAATTGTGATTGTGAAACATGCATCTGCTTTCAGAAAAAAAACTTCTGAGATTGGTCCTACATAAAAATGGCTCATAATGACCCAAAATTACCAATGACTTCAACAGCTTTGTTGAACTTCTAAATACAACTGGTGTGGCGCCTTCTGTGTATATTAGGATGATAGAATAAGGATAACTTTATTTGTTGATTGTGAGATTAGAATAGAGTATCAATTCCAGCTCAGATGAAGCTTGGAAGAATTATTTTTTACCAGCTCACAAATTATACAGTAAAGGCTGACCGACTATTGAATATTCATGTGTCATATCTGATATTTGAGATGCTTCAACAATTTAATTAGAGGGGTCTATTCTTAGTTTGTAAGTTATGTGAAGTCCTAGTAATTCAATATAAATTTCTGTTTTTAACTATATCTGCACTTATTCACTACTTCTTGTTTAAGTAATGCATACACAAACTTTTCAAACCAGGAAAACCTGATATTTTAGGAGCATGATTTATAAAAGTTTGTTTGGTTGCCATGGTGATATCTTAGTTTGTAAATTTTAACCATAGAAGGGCACTATTTGCAGTATTGCATGGAAAGTGAGAATTTCATACGTCAATGTTTTTCATGTTTTCGATTTTTTAAGTTTTAATTGTGAGCATGGAAAATTTGACATAAATATATTGAAAATTTTGTTGTTTTCCTATAAGAAAAGTTGAATATGCAAATGAGGGTGACCCCCTACAAATATTCGCATGGCTCCATTGAAACCGGCATGCCTGAAAACATATATTTAGACACTAAAACGGTGTTTCTAGTGTGCATACATCAAATGATATTCACTTTTAAAGGTTTTTTCATGGAGTTCTTTCCTTTTCTTTCAGACTTGTTGCCATGGAAATGCATGTGTTCTCTCAGCAAAATATAGAAACAACAACCTTGTTCAACTCTTGTGAATATTACCTTTTATTTGGTATCAAAATTGATTTTATCAGCATCATCTAAGTATGATAAATTTCATTTTATTTTCTACCAGTCCAGGTTCAATTAGCTGATATTGTTTGAAGTTTCATTTGTTATGACAATCACCATGGCAACCACAAATGCACATATAATGAATCTGAGCAAATAATACATAATAATGCCAAGTTTGAAGTAGTTTCCAACAACACATGTCAAGATATAGACAATTTTAATATTTATCAGTATTTTTAGAAAAATTGCTATTTGGGATGTTGGTTACCATGGCAACCTTATTTACCGCTGGGTTTCCAATTTTTCTTAATAATACATTTTGTCATAGAGTTGACTTTGTTTGTCAATGTTAATTTTCTGCCTTTACCTTATAATATTGCCACAGAAGACAACTTTCTGAAGTCTGTTTTCAAAAATTGCGATGTTTTTGAGATATCAGTTGCCATGGCAACTTCGTGAAAAGTGCAATGCGATAAATTTCACACATTTTGGAGAGACAATATTCCAAACAACAATTTGTGTAAAAATGACATATTTCCAATCACAATTAACAAAGTTATGGACAAATACGCGTTTGTAAGTAAGATGTCCAAATTACCAAAATGGTAGCCATGGAAACCAAAATATCTAAAAATGCTCAAGGTTGAGAAACAAGAGAATATCAGATTTGGAATCACCGTATTCCACTTATGCAAGATCAACAATAAAATAGCTGTACCCTCTCGGTGGTACGGTTATCTCAAGGTTCTACTGGACTATAAAAGTCAGCAAAATTCATGGTTACAACACTAGGAATACTTAAAAATGTTTCATTCTTAATGTGAGACTTTTTGTATATAAAGGCCTATGTGTTTCACTTGTGTATCATTTATATATATTTTTGTGACTTGTAAGCCCTTTGTGGGCTGGGTGCTTCGGCACATGTCAATGAAGATTTTCTAACTCTCTAACATCAAGTACTTTGAGAAATAGAAGAAAACAAGCTCTGTCACAAAACGTGCCGTCACTGCCTGTCAGTATTGCAAGGCACTGTACAATCGCTGCTTTAGTGGTCCCTACCCTCAAGAAGGGCCCCGGCCCCCTGTTGTCACCCCGTGGATTCGCCTCGACCTCCCCCCCCCCTGCCTCTGCTAAAGGCTGAGACTGATCCATACTTTCTGGGAACTGTGGCACCCCCGTTCCTAAACTGCTCACACTTAAAAACGCACACTTCCAAAAAGGTTGAAAATAGTACTTCCCCTTACTTTAGTATTGAGATGAAAGTTTGAACAGTTCTAGTAGTTGCCATCAGGTAGATTCATGAAAATTTACAAATCTCTAAGTGCAGTACCTTTGTGTTAAATTAAATCGTCTTGGATACGGTCGAAAATGCAAGTCACAATTGCACTTCAACACAAAATACACCAATTGTAATATTGGTTTTGCAGCATATTGGATTAATCTTATGAAATTTACACATACAGGCACAGGACATCCAAAGACTGCCCCACGGAAGTTTTTGAAAAATAAGTTGATGATAAAGCAGATTTTGAATTGAAAACTCAAAATGTACGAATCAGCATCTGGAAATGAAGCATGTGAACCAAAACTGTTAAATTATGGTGCTTTTTGCTTACTCATGGTAGAAACACATACATAGACAATCATTCCATATCGACAGTTCCAACACTCTCAAAAATCTGAATAAAACATCTTTTTTGAAGATTTTGACAACAGTCTCCTACGGTTTTACTGTATCTGACAGACAAGGTTTTATTTATTTTATTTGTACCATTTGAACATTTGATTTTATATCTGTGATCGTTTTAACTATTTATAATACTATTTTAGACCATTGTTATATTTTTGTAAACTAAACCTTTGTATTTCAAAGTGTTTGAATAAAATATTATATATATAGGGGGCGGGTCAGCATTGACACTTAAATTTTATTTATTTCATCCTCTTTAATTGTGGTTTGGTCAAATATCCCTTTTCGCCACCCAATCAAGCAAGTAAAAATGTAAACTTTCCTGGCTTATCAAAAAATATTGTTGAAGGAACAGCTTTAATAGTTGTTGAAATTAATGATCAGAGGATATTGAAATTTTGTGACTTGCGTTTTCGACAGTTACCACGACGATTTAATTTGACACAAAAGTACTGCACTTGGAGATTTGAGAATTTTTGTGAATATACGTGATGGCAACTTCTAGTTTGCAAACTTTCATCTTAGTACTTTAAGAGGAAGTGCTATTTTAAACCTTTTTGGAAGTGTGCGTTTTTAAGTGTGAGTAGTTCATTTGTGATGGTTTGACCAGATTCCAAGGACATACACTGTATGTGTAAATGAGTAATATAATCAACACAACATGACCATATAAGAATCACAACAAAAAACAACAAAGCAATAGAAGCCTTAACAGGTGAAGAAATGGAACTGTTCTGTTCTGTGATAACATTAATTAATTACCAGGGCATAAATGGCAGACATAGGAATAAATCCCATTTCCTTTCTTTTGTGTTGGTTAATCAAGGGGATTGTTTACATTTTGGCCTTGACAGTTTTGACAGCATTTTAGGGTTGAGGGGTTCTTAATTACATTTTCTAAAGTAATACGTGCTGAACTATATGAAGGACACACATTTTATCATCTAATTCATTTTGCAAAATGTAATTGTGACCTTTTGACACAAATAAGGCTTTAGGCCTAATAAACGTTTCAATGGGTGAAAGTGAGAAGAGTGTAAGTGCTTCATACACTGTAAATAGTGTTAACATATGTGTAGCCTACCCGTCAATAAACAATCTCTTTGATTAACCAAACAAAAGTAAGAATACGGAATGTTACTGTAGTCCTATGCAATCTTATAATCTAGATGAGCATAGCCATGCAAGTAAGTAGTGAATGAGGCAATTTGTAATTCTATCCCAAGATGGATCTACTTTCACAACTGTAAATATTAGCCTTTCAAGACATGCACCTGGCCTATTTAGGTAGGTTACTGACCCTGGATGTAGAATTTGATGCATGGTAAATCCGTTGCTGCTCTACTGATTATTCAACAAGCAATGCCAGCTGACTGCATGAGAATGAAATTTCATGAATGACATTTGTCCATGTATTTAGCACCAGATATGGTGAACGCCTTTTTATCACTTGGTTATAGGAATATTTACTTGACTTAATTGGTTCTTTCTGGATAGTTCATCCATCTTCAGGAGGGTCAATCAAGGGTTGTTGACTGCAGTTTCGGCTTTTCATAATGCACTCTAAACATTTGGTTGTCACTGTGACTAGCTTATGACTACTTTAGGGTAGTAATGGTTGCAAAAATTTGATACTGACTTCCTTGAAAATCATTATGAATATTCTATCATAATCAAAATGACTATGTTGACTGTGTACATGTCTGAAAGGTAGTCAATTTGATCACCATCTGGTAGCTTTGATTACCAGAGTGGTACAGATTACTAATCCAATATTTGTCACATTGACAACCTTGTGTTTAGAGTGTGGTTATAAATTAGACAAACATCAAGTCAGGAAATTTAATGCGTCCAAAGTTTTTCAAAATCATATTCAAAGACCTCTGGTGGCAGATAGCGATGAAGTGAGTTGGTATTACTTGGAAAACACAAGCATAGATTTTCTATTTCAAAAGCAAAGCCTTGAAATAACTGTTTCCATTTCTCAAAGATAGTGTAATGTGGACGGCTTTTCTACTTTCATGAAAATAATTATTTAAATTTGTCGTAGATGGTGCTGTGCGGCATAGCTAATATGTAGAGCTATCTGTAACAACTAAAATTATTGATATTATTAGTCATTTTGACAACTCATAACATTTGGCCAACTTAGCTTGAAAATTACGCACTTTCTGAAACTGCTCAAAATGATGCTTCTACACAGTTGACAAATTTTACTTCGTGTACTTGCTTGCCAAATTCCCCATTTTTAGCAGCTGGAAATCATTGATGCGCTTTCATGTTAAATGACGTTTTAACCCAAAACCATGAGACACCAAGAATAAACCCCTATGGATGAGAGAGCTTATTTTAATCATCCAGGCAATACTTTTCTCTTTTTCTGCTCATGCCTGGTTTTATATATGTTTCACATTTGCAATATCATGATATAATTAAGTATTGGAAAGTGGATGAAATTAAACCTCATGGATACATTTTTGACTTTGACTCCATAGTTGTCAAGTTGGCTGAGCAGCCTGAGCTTGATCAATTTGGAGGGACACACCCCCTAGAAACTAGGGGAAAATTGTGAAATTCTGTTTAAATTAATGCTCTTTTTAAGCCAAATTGTAACACAGAATACAGGTTAAGTGATCCTTGGACTTTGCATAGCCCTTCTTCAACCTCATACCCCGAATGAAACTGTCAATGCCATATCATAAACAATCGCTTTGATTGACCAAACAAAAGTAAGGAAATGGAATGTTACTTCAGTCCTATGTCTATATATAATCTATTCGACCTAATAATCCATGCAGATGAGCATACCCATGCAAGTGAGCAGTGAATGAGGCAATTTGTAATTTCATCCTAGGATGGATCAACTTTCACAACTGTAAATATTAGCCTTTATAGACATGCGCCTGGCCTATTCAGTTAGGTTGCTGACCCGAGATGTAGAATTTGATTCATAGTAAATCCGCTGGTGATTATTCAACAAGCAATGCCAGCTGACTGCATCAGAATGACATTTGATGAACGACATTTGTTTTTGTCCATGTACTTGGAACCAGATGCAGTGAAAAGCACTTTTTATCACATGCTTGCAGGAATGTTACATTGACTTGATTGGTCCTTTCTGAATGGTTCATCCATCACCCGGAGTTCATCCAACTACCAAGGGTTGACTGCCGCTTCAAGCTATTCGTAATGGTTGTAGATTTGACAAACATCAAGTTTAAAAATTAATGCATCAAATGGCTTTCATAATCATGTTCAAAGACCTCTGGTGGCAGATGGCAATAAAGTGAGTTGGTATTTATTGAAAAACAAACAGAGTTTGCTGTTTCTTAGAGCAATCCTTGAAAAAACTGTATCAATTGTTTGTAAGATATTCATGTCTGTGAGGAGTGTGCATGACCTAGCCCAGATGACCCTCTGCAGAAATAATTGTCAGTCAGGCAAGGAGAACAAGAGTGTTGATTAAGATTCACATTTTGATTAAGGAATGGTTCCTTGATAAGGAGACCTTAGAATAACTTACATATGATGTTTAAATTTTGAATGTAGAGTGAGGAATTCACAGTTTAATTTATAAAGGAATGTCAGAAACTTCCCATCTTAAGAATATCACAGATTCATAAACATTGCATTACTGAGGCCATTGCAATGTGGTATGAGGAAAAGAAATACAGAAAAGAAATATAAAAGGGTGTTTTGCTTTAGATGTATACTGTATCATTTGCCTCTGAATTGGGAAACTCGAAGGAAGTCACTTGTATATCAGACAAATTAATAACAGGATCAGTTCGGTTTCCGCAAAGACAAACAGGATATGGCTCATATCAAATTAATGCTGAGTTTCACACCAACATGTCTTATTTTGTTGATCTTTTCTTTGAGTGTGTTACACTGTGTAAGGTTGATTCAAAGGTTGATGTTTTTCTGACCAGCTCATTTCTTTGATCAGATGGCACATATGAAATTGATGTAGTCATTCTGAAGCTGAATATTTATGCAATCTTTTTGTCAAAGCGAACCATGCGTCATTGGAGATTACGTCGAAAGCGTATAGCCAATCAAACAGTACACTTAAGATCATCACACTATGGTAATGGTCCCCATTTTTTCAACAGCAAAACTTCTTTTTGTGATATCATTACAGTATAATCAACTGCATCCTTGGGAGAATCAACTCTCATCTTAAAAGACCTCTACGGCTCAATCAGAAAAGGGAATTTACAGGAAATTGTCATTGCTTGGGAGACAGTCGAGGGAATTACCACATGGAAATGCCTTGACCTTGACCATGGTCTAATGTGGTCAAGAGAATGACCTTTAGCACTAAGGAGCAAATTCTATTGGCCTCTCGAATCCC
Source organism: Platynereis dumerilii (assembly GCA_026936325.1). Classification (NCBI taxonomy): domain Eukaryota; kingdom Metazoa; phylum Annelida; class Polychaeta; order Phyllodocida; family Nereididae; genus Platynereis; species Platynereis dumerilii. Next base: position 483,167 of record JAPTHN010000105.1, on the reverse strand, counting down.
AACAGCTGAGTGTCAAGGATCAGACGAACAATACAGCAGCAGGGGCTTGAATAGATTTCAACGAAGACATTTTCATGACACATGTCTACATAGACCTCAAAATATCTTCAAAATGCCAGCGAAGGACCATTGGTCGTCAGATATTTCTCCCTCACCAATGACAGTTTAATTCTGTTTTGAGGCATTCATATATCACTAAGCAGTAAATAGTGTAACTTAATTAATGTTTTTTAAAATACTATTATTGCGTAGTTCCAAAAGCCGATTAAGTATTGGAGAAAAAGAAGCCAACACGGCTTTTTGTTTTATTGAGGATGACTTTGAATTTTTGTGTCCGAGAGCAGGGCCTCGGGCCCTTTGTCGTCATCAATGGGATTGTCATATCAAAGTTGGTGTGGATCGAAAAGCATTTCACAGATGCAAGAACAACCCAAAGTTATGATGCCATTATGATGCCCAGTGTTTACACTGTTGCACTAGATGCCCTGGCTTTAATCTTATGTCTCACTACTCTAAATAGTTAACTTTAATCCCCCAAATTCCTCCTTGCTCAGCAGACGATTTCTGAGAAGCATCTTCTTTTTCTTCCCTTTGGCCCTACCGCCCTGAGACAAAGTGGGGTGCGCCACAACCTGAGATTTATACTTCAGCCAATTACTAAAGATAGACAGACAGACACATAGACAGATAGATAGATTGATAGGTAGATTGATAGGTAGATTGATAGATCTATAGATAGAATGCAACTTTTAACAATTTATAGATATTTGTTAATGTAATGATCATATCCCATTGAGTTATAAGGGTTATTAAATTGCTCGAGGACACGGTGCATGCATTGCATGCTATTTTCCTTTATATATTTGTAAAGATTGTAAACGCGCGAGAATAAACAAAGCTTTGTATCTTTTATCTTGTATCTCCTTTTGGCCTTTTTGTAAGAGTAAAAAAAAAGGATAATTGACACTTTGACTGAAAAAATGACTCCAATACATGTGCTTATTTGGAGTCATTGCAGTGATTGCACATCTGCCCCATTAGCTGTATTTCAATGAAACTCTCAGAGATGAAAGGCACAAAGGTGGAGGGTGAAACCTCAAGAATCTTTCAGATGACATCATAGTCTAGATCTATGGCACATTTCTGACTCCTCCACAATTCCTGAAGTGCTGACTCCTTGTCTTCAAAGAAATTGTACTTTGCCAGAAATTGAGGAGGTCCTTTTCAGAGGCATGCAAATAGAAGGAAGCTAATTTAGTTGTGCAAAGTTTTGAATACTGTCAAGTCACATAAATTGGAATGTTTCCAATTTTGCCAACTGATATTTGTACAAATTTGTTCTAAATACACGTATGCTTGCACCCCATAATTCAGTTAAACAAATACCTTGTTTAAAATGTCTGTCACTATGGGACTGTGTTTATTCTATGTTATGTCATCATTTGTCATGGTAGCTACATGATGTATGAGCATAACCTACAGGAAGCTAGAATTTCGTGATATTTTGGAATTCGCAAAATGAAGCAGACTTATGTGAATAAAGAAGTGAGCGTAGATAGTGCTGTCAGATATTTAATAAACCAATGGAAGGAAGAATGTCACACAATTCAAAGGACTTTTTGGATGCCATTTGATTAGTTATGAAAGGACAAGTTTATGTTGAAAGATTTAGTAAATGTTTAACAGAAGTTTTAATAAGTGTATACGAGAATGAACAATCAGCATAGATCATCATGGAGTATCTATATAATTCTCTGATAATAATTAATGTTGACTGCACCAACTGTGAGATGCTCTTTCGTTCTTGTACCAATCAGATTAATCAATAATCCTAGTGCTATGTAGCCAGTTGGATAAGAAACTCAAGAATCCTGTGCTTGTAAAACCTTCCCTGGAATGATCCAGATTTTAAATATAACCCAAAATGCACCATGATGTGTTTTCCTTGTGTTAGAATGCTTTATAAACACATTTAGTTGCCAATTCGTCATAATTCTGAGTTCAGCAGCCAAAAATGATTGATGCACTTTGATGTTAAATTGAGTTTTAATTCAAGGGAATAAACCCAAAAGGCATGAGACACCAAAGAACTAAAACAAAAGATAGGTAGAATTTCTTTTGATTATTTGTGCAAAGCGCTGTTTTTGTCATTCGGCGTCTGCTTGGTTTGTCATGTTTGTGGAAATAAGGTTACATAATTGACACGTTTGGTTTGAATGTTAGCCTTGAAAGTTCATAATGATAAAGCTGCACTGTAAAATTTTAATTTTGAGTCAGCTGAAATGACTGATTGAGATGGTCGCACATTATCAGCTAACATAGCTTGTTGTTTTAAATTATGATTAATCTGTCTGTTATCATAACTGAAAACAACAAGCTATGTTACAAAATGCAGCTCAAAGGAATTATGCAAAAATCTGTTGCAATCATTTAAGCTGACTCAAAATTCAAATTTTACGGTGTAATTTCCTTGGAAAAGAGAGCTTTTCCTTGCAAGTGATTGTTGGGCAAGCCGTGCACATCGGCCAAGATTATGTGACCCAGAAGAGTGTGCAAGTACAAGTAAGTGAATTAGGCAATTTGAAATTCTATCCTTAGTTGGATCAACTTTCTTAACTATATCAACATCGGTTACCTTTCTGAACTTACACCTGCTATGGTCTATTATGTTAGGTGTTGACTCGCTTTTGCTGAATTTGATTCATGCTGGTCCTTTGCTACTTGACTGGTCATTCAGTAAGACCAGGTGTCCACTTGGGCCAGGACAAGACCAGGAAGGGTTGGGGAAGCAAATTTGGCCATTTCAGCGTATCTTCAGCATCAGATGCTCCATTCCTGAGACCTTCTGCATTCTGTCTGCAGACAGGGTGCAGAACACTTCAGGAAGGGTAAAAACATAGGACAGGACAATTAGGAAACCCTCGAGACAGCACAAGGAATTTTATTTGGTGGCAGATTGAATGCCATTTTTTCTAATTTTTCTTGACATGTCATCTTGTTCTTAGCCATTTTCACATATTTCAGTGCTTTCCTGGGACCTTCTGCGTGTTGTCTGCACCTTCCTGACACATTCTGCATGCTGTCTGCGCTGTCCTGAAACCTTCAGCGAGCTGTCTGCAAGGCTTCCTGATGTTCCTCACCCTTCCTAATAGCTTCTTGGTAGTTTCAGCATTGGTTCCTCAATACCTCATTATGCCTTCAGCACCTTCCGCAAACCTTCAGCAAGCCTTCCTGAACATTCCTGAAGCTGTCAGAAGCGCAGAAGGGTCCAGGACATCTTCAAGAAGATGCTGAAGGGATCCTGAACGGTTCAGGAAAGCCAGGAAGCCTTCAGGACAAGGTCAGGACAACAAGGACAAGTCGCTGAAGGTACCAGGAAATAAATTTCAGCGTCCAAATTTTGCTCTGGAGCAAAATTTGAACGCTGAAATGTTTGCCTCTGCTGAAGACGCTGAAGCACCAGGAAGGGTTCAGGAAAGACAAGGACAGCATGAGGAAGGCTTCAGGAAGACCAGGACAACGTGCTGAAGGGATGGGGAATTGTCAATTTCACTTTCCTGATGGTTCCTGGTCCTGTCCTGGCCCTAGTGGACGGCCCCCTATATATTAAAGTCAACTGACATTTGATGAATGACACTGGTCCACACATTTGGCACCAGATTTAGTAAAAGCCCCTATTTATCATTTGGTTGCAGAAAAATAAATTATTGGTTCTTTGAAAATGGTTCATCCATCTGCATGAAGGTCATGCATCCATCATCTAGATTTGTTAAGTAGCATTCAAGACAGGAAAATAAATATTTCAAATGGATTATTAAAAAATATGTCAAATGGATTATAAAGTCATATTCAAAATATCAAATCACAGCTTAGGGAACGATTCCTAAATCAGAATTAGAATCTTCGTCAATTGGGCTGATGTCTTGCTTCTAACTTGTGTTCCCAATTTTCGGTTCCATTGATCAATCAGTTTGGTATAGTATTTGCCATCATTATTTTGATGCTGAACCTTGATGCAATTCATGCAATGTTAGTCAAAGGGAATTGTCCATCAGTTTGTTTTTTTTTCAATCAAGAATCATCGATCCAATCATGCTGCCAACACAAGGTCATGACACCTTGATGCTGGTCTCATTTTTGCCAGTAGCAAAATATTTCCTTTTGTTATATTCAATGGCACCCTCGGGAGAAATGCACCAACGGCTCAATACCTGCATTGTAAGACCCCCTGTTGTAAGATCAACTTGCCTTATGTGACCGGACTGACCGCCTTCCTACCACTCATAAGAAGTATTTTTAGTGCATTTTGTACCATGGCGAGAGACTGCACCCTGACGAGAGACTGCACCCCCATTAGATACGCTTCATGCCCGCAGAAGGGGCAGTCTTATAATGTAGGGACCACTGTACTTTTAAAACTGTCATGGGAATTATCACTTGGTTTGCCTTTCCCTTGACTTAGTCTTGAAAGACCTCTTTGCACTGCCTAACAAATAAGGTTGCCCTTGACTGATATTCAGAGTGGTCAACAAGAATAACCCTTGTCATCCAGCAGCAAATTCCTCTGACCTCCTAGCAGCTGAGTATCAAGGAACACATGAACAGCCCATTATCACTTGATTGACCCTCACATTTTCAACAGGGCGAGAGAGAGAGCAGTAATCCTCAACATGTTACCAAAAAACAGCTTGCTTATTTTGTTGAGCAATCAACAATTTTAAAATAAACTTATAAATAAATAAATGCTACACATCAACCCCAGGTGAGCCATCTTTTATTTGCCCAGCACAGACACTGATGCAAGGGGCCACCAATTTAACAACTCATCCAAACAACATCCATAGATCTAGGATTTTGCTCATGAAGGTCAACTGAAAATTTTGGTTTTCCAACTGGGCTTTGAACCCACGCAGACTCAGACCTTCAGCGAAGTGGAAACCTCGTCTACTTACCACCCAGCTGCCTGAGATGAACGTGTTTATGTTGTTTTGAAGAAAGCTGAAATTACTAAGGGTCACCAATACTTCCAGGTCAGTGATTACCAGGACAGACTTAATTGAATGATGGCAAATTCAATTGCCCATTTGTCACTTAGGTCTTGTTTACAGGTCTGAGATGTCACACCTGGCACTTCCAAATATTCACCAAAACATCGATCGAAAGGACAACACAAGTGTTGTTTGCTACGCTTAAAAAAAGCTGCGTCTCTCTCACGGCAGCTACAATTGTACTTTCTTTTAATGTGTCAATTTACAGTAGGACACAGTTATTTTTATGGTAGAATATTTTCTCAGACAGACAGGAATATGTGTCAAGCATTTTCAAAAAGGAAAATTATTTGCAACACTGCCTTCCAACATCACTTCATAGAAACATTTCTTCAAGATTACTCACTGTATTGAGTTTCTTTCTTTTGAGTTCCATGCAATGCCCTGTTTTCCAGTTGTTAAGCTGCTGTTTGGATTGCGACGTTTGTGGAAATAAACTACATAACCGATTCCTTTGGTTTGAATGTTAGCCTTGGAAGTTCATGACGATAAAGCTGCAAGTGCTGTAAAATTTAAATTTTGAGTCAGCTCAAATAACCAATTGAGTTGGTTGCACATTGTCAGCTAACAAGGTTTGTTCAGCCTTGTTAATTGTCTTAAATTATGGTAATCTGTCAATTGTCACAACTTAAAAAAAACAAGTTATGTCAGTTCAAAGGAATTCTGCAACCATCTCACTCAATCATTAAGCTGACTCAAAATTCAAATTTTACAGTGTAAGGGGCCGACCAGATGATCTTTGAAAAAAAAAGTTCGTCCCACGGGTAAAGTCCATAGCCCCCCCGCAACTATCATCTGGTCGGCCCCTAAGGTCCTTGGAAACGAGGGCTGGGGCTGCTGGGCGCACCATGTGCATCGGCCAAGATTCAACTGTCGGCCAAGATTCAACTGTGTGACCCGGAAGAGTGTGCAAGTACAAGTGAATTATGCAATTTGAAATTCTATCCTTAGTTGGATCAACTTTCTTAACCATATCAACATCGGTTACCTTTCTGGACTTACACCTGCTATGGTCTATTCTGATAGGTGTTGACTCGCTTCTGTTGAATTTGATTCATGCTGGTCCTTTGCTACTTGACTGATCATTCAGTGAAGTCAACTGACATTTGATGAATGACACTGGTCCACACATTTGGCACCAGATTTAGTAAAAGTTCCTATTTATCATTTGGTTGCAGAAATATAAATTATTGGTTCTTTGAAAATGGTTCATCCATCTTCATTCCTCTGACCTCCTAGCAGCTGAGTATCAAGGAACACATGAACAGCCCATTATCACTTGATTGACCCTCACATTTTCAACAGGGCGAGAGAGAGAGCAGTAATCCTCAACATGTTACCAAAAAACAGCTTGCTTATTTTGTTGAGCAATCAACGCTTTTAAAATAAACTTATAAATAAATAAATGCTACACATCAACCCCAGGTGAGCCATCTTTTATTTGCCCAGCACAGACACTGATGCAAGGGGCCACCAATTTAACAACTCATCCAAACAACATCCATAGATCTAGGATTTTGCTCATGAAGGTCAACTGAAAATTTTGGTTTTCCAACTGGGCTTTGAACCCACGCAGACTCAGACCTTCAGCGAAGTGGAAACCTCGTCTACTTACCACCCAGCTGCCTGAGATGAACGTGTTTATGTTGTTTTGAAGAAAGCTGAAATTACTAAGGGTCACCAATACCTCCAGGTCAGTGATTACCAGGACAGACTTAATTGAATGATGGCAAATCCAATTGCCCATTTGTCACTTAGGTCTTGTTTACAGGTCTGAGATGTCACACCTGGCACTTCCAAATATTCACCAAAACATCGATCGAAAGGACAACACAAGTGTTGTTTGCTACGCTTAAAAAAAGCTGCGTCTCTCTCACGGCAGCTACAATTGTACTTTCTTTTAGTGTGTCAATTTACAGTAGGACACAGTTATTTTTATGGTAGAATATTTTCTCAGACAGACAGGAATATGTGTCAAGCATTTTCAAAAAGGAAAATTATTTGCAACACTGCCTTCCAACATCACTTCATAGAAACATTTCTTCAAGATTACTCACTGTATTTTTTTGGTCTATCACATGATTCTGCTTGTTCTCTCACCTCCTGTGCAACACCATGAACCTGAAAAACATTGGGAATTGGTGAGAATAGAACTACATGAAAATCAATTAATGCATTTTCCCTAAGTATTTTCCCAAAGTTTAATGTTGCAAACCTGTTCAATAACACCGCAGGGCAAACAATGGTGGATCTCTTGCTTTGATGCTAAAATTAGGTTCAGCCCAAGAGCCACGAATGATAAAACCACATGTAATCCCTCTTGGGAAAATATCTTATTAATTTGCAGAATTTCTTTCCAACCAAATATGCAACAAATTTTTCTATTTTTTAAAAGATCATTTGTGTTGAATGCAGCGCCAGAAATAATGCATCTTTAAAGTACTGTATCCACTTTATGTTGCCTTTAAAAAATATTTAGTTATACTTGTCTGCAACCTGAGTGACTGTATGACTACAGTGATCTTTTACGGGAGGGGGGTTGGCAATTTTTCTTATTTTTACAGATACCAAATTGTCTTCTAATTTCTTCTAAGATGACATGCATTAAAACCGTTAAATCGTTTAATGTATGTGGATAAAGGTTTAAGTTTGATTAAAGAGGAACATAATGTCATATATGTTTATTTTATCTCATGCTACTGGCTATGAAACATTTTCTGTTTTTATGAGCAGCTGCCAGAGACAGACGTAATGATGAGATGACAAGGCCGTGAGTCCACAGCAATGTACTCCTTGTTCCCATGCATGGGGTCATTTGCTTGCCTGAGAATAGACACTGAGTTTAAGAAAAAGGCACCCCATAGATAACGTCCTTACATTTCACAGAATTGAGTTCCCTGGATGGATTAAAACCATGACTCAGAAATCAGTGGTTGCACAAACAAGCATTGCTATAATTATATATTACAATAAGACAACTATAACTAAAATTGCGTGAACCTCTATTTTCCATAGAATTCTGTGTACGAGTATACATAAATTTGGATAAGTTGTCTGAGTGTCTGACACAATGACAAATGGAAGCAGAAAGTGGACACTTGTGTTGCAATGCTATAACACTCTTACAAGGCTATTTTGGACTATTTTGGAAAGTAGCTCCTCTGATGTAACATCTGCATCACTGTCACAGTTTCCAAAAACAGACTCAGAGGGCCTTTGATGCATGCCTCCTATAAGAATAAAATGACATTGATAAATTCTGTTTGAGGCATATTGTGGGTCTTTCATGTACATATGGAACATACACTTCAATCATCTGTTTGTCCGCTTTCTTCTTCATATTAGTCCATAATAGGATGGATTAAATCACCATTAGTCACCTTTTTTCTGTTGTCACAAAACGGTAATGTGCGTGTTATATCAGGAAGCCACACGTCTGTCATATCATAGCCAATGAGCTTCCTGAAAGATGTTTACATTGGTATACTTCTGTCAGTCAATCACAAGCCAGTATTTCACTGCAATGAGTCTCATATTCTCTGTTGTCCTCTTATTCTGTGATGTTTATATGTTTGAATGTTTGTCTCATGGTACAAGCCAGTTATTTACCACAGGATCAGGAGTATGAGTTCATCACAGCTTGGGCTAAAGTCCTCAATGGATTGCCCAGTTGAACAATCTATCAGTCTGGTGAAAAGTTGATTTTGTATGCTACAGCATTGCTGTCCCAAGAAATAGTTCACATTTCATTGCACATTCACAAAATTTCTATTAAACATTGAGGTATACCAAAGTCAGACTCAGCAATCACATGCTCTAAGGAAGCAGACAGGGCCATCAACACACTAAGAAACAGCCCCGGTTTCTTCCAGACAAAATTGTGTGTCTTCCTCTGACTGAAATGGTCTGTACCGCTCGCAGGAGCTCGCGGAATAGCACACTAGTCACTAGGTGGCAACACATGACAGCAAATGTTCTGATCTGCCAAGGCTGGAAAAAGAATTGGCAATGTAACACCGTTTGTAGACAGACAACCTATGCTAATCGACATCTTACAAGGATGTTTAGATTGTGATCTTCATGTTTCTGGATTATGCGGCATAACATATGTAGAACTATTGGTGTCGTTGGGACTAGCCATTTCTAAGGCATTACAGTGGTTTTGTTCTATAACACATTATTTGACAACTACAGTCCTATTTGTTTGTGTTCCATATCAAGATTTTCTGGTTTTGCTACATCGGTGTCAGAAGTGAGGTTTGGGGTAAACGTTAGCCTTAGGCAGGTCGCTTCCCCAAATAAAAAAACTATCTGCTGTTGTGTCTTAACAATGGAGGGAGTAGAATGGCTTTGGTCTGCCAAATTTCTACCATATCTGAAGCTACTGAGAATAAGCATACCAGTGGGGATCCCCAAGTACCCCTAGTGGTAGCACCAGACGAAGTTTACTGCACTTTTTTCCGCTTTTGTAGGCCTTTAAAAAAAAAACAGGAGGTAATCTCAGTCTCTGTAGGCAATCTCCATATCTGAAAGTACTGAGAATGAGCGTACCAGCGGGGATCCCCAAGGACTGGGAATAAAAAAAGCTTTGTATCTTGTATCTTGTATCTCCTTCTGGCCTCTTTGTAAGAGTGAAAAAGAAGATATTAATTGACCTTCAGATTGAAAAAAAAAAAGATGTGTGCCTGTTTAGAGTCATTGCCCAACTATCCTTCCATTTACATTTCAAGGGATCTCTCAGATATGAAAGGCACAATGGTGGAGGGTGAAACCTGAATAATCTTTCATATGCCATTAAAATCTTGATGGCACACTTCACATAACAATTTCTGAAGTGCTGACTCCTTGTCGTCAAAGAAAATACTTCTGCAAGAAATTGAGGAGGTGCATTTTAGGCATGCAAATAGAAGGAAGCTCTTTTGCTTGTGCAAAGTTTTGAATGCTGTCAGGTCACATAAATTGGAATGTTTCCAATTTTGCTAACGGATGTTTGTACAACTTTGTTCTGAATTTGCTCACACCCCATAATTCATTGAAAAGAATACGTTGTACCTTGTTTAAAATGTCTGTCATCAGGGTATGTGTTTAGTCTATGTTATGTCATCATTTGTTAGCTACATGATGGATGAGCATAACCTGCAGGAAGATAGAATCTCATGATCTTTTGGCATTCACAAGATGAAGCAGGGTGACATGAAAAAAAATGTCTATACAGTCACTTACAGCCAGGAAATTTGATATGCAAAAAGAGTGGTCTGCTGCAAATTCACTTCGTGTGTCATCATTCTAAATATATGTCATGATCATGCATACCCAATTCTTTCAATGTAAATTTTATTTAAGGAGACTAATTCTGCTTGTTGGTGACAGGCAAACGAAAGGATTATGCATCTGATTTTTAACTCTAAAATCAGTATGACAAATCAAATGGCGTTCTTTTGATCATGACTGATCAAACTTTTACAGCCTCAATGTTTGCCATGTTGACTGTAGAGTAGATGACACTTCATCAGCTATCATTAGTCACGAAGTGCGATTTTTACTGTGCAACAGTCCACTCTTTTTGCATAGCAAATTTCCTGGTGGTAATGTTCAATCTAGATACCAAGTAAAATGTGTGATGTTCTGTTGTTTCAGTGAGCCAAAATACTGCATAGCAAATTGGATAAGCAACCCAAGAATCTTGCAAAAAAAACTGTTGTGTTACAGAAATGGCGCAGATTTGAAATATAACCCAAAATGCACCAAGATGTGTTTTCCTTAAGTTACAATGCTTTTTAATCACTCAAGGCATATTTGTTTGCCAAATTTGTCACAATCCTGAGTTCAACAGACAAAAATGTTTGATGCACTTTGATGTTAAATGAAGTTTTCACTCAGGAGAATAAACCCAAAAGCAATTCATGAGACACCAAAGAATTAACATGAAAGATTGATGGAATTTCTTTTGGGTTCCATGCAATGCCCTGTTTTCCAGTTGTTAAGCTGCTGTTTGGATTGCGACGTTTGTGGAAATAAACTACATAACCGATTCCTCTGGTTTGAATGTTAGCCTTGGAAGTTCATAACGATAAAGCTGCAAGTGCTGTAAAATTTAAATTTTGAGTCAGCTCAAATAACCAATTGAGTTGGTTGCACATTGTCAGCTAACACGGTTTGTTCAGCCTTGTTAATTGTCTTAAATTATGGTAATCTGTCAATTGTCACAACTTAAAAAAAACAAGTTATGTCAGTTCAAAGGAATTCTGCAACCATCTCACTCAATCATTAAGCTGACTCAAAATTCAAATTTTACAGTGTAAGGGGCCGACCAGATGATCTTTGAAAAAAAAAGTTCGTCCCAGGGTAAAGTCCATAGCCCCCCCGCAACTATCATCTGGTCGGCCCCTAAGGTCCTTGGAAACGAGGGCTGGGGCTGGGGCTGCTGGGCGCACCATGTGCATCGGCCAAGATTCAACTGTCGGCCAAGATTCAACTGTGTGACCCGGAAGAGTGTGCAAGTACAAGTAAGTGAATTAGGCAATTTGAAATTCTATCCTTAGTTGGATCAACTTTCTTAACCATATCAACATCGGTTACCTTTCTGGACTTACACCTGCTATGGTCTATTCTGATAGGTGTTGACTCGCTTCTGTTGAATTTGATTCATGCTGGTCCTTTGCTACTTGACTGATCATTCAGTGAAGTCAACTGACATTTGATGAATGACACTGGTCCAAACATTTGGCACCAGATTTAGTAAAAGTTCCTATTTATCATTTGGTTGCAGAAATATAAATTATTGGTTCTTTGAAAATGGTTCATCCATCTGCATGGTGGTCATTCATCCATAATCTACCAAAGGTGGAAGATATATCTTCTCAATTCTTTACAGATTTGATAAGTAACATTCAAGAGAGGAATATAAATAAGTCGACTGGATTATAGAATCATATTCAAAATATTTAAATCACAGCTGTAGGAACCATTCCTAAATAAGAATTAAAATCATCATCAATTAGGCCGATGTTTTGCTTCTAGCCTGTCTTCCCAATTTTTGGTTCCACTGATCATTCAGCCAGCTCTGAACCTCATATGAAAATCTGTTATTATTATGGAACACCACTCTTCCTCATAACATAGGCAACAGCAAACGGGGTGCCTCACCTAAGCTATATCCATAGTTTCGAGATATTCCTGCCATTAAATATGATATTGTGTTTTGTATTACGAATATTTTAATGTGCCAGTGTGGCAAAATAAATTATTTACTCTCTCTCTCTTTCTCTTCTCATTTGCCATCATTATTTTGAAGCCGATCCTTGGAGCAATTCATGCAATCTTAGTCAAAGGGCGCTTTTTATTATCCAGAATCATCTATTCAATCATGATGCAAACACAAGGTCATGATACTTTGGTCATGGTCCCATTTTTGCCAACAGCAAATATATTCAATGGCACCCTCGGGAGAAATGCACCAATGTTCGATTGCAGTGACATCTGCACTGTAAGACCCCAAGTTATAAGACCAACTTGCCTTATGCGACCGCTTTCCTACCACTCTTCAGTAGTATTTTTTAGTGCATTTTGCACCCTTACGAGAGACTGCTTACCCACAAGAGATCACTTCATGACCGCAGAAGGGGCGGTCTTATGCAAGGACTGCTGTAGTTGGAAAACTGTCATGGGATTTATCACTTGGCTTGCTTTTTCCTTGACTTAGTCAGAAAAGACCCCTTTGCACTAGCTGATATACACTGTCTCTGGGCTGCCCTTGACTGTGATTTAAGGTGGTCAACAGAATGACCCTCGGCATCCAGCAGCAAATTCCAGTGGCCTCCCAGCAGCTGAGTGTCAAGGAGCACATGAACAGCGCATTTTCACTTGATTAAAGCTCAATCGACACATTTTCATCAGTGAGAAAGAGAAAGTTAGCGGGAATCCTTTACATGTTAACGAAAAACAGCAGGCCCATTTTGATGAGTGTTCCACCCTTTTAAAATATATTTATAAATAAATAAATGTTACACATTTACCCCATGTGAGGGATCTTTTATTTGCCCACCCCAGACACTGATACAAGGGGCCACCAATCTAATATCTCAGCCAAACAGTATCCAGCTGGGATTTTGCTCATACAGGTCTACTGAAACTGGGGTTTGAACCCATGCAGGCTCAGACTTTCAGCGAAGTGGAAACCTCGTCCACTTTACCACCAAGCTGCCTGAGATTAACGTGTTTATGTTGTTTTGAAGAAAGCTGAAATTAATAAGGGTCACCAATACCTCCAGGTCAGTGATTCCCAGGACAGACTTAATTGAATGATGGCAAATCCAATTGCCCATTTGTCACTTAGGTCCTGTTTACAGGTCTGAGATGTCACACCTGGTGCACAGCAATACAGAATCTGAAGGAATAATTGAACCAAAACATCGACCGAAAGGATAACACAAGTGTTGTTTGCTACACTTAAAATAAGCTGCGTCTCTCTCACGGCAGCTACCATTGTACTTTCTTTTAATGTGTCAATTTACAGTAGGACACAGTTATTTTTGTGGTAGAATATTTTCTCAGACAGACAGAAATACGTGTCAAGCATTTTCAAAAAGGAAAATTATTTGCAGCACTGCCTTCTAACATCACTTCATAGAAACTTTTCTTCGGGATTACTCAATGTGTTTTTTGGTCTATCACATGACTCTACCTGTTTTCGCACCTGCTGCGCAACACCATGAACCTGAAAAACATTGGGAATTGGTGAGAATAGAACTACTTGAAAATCAATTAATGCATTCTCCCAAAGTTTAATGTTGCAAACCTGTTCAATGATACACCGCAGGGCAAACAATGGTTGATCTCTTACTTTGATGCTAAAATTAGGTTCAGCCCAAGAGCCACGAATGATAAAACCACATGTAATCCCTCTTGGGAAAATATCTTATTAATTTTCAGAAATTCTTTCTAACTAAATCTGCAACAAATTTTTCTAATTTGTTTTCAGATTCATTTGTGTCAAATGCAGCGCCAGAAACAATGCATCTTTAAAGTACTGTATTCTATGGCAACATTGATCTTCAAAGTCAGCGGTTGCACAAACAAGCACTCCTATAACCATTAGACCACTTGAACTAAAATGAACTAAAATTGCTTGAACTTCTATATTTTATAGAATTCCATGCAGGAGTATAAATTTAGGTAAGCTTCCTGAGTTTCTGACACGATGACAAATGGAAGCAGAAAGTGGACACTTGTGTTGCAACACTGTAACCCTCTTACAAGGCTATTTTGGACTATTTGAAGAAAGTAGCTCCTCTGATGTAACATCTGCATCACTGTCACAGTTGCCAAAAAAAGAGTAAAAAAAAGAGCCTTTGATGCATCCCTCCTATAAGAACAAAATGACATTGATAAATTCTGTTTGAGGCATATTGTAAGTCTTTCATGTAAATATGGAACATACACTTCAATCATCTGTTAGTCCCCTTCTTCATGTCAGTTCATAATAAGCTTTTTTGCTGTCACAAAATGGAAATGTGCATAGAATAGTAGGAAGCCACATATCACAGCCAATCAGCTTCTTCAAAGACATCTACTTTGGTATAATGTACCTTTTAACACCTCTGTCAGCCAATCACAAGCCGGTATTTCACCGCAATAAGTCCCATACTCTTTGTTGTCGGCTTAATCTGCAATGTTTATATATGTTTGAATGTTTGTCTCATGGTATAAGCCAGTTTTTTACCAGAGGATCAGGAATATGAGTTATCACAGCTTGGGCTTAGCCCATTGCGCCAAATCCCTCGATGGATTAGCCACATATTGCCTCTCCTTAGTTCCCCATCGTCCCAACGCAAGCCCTGCTAAAATGGACAGGGCTTTCTGCTATTTCCAACCTCTTCTGTGATTGGCTGCTTATTTAGGTCATAAGCATTTTGCAGGCAGATTTAGTCCGATTATGGACACTTAGAGGATTACTGGCAACTAAGAAAAACAGTGTAAAACAAGCAAACTTTCAAACAGTTTTGTTTCAGAACTGTGAAAATACATCTTTCAATGGAATTTTTGGGACTGTGATAGCACCTTTCAACAATACACAATTGCTCCATTTGCAACTGTGTGAAACAGAAGCAACAATTTCAAACTGTGATGTAGCAGTCCCTGATTGGCTAAGCCAAAACTGGGTCAGTTAATTAAGTATTCATGAATTAGCAAAGGTTTTGGGCCATTTTGTCATGGTATGACTTGGGATAATGTAGTTCCCAGGTGAATAACCTATGCTATCGACATGATACAAAGAGTTTCAAAAGTAATATTTATATTTATTATGTTTCTGGATTATGTGTCGTTTTAGTAGGGCAGGCAGTAAAGTGTGCTTACCTGAGAAACAAGTTCCCACACATTGCTGGGCCTGAATTCGTGACTCAGTGCTTCGTTGAATGTCCATTGTCACTGTGATTAAAGGGAGATGAAAGATTTTTGTGGGTCACTTCAGGTGGGACCATTTGTGGTTTTTGGTGATCTACCTGGTTTATTAAAGATTTACCTCGATGCACATTTTACATACCTTTTTACAAACAAACAACACTGTGAGAAAATTAAGAAATTTACGTGGCTCTGGACGTTCCTGGCAACCCGTAGAGACTGCATGGCCATATTGAATGACGTAAAAACAATTGGAGCAACATATATATTTTTTTTATGAAAGAGAAGGTATTACCACTCTGCAGGATTTTGTTTTTAAGTTGTGTGCATAAAACTGACATTGACATGAGAAAAATCTGACATTCTATTCTGTTTCATCAGAAAAGCTGATATCCTATTATTTTTCTTTGTTTTGTTAATTAAGGAGACTGTTCATCTTGAAACTAACAACTTCCTTCATTGTAATTACTAAAAACATCCAGAAAAAAAGGAGAGGTTTATTTTGAAGATGTTTTCAAAAACATATTTGTTATTAAACTGGAAATGGGACAAACAAATTTCCACATGATTATAAAAAACAGCCACAGTCATATACATTGTCACAAATTCACAAAACTCAAAAATATTGGTAGCTGAGCACTTGGAAGTGTAGAACTCTGATCATCATGCAAAATACAATGAAGGTTGAAAAAGTGAATGGAAGCGAGGGGATGAATAATTTCCTAAATATTTTACCTGTTTCTTTCACAACAGACTTACCGTAGTCTTATATACCTGTAAAACCTGCTGTGTTACTTTAACGACAGCTACCATAATGAATACACAGAAGTGCCGGCCACTTTATGGCAGAAACCGTTGTTTTTACAGCATGCACTGTTGTTTTAACGGTAACTGTATTTTCATGGTTTGATACATTCTGATGTGAGTCAAGTAACACCAGTAACTGTTGGAGTCAATAAGACAAGGGAGTCTAATAATTTTGCTGCCAACTGCATATGCATATGTATGATAAACCTTATGTGTTGTTTTGAAGAAAGCTAAGATCACTGCAGGTCACTGATACCTCCGGGTAAGTAATTCCCAAGACAGGTTTAACTGAATGATGGAAAATCCAATTCCCCCATTTGTCACTTAGGTATTGTTTACACTTTACAGGTCTGAGATGTCACACCTGGTGCTTGGCAAAACAGAAACTGAAGGAATAATTGAAGGCTTGTAGGTAAATGATTGTGTTTTTTTTTAATGCTTTCCAAAATAAGATACTATGAGATAAGATAAGATGCAAGTGTTATAAGCAATAATTTGAACTTCTTTTGCATAAACTCATAGAATTAATAATAGGGCATTTATACAAGACACATTCATACATGCATTCAAATCACAGGAATTCGTATAAATAACTTCCCTTTCATGCTACTGACATCGGACTGACGCTGGGCCGACGTTGGACCGCCGAGGCATGCTGACAGGGTTAAGCTTTAATTTTTGGTATTGTTGTAGTTTAACACATAACAGCAGGGGTCGCAAATTTGGGCTCATTTTATAAACATTCAACTTTTGCCACATTATAATTGAAGTTTAAAATGTGGTTTACTTAGGGCCAACTTACACAAATTGGCAAAATGTTACAAAACAAAATTTGATATGTGTGTGAGAGGAACAGCATCTGTCAGCCAAGTTTTACTGTTTGTCTGAAGCCAAGTAATGCCAAAGCATGTTTCCTTGCAGTTTATGAGACTTTCAAAGCAACAAATATCTGACAAAAACGAAAAGATATCTCACAGAGAATGGGCACCTGTCTACTCCAAGGTTCAACAATTTAGAAGCGTGGTATTGTGAGGCCAAAATATGTAGTTGGCACAAGCAGCATCTCTCAGTGGCTTTGTTTTTCTCATTGGGACTGACTATATGGAATTTTGTAATTTGAATGGTCTTTAGTTTCTGACAAGTCCAACAGTTTTGTCTTGAGTAACACAAATCAACGCCCCCCCCCCTCCAATACCTGTTCGGCCTACTTGTTAAAGGAAGGCTAAAACAGTTACTCAATGTTTCTTTCTGCTCACTCAGAGGTTACCCGAGTATCTTCAATGGGCATTGGTGAGATTGGAATTACGTTGACATCAACTGATGCAATGTACAAGGGGTCGCATACAACAAGCATTTTTGCCACTAGGCAACAGATTTAAAAAATAAAACAAGGGTTGGGTCATTTATACAGGGGGTGACTAAAACAAAACTTAATGATTACTGATATTTTGTATCTGGCAGTGTATTATATTTATGTTAGTCATACATGTATAGATTGTATGTTTGTTATTTGCTATGTTATATTTTGTGAGTGTGCTTTAATTCATGACTCTTCTATATATATATATTTCAATCTTGGCCGATCGAAAAATAGTGAAGTTGACTGTTGTATATAGTAGTAATTTTGTTGTTTTGTTCTTTTGTTTAAATGTGGGTGCATGCCAGGCTATGCCTGTAACAGTTATTAAACTTGCATACATCCACTTCAAACACACTATGTATCCAATACTAACTGCTGATTATATATGTATGTACATTGTGTTTGAAAAAATAAATAATCTAAATAATCTAATCTAATTTAATCTTGCAAACCCATGAACAAATAATTCTGCTTTGATGTTAAAACTAGGTTCTGTCCATAAGACAAGAAAATAAAACCAACATCCAACATGACAAAAATATCAGGTTTGTTAGAATTTTGTTTCTTATCGTTTCTGTAATGAATTTTTCTTCTGTTTTGCTACCTGCTCTCATGCTGAATGAAATGTTAGGAATCCCACCTCTTTATGTTATTCTATTTTAAATATGAAGACATAGCTGATTGTTCCCTTTTCATTTTAACTTGGTTGTAATCTTGGTAATTGAACGGCAACCTCATAATTTTACTGTTGGAGTCAAGATATGAAGGGGAATGAATAATTTTGCTGCCAACTGCATATGATAAGCCTGCTTGTTTTGTTTTGAAATAGCTGAGATCACTGGAGGTCACTGATGCCTCTGGGTCAATAATTCCCAAGACATGTTTAACTGAATGATTGAAAATCCAATTCCCCAATTTGTCACTTAGGTCTTGTTTACATGTCTAAGATGTCACACCTGGTGCTCGGAAAAACAGAATCTGAAGGAATAATTGAAGGCTTGTTTGACAAATTGTTGTGCTGATTAATGTTTGTTTCATCCACCTCGAATTTGCAGCAGCTTTCCAAAATACGATGAGGTAGGTTAAGACAAACTTTATTACCAATAACTTGAACTTGTTTCGCATAAACTCCTACAATTGGAACTTGTTTTGCATAAACTCAAACAATTATATTAAAAAATTATGCAAGACACATTTATACATTCATTCAAATCACAGGCAGTCGTATACATCTTTGAAGCTTTGATTTTTGGTATTGACAGTTGTAGTTTAACACATTTTTGCTCATTCCACATGTATGAACATTCACCTTTGCGAGATTGTAATTGGAGTTTAATATGTGATTTCCTAAAGACAAACTTTCACAAATTGGCAAAATGTTGCTACACAAAATTCAACAGGACATTGATATGTGTGTGAGAGGAACTGCATCTGTTAGCTAAGTTTTACCGTTTGTCTGAAGCAAAGCGATGCCAAAGCATGTTTTCTAGCAGTTTGTGTGACTTTCAAAGCAACAAACATCTGATAAAAATGATGAGATGTTTTGTAGAGAATGGGCACCTGTCGTTAACTCAAAGCTTCAATGCTTTAGAAGCATAGTAATGTGAGGTCAAAATATGCACTGCCACATGCAGCATCTCTCAGTAGCTTTGTTTTTCTCATTAGGATTGACCGCATTTTTTGGGCGAAGCTTCAGCTCTAACGATGTATATTATTATATCATTTATTCGCCACATAGCAGCATATATTTAACATAAAAGTATAAATTAATTAAAAAGTAGTAAAAACAAGCGTAAAGGAAAAATAAAATCAAAAATAAAATGAGGTAACTAAAAATCTCGAACAAAAAAATTACACTAATCATCCAACACAGAGACTTTCAATAATAAAATTATATTCCTCTTTACTTAGTGGAGACTCACAGAAACGATCTTTCATGATAATGACACCTCTTACAATGCTGGCATGAGCTGCATCCTCCTCTTTAAAACTATCCAACCAAGGGGCAGCATCAAACTCTGCTCCATATTTCAATTTAACATGCCTATAATTCAAACCAAGCCTAGATCTAGATACAATAGCATTTTCGAAGATGGATGATATTACAAGATTATCTGATCTCAGATTTTTCACAAGCTGAATTTTTCACAAAAAATTTATAAAACCTCTGGTGAAATAGCATATCAAGTGGCATACAATCTCCAATAAATGGAAGTAATCTACTATGGGTTTTATATGGCAGCTGCCATGTTCTGCGTACAGATATTCTCCACATAACATTAATTTTATTCATATCTTTGCTTCTAAAATTACAAAAATGAGATCCATAAAAAGAGTAAAAATATTTTTCAACTATTAAACTGCTGTTTTATATCTGATCTAACATTACAAAAATCTCTTAATACTGCATTAAATTTTCCAACAAAGTCCCTCTTTATACAATCAGTCAAAGAATCGCTTCTATCACGAGAGATAAAGTGACCTAAATAATCAATACCGTCTACGCATGGAACATGTTGATGACCAACTTTGATAAAGGCATACTGGCATAATGGTCTTTATGTGAGGTTCCACTGTAGATCCTTTCAGGTCAGTCGGAGGTTCTCTTCGCATGCTTCAACTCCAGTGTATCCACAAGAACGTGCACTGCGGTGAGCATTGGTGGGATCGGAATTATGTTAACGTCAGAGTTCTGATGTGGGGCTCAAACTGCTGCAAGCAGTTTAACCAACAGTTTAATCTTGCAAACCCATGAGCAAACAATAACATTCTGCTTTGATGCTAACATTGGATTCTACCCAAGAGACAGGAATAACAAAACCACAACCCATTATCCTACAAAACAAAAATATCTGGTTTTGTGGAACATCTTTCTAATAATTAATGTAACACTTTTTCTGCTGCAGAGATTTTACTAAAGCTGGGGACGTTATTATTCATACAGCATGGTATTCCGGATGCAAATGTGTTTTATTCAAGAGATATAATGATGCCAGAAGAAAATTTACAGTTTTTAGTTGTTCTGCCAATTGTTTATCATTCTCATACACCACAGATCTCGGCATTACTCAAGCTCAGACACACAAATGTAAAATGTTAGCTTGACAGGAGAATTCATACAGCTCGAACACCCTTCATATAAAGTGAGTTAAAAGCTACAATTTCCTTTTAAATAATTTGTAACTCTCTGTGGCTTCTTTGGATAACCTCTCCGAAATTTACATGTGGAACACTTCGCTGTATGAATAATTACATCCGCAACTGTATATTTTAAATATTGTATATTGTATGAACTATGAAGTCTTTTCATGTATGCCTCTTCACTGTGAACACATTTTTTGTCTGTCTGTATGGACATTACAACCTGTCTGAAGAAGGGAGCTCTCTGAAGTACCAGTTACATTTGCACCACTGTCACTGTTGCTGAGTGCAGAGGGCCTATGATACACGTAATCACGTATATCCCTCCTGACAGTAGGAATAATAAGACATCGATCAATTCTGTTTGTAGCATATCACTGTATCCTTCATGTATATATATGAAACATACACTTCAATCATAATATGTTAGTTCTCTTTGGCCATAATAACCTGGAACATTGTCAATATGATAATCCTCTTTTTTTTGCAGGAAAACAAAAATAAGTGATTTTCAGAAAGCCACATGGCACAACAAATAGCTTCTTCAATCTTCAGCAATGCTTACTTGTTACAGTTACTGTGATGTATGAGAGGGACAGTTTTTGAGGGTCAGCTGGGGGTATTTTTGAGTCTCGATCGCTTTATGTTTTTCTGCTGCTTTTGACAGTTTGAAGTTGTTCCTTCTGTTTCACACAGTTGCACCTAAAACATTGTGTATTGTTATGGGTGATATCACAATCAAGATAACTCCATTGCATATAAATGTTGACAGTTTTAAAATGAAACAGTGAGTTTGAATGTTTACTTGTCTAGCTATTCTTCCAAGTAGGTCTGAAATAGCCCATTATCTGTTTAAAATCTTCTTCTTTGTTTGGATTGATTTATTCAGAAATTCATACAGGTTACTAGGTTAAATATTTTGGGTGATTATAGCTCATAATCCCTTTCTTTGTTTTGTTAATTAAGAAGGCTGTTCTTTTTGAAACTATAATAGCTCCATTCTTTGTATACATGATGTAAAACATTCAGGCAAGAGAGGTTAATTATAAAACAGATATGACATTAAACTACAGTATGTCTGATGAAATTACGCAAGTTGCATATTTCAGAGTAGTATGACAAATTTTCAGCCCAACATCATATCCTTTTCACATAATGACTGGATAGGGCTAGGAAATCTTCCATGTAATTTTCATTAAGGTTCATTGAGGCAAAATTAAGTTACGCCATATTTTCAAATATCTTGGTGTCTGACGAAATTATGCAAAATCTACATTTTATTTGGAAGGGCCTTGAAAAGGTTAGATTTTCATATTATTTTGCTTCAGTCATTAGTGTTCTATCATGTGTCAACTAATCATGTCAAAAAAGTTTGCTTATCTGCTGCCCATGTCAAGCAATATGTATTACTTGTCTCCATTAACATAACATTGACTTTGCTTAATTATTTCAAATTCATGCTCCCGAAAATCTCAAAATGGACTGATCGTCACCAAAATGCCTTTAAAAGTTACCTTTTTCCATCTATTTATTGCAGCGAAACTGACGGATAAGTTGTGTCTTTGGAATTGACAAACTATATAATTCAGAACTCCACATCCTCATCACAGTGCTATTCCAATGGCAAGTTATGAAAAGAATTTTTGATTACATGTTGTTTTAAAGTTAGAGATGTTACTTCAGTTTCCTTTGCTATGAGCTAAATAGATAGTATAAGGTAAATACTAAAAGCATGTTTTTAATGATTGGAACCATTTTGAAGTTTTGGGGAGCATAAACTTGATAAATTTATGCAAAATCAATGTTATTCCAATGGAGACAATCAATACATATTACTTGACATGGGCACGAAATAGGCAAACTTTTTTGACATGATTTGTTGACAAATGATAGAACGCTTATGACTGAGGTAAAATAATTTGAAAATTTAACATTTTCAGGGCACTTCCACATAACATGTGGGTTTTGCGTAATTTCGTCAGACACCAAATATTTTAAATGTGGCATAACTTAATTTTGCCCTAATGAATCTTAGTGAAAATTACATGGACGATTTCCTAGCCCTATACAGTTGTTATGTGAAAAGGATTTGATGTTGGGCTCAAAAGTTTGCATACTACTCTGAAATATGCGACTTGCGTAATTTCATCAGACATACTGTAGAATATGGACAAACATTTTTCATTTCCTAACAAAAAGTTCACAGAAGCACCTGCAGCATAGTATGTGTCATGTTGACATATTTTCATACATCACACAAAGCCAAAGATATTTGTACCTAGTAGTCCCGACCCGGGTACTTATTGAAAGTATAGAACTGTTATCTCCCTGAATTCATATCCTAGGCGTACCGGCCACAAACTTTTTGGTGGGAGAGGGACATTTTCCTGAAATTCAAGATCTGGATTTAATTTTTTTTTCAAATTAAATCACCTTGGAACCATTGATTTTCAATAATGTTTACTGAATCATCTGCCCGAATCTCAATATTTCCAAAAAATGTTTTTGGGGGAGGGGGCGGATGAGGCAATTCTGGTACGCAGTTAGAACAGTCAGATCAGTTCATACACACAAATACTGAATCAAGTGTAAGAACTTTACACTTCAGTATTCAAGTGAACAGAAAGCTAATCAAAGGGAAGGTTACTTCAATGAAATTTTCTAAAGCAATACATTGCATCTAAAGATCGGAAGTAATCTGAACACTGCATATAGTTACAAAATCCTCAGTCAAAGCCCTTCATTCAACATTAAAAGTGGCCTGGCAGATGAACCACCATGTTAGTTTGAAGCATTCCTGGATTCAAAGAGTCCAGACAAATTCTTTTGAATTACTTATAACAGGAGGAAGCAAGACTGAAGGTATCACAAGAGTCATTTTAGTACATGCGAAGGAAACCAATTGCATTTGGAAATCTCTCCTTCAAAATTATGCAAAATTATAATTAGTTCTGTTAATTATTTGCGGATTGGATGGATGAATGTTTAGAATTTCACATCCTGTATTTATTCACATGGTAGACTAAATGGGACAGTCGGAGTACACATCAATGAGGCGAAGGATGATCAAAAATGCTGTGCCACATAGGTTAATGTGACGCAACTAGAGCGCAAATCAAACCATGGACCCAGCGGTTCGCAACCCATGGCCTGTGGACTGAGGTCATCCCTCTCATTTTTGGTTTCAGTCACTGAACAAGACTGAGGCAAACCAATGATCATATCAGGAAATATGTTGCTGTTTGCTCTTACAGATGATTTCATACACATATGTAGGTGCTGAGACTAAATGTGATTTTTTTTTTTCGGATATGTTATCCAATTGGGAAAAGTGTTGCCTTAAGTTTTTTGATGTCCTAGAAAAAATTCATATCCAGTCTCAGTGTCCTCAAATGTGAAATAATCTGTAATGTCAGAAATTGTCACTCAACAAGATATTCAGAATATAAAAACAACACATCTTCGAGGGGTAAATGGGGTGGCTGAGATGGTGCAACATCTTCTTGATCATGTTTATAATGCCTTGCATTGCATTGATACTTTTTGACTTACATCCCATCTTCCAGATTAATCGTTGACTTACGAGAGATTGTCATTAAATGGAATATTCTGAATACAAAAAACAAAACAGATTTCTTCGAGCTTCGTATAGGCTAACCTGCTCATAGGTCATGGCTCTTCCCTCTCAATAACTCTTGCCTCCTCTCAAAAGCTCTTGCCTCATCTTCAACTCTTGCCTCCTTCTTTGCATTCTCCATCCTGTCCAGTGACACCTATCTCCAAAAGATTTCCCATATTCTCCCTTTCTGCCTCCTTCCTAACTCCCCCCCCCCCTCTGCCTGATAGCCCCTGTCTCCTACCAGACTGGGTCCTGAATGCCTCCTCCCAGTTCTTGCCTCCACTACAGTCATTCTCTCCTCATTCTCTCCTCTCTCTGACCTCAGTCTCCTCCCAATCAACCCCATCCCAAGCTATTCCAATTCCAACAGCTCACTCTAAAAAAATTCTGACAAAATTGTTTTTTTAGATTCAAAATGGTTTTTTGAATAACCAAATTTCAATGCAAAAAAACCAACATGGATTTTTTCAAAAATCCATGTTGGTTTTACATTGAAATTTAGTTTTTCAAAAAACCATTTTGAATTTAAAAAACCAATTTTGTCCCAACATTTTTAGAGTGCTCTTGCCTCGTCAAATAGTGTCCCACCTCTCTGTTCATCTTTCTTTTTGCTCCACCATATCTGCATTTTCCTCTGCCTCCTGCCCAACTCCTGTCTGAGTGTCAGTATTGCCTCAGAATATTTATGCATATTGGGAATAGCAAGATGACTTCTTCTACCAAGAGATTTTTGTTTCTACTTGTGAACAGACTGCATGTCATGTTTCTTTGACTTTATGCCAACCCACATCCCACAAATCTTGAAATTATTTGCATGGAATGTCAAGACAATATTCAACTGTGGAGTATTAATTTTCAAAAGGCCAAGGTATCAGTTACTGTAATTCTCTGACAGGACCAAAGACACTGTTATTCCAATACCAAAGGAAAAGCAAATTCACACACTGTACACACGCATGGAAGAAGGACAATGCTTGACCGATGTGGTAAGTGCAGCTTTCTCCCTCTCGGACATTGAGGTAGATCTAATGTTGGTCTAACGAAGCATTAAACCTCCAATCCACATCGGACCCAACGTTACGAAACTACGTAATCTGTCGACACATTTTTCAGACGTTAATACGTAATTTTAGACGTTGATACGAGTAATACAAGCCGTATCTGTCTCCACGAAGTATTTTAACGTTGGTCTGACGGTCTCTGACCGTCTTCCCGCCTTCTGGGATCCAGCGTTTCAGACGAGCGGCCCCCTCTTGCGCATGCGCACTTGCGTACAAGAAGGCAAAATGGCGGGTTGACTAGAATCTGTGAAATCTCGGATGGTGTTTTTGCTGATAACGAAGGATTTAACGCAGTGACAAGCCACATAATCTGGTGTGCTACATAGATTAACTACTTGGCTACGACTTGAGCATGTTTTGGACGGTCGTAACGCTTTATTGCGAAAGATTTAGTCCGCGGCAATGTGAAAAATCGAACGGCATGGTCGCCCAGGAATGACTCGATCAGCTGTTTCAGTATTTGTGATTCAATTATGGACTGAATATGGACATATATACCCCTTTCTGGATGGATATACCCGGTTACCAAACCCGGGAGGACACACGGACGTGGATATGGCCAGAATTCGTCGCTGGACCCCGGCGCTGAGTGAAAGGTAAGTCATTTGATGTGATGTTTTCAATATGGTTTTCAGGGGCGGATCCAGACCGGGCGACCTGACCATTGAAATGTGTTTTCTTCTTGTGTCCCAATGTGGACATGAAGTTTGTGAAAATTTTATTATTGATTATTATTATTCATGCCGGTATATTTTGGCAATGAAGGGATTTTTGTCCAGGTAGGGTGCGGCTGGGGGGGGGGGGGGCTGGCAGGGGCGGGGGATTTTTTTTATGTATTTTGGTTTAGATCTGCAAATATAAAGCAAAAAAATTAAAGCAGTACAAACAGAGCTATCCAATAAGGATGCTCCCAAAATTAATAGACTTTTCTTCCTCATTTTACTGAGCAGTCTACAAGTCCACTTGGGGACTATAAGATAAATTATATAAAAAACACTTACCTTGCTTGGTGAAATTGAAAATGTTACTGCAATTTTACCGTGATAAAATTGGAACATTCTCGGCATCTAGGACAGTTGCAATGAGGCACCATTAAACTTGGTCTTATACAATTCTCATATGCGTCTTTGTGGGTGTGGAAAAATTTTAATTTTTTTAAAAACCAGATAAGCTTTCACATTTTTAAAAGTACATATGTGGATTTTTTGTGACTGGTGTATCAACTTTTCTTCACGGCTTCATCTAATCGTCAACAGCAAGCATCCTGTTGGAATTTTTATAATTACAAAGTTACCAGGTAGATTTGAATAGGTATGGAATAGATGGCGCTACTAGGCTCTCTGAGAATCAGGATCCTAGGTTCTGCATCTTTGTGCAAACCTTCAACAAACCTTTGGCAGATACGTATGATCAGACGTTTGCCCTGAACATTACTTTCAAACGTTGTCCATACATATCAAAGACACGTTTGAGAAACCTTGGATCTTACGTATGACCAAACATGTGACCATACCTTTGATAAACCTATGAATCAAAGGTACGGTCAAACGTAATAGTCCGAGGTTGCTAAAACCTCTCAGTTGAATGTTCGACAAACCTATGAATCAAAGGTATGGTCATACGTAACAGTCAAACGTTCTTCAAACCTCTCAACCAAAGGTATGACTTACGTAATAATCTAAGGTTTTATGAACCTCTCAAATGAATGTTCGACAAACCTTTGAATCAAAGGTATGGTCATACGTAATAGTCAAACGTTCTTCAAACCTTTCAACCAAAGGTATGACTTACGTATGACTGACACGTTTATCCAAACGTTATAACAAGACATTCTTCCAACCTCTCAACCAAAGGTATGACTTAGGTGTGACTCGAACGTTAGGCCAAACTATAAAACAAACTATCTGCCAACCTCTTACTAACGTTGCGACCTACGTTGGTTTTCCATCTGAGTGCAGCGTTTGGAAATTACATTTGCCCTACCTTTGTCATACGTTGTTTGGCCCAACGTTTGATTCTAACCTAAATAATTACGTAGCGAAAGGTTGGATTTACGTTGCTGCTTGGGAGGGCTAGCCCCCGCTCTGGACAGTCACGGGGGTTGATTGATGAGATGGGAGAGAGAGCAGGAGTCCTCAACATGTTACTCATTTACCCCACCAATGCCATTCTTCTGGCTAAACTCAGTTAGACAATAGTTTGATATGTATCTAACAGTTTCCATACAAAATTTACAAACTGAAATTTAAGTCAGGCCAAGTTAAAATGCATATCCAACAGCATTTACCAACATTTGACTGTTTAACATTTCACACAATGGCTACTCCTTGACTTTCTGAATGTAGATGATGAGCAGTAGCCTCAATGTTCATTATTCAGCTACATGTAAAAAAAAAATACAATATGCAATTTTAATTATCCTATAGGCAAGACACTGGTGGTCCATTTCACATGACTGGAATACTTTAGAACGGACATTCATCAATTTATTTAAAAAAAAAAACACTTCATGCCTTTCACCAATCAGTCATGGGCGTAATTTGGTATGGGAGGGGGGGACATGTCCTCCACAATTTTGACCCCGGGGGACATAATATGAAATGTTCTCCCCCCCTCCAACTTTTTGGCTTAAAAATGTAAAAAACTATGTTTAGAATTAGATTGTATCTCCAAGAAACCAAATAATCCAGAATATTTATTCAACTGATGTGGCTGTAAGTGTAACAAAACCAGAAGCACATTTTCGCTTTTCAAAGGTTGTGCCTGAACTATAAAGACAAATATGATGGTCACAGATGAGGGAATAGCAATGAACTTAAGACAAACATATATGCATTGCATTTTCAAACAGTTTCATAAAAAAATTGCCAAGCCATTCAGTAAGATTTTAGAAAAGGCAAAGTCTAACAACATCGCAAATCAACGCTGATCGTGTTGAAATCAAAGGGGTGTACGGTCAACTAGGCGACAAACCAACTAGGCGACACCCATCAGTACCAACTAGGTGACAAAAATTTGGAAATTTCATACCAGGGCAAACTAGGTGACAAAGAGTTTCAACTAGGTGATACAAATTTACACAGCACTTCCAACTAGGTGACACAAGTTCACAAAACACATCCAACTAGGTGACAATGCATTTCCTAATTGACCACCATTGAAGGTGATCTGTCACCTGGTTGGTATCCCCAATAAAATATGTGTCACCTGGATGGTATGTGGGGGGTATCTGCTGTCACCTAGTGCCATCTTCGCATTGTTTCTCTCTCTCTCAGAGGTAGCTAATTGATGTTACTGAGTAGATGGACTCATTACCGGCGATCCTGCGGGAGACACCTTAGCACTTGCCACCACGAAACACCTACTCAAGAAATACCAGAGGCTCGACAGTTTAGGTTCACTTATTCGTTTAATACTCAATTTATAGACAGTTACATCAAGAGTCATTCAAAGAACGGAAGCTATCCAACTTATCAATACATTAAACAACGATCTTAACAAATTACGTATACTGTTAACTAAATGCCATCTCAATCAACCATGACCTGGGTTCCTTTAAGAGAAACCTTTGATCATACCTCTAACAACAATACCCTTACCTGACGAATAGTCACAGCGTCAGGGAGACAGGAAGCCCCCCTGCTACCTCAGCGGGAGCGGGCTCTCTTCTGGCTGGGCAAACAAGCTTGCCCCCAGAGGTTGCTACTAGGGTGTTCTGCGGCTGCGCAGAAACACCAGGGTAACTGTTGCCATGGAAACATGGGGTGAGTTCTACCCCGTTGCTATCATTGTAGCTCATTACACAATAATATAATATATTACATTAGTTTTATACAATAATAATATAAATGACATTACAGAATTAAGGTCTTGAGGTTCATGGCGATTTGAGGAAACTTCCTACAAGAGGAAGGAATGAAGACACCTCTGAAGCTAAAAGCTCAGCGGTGACATCCCGACCGATCGAGGATTTTTTATAAGATCGTTTTTCTCCGCTTTGAAGAAAACATCATTTAAACTTACAATCGAATATGGATTACATTCATTTTATAGTGAATTAACATATACTGTGCCTAATAATGTAACTTTCATTGAAAGGAATGCTTTCCACAATTGCTTTTAAAGATGGAAGCCTAAATGCTTCATGCTGATTAACAAAACGATTGAAAGGATTATTATCGATTTTGTGCTTGATACCAATTTAGGTATAAACAGAGGAAACGCGTCTCATTGCACCTGAACTTTGTGAATGCTTTAATGAAAGTTGTGGTGACATCAGCGTGATGTAACCACTACCACCGGGCAGGCGGAAGGGGGGGAAAAATTTAAGATGAAAATCGGGCGTGTGGAATATGCCCATGAAAGACAATTTGGAAAAAGGGAAAAATTTTGAAAAAGAAGCAAGAATATGACTTGCATCGGTGATATAAAGGAAAGGAACTGAATGACAGTCCTTTAATGGCGTCAATGAGATGCTAGAGGGGAGCTCAGATAGAAAAAATGGAACCTAGATTTTAATGATTGACAAGAAAGGACAAGTTATTCTTATGACCATTTCGTCAAATTTTGCAATTTTTTTTGTGAATCGTTGGGTGCGTAAACCAACGTTATTTTTGGAAGTAGAGCCGCTAATTACATGGCTCCTCAGCAAAAGAGACTCAAGCACCAGGCGAGTCAAATAGCCGTTTTATCAAGGGCAGTTACGGGTATCATCCCTTGCGTGTCATTGGATATGCACGAAGCTGAACCAAAATGGTAAGTTAAAAGCATTAATTGCATTAAGACAGGACAGCCTTATAAATTTAAATGGGCTGGTATGTCCGATACCCTAAACTACAAAAGTAAGTAAATGACATATAAGCGATAAGCAATTAAAAGCAACAATTAAAATCATGAACAAAACATAATCAAAATGCAAATATCAGCAATAGCATGGATCAAAGCGACAATTAGCAAAATAATAAGCAAAATGATAAAACAATAGTCCAATATGGAGAGAAATAAATCAATAGTGGACTATAGTTTCGTAAAACTTGTTACATACACTCTAAACAATCCGAATGAACTGTAGGCATAAGGCGTACAGAGAATTAAAACAATGCGAAAATAGGTAAACAATATATTGGTACAGTGAAGTGATATCGAAGGCACATGTACATATCAATACACCTGAGAAAACTTGTATAAGAAGCTGGCATGCACAATGCATAGACCAGAGAAATTATCAAATGAGGGTAAAACATGAGCTTTAAATAAGATAGACATATGAGAAATGAGATCAGGTGTTTACAGAAATAGTTCAGTGCAAGAGTTGACTTGTGATAACTGTTCGTGGACATGTCAAGACATAACCAATGATGAATAATAAATATTGCATACTGATTTGGTCGATGCATAAATGTCTAATTAGTGATGCATTTTACACAATACGATTTGAGAGTCAATACATGATGTGAAAGATAACATTATCTATACACGTGTGGACAAGAAGATTGGAAGAATCATTGATTGGAGGAGTCAGTGATATAAGTCATTGATATAGGGCGAAGGGAGCGACACCGACGCTCCGTGCGTGGTGCAGAGGATGGAACGGTGACAGCGATGTGTTTCTCAGGGTCGAACAGGGTGTCGACCTGGCAACTTGAAAGATGCCGGACGTCGTGGACCTAATGGACGAGCTGCGAGATTTCGAGGTCCTATTACCATCAACCCAAAACGATGAGGGGGTTGTTACTGTTCTAACAGATACAGAACAGAATTGTCAACGTGGATGGCTGGTTATTCAACCGTGCGCGGCTGTACCGAAGGGGGGAAGTGAATGGAAGCGACGGGAGACTACCATTTCACGTCTGTAAATGTCAGTTCGGACGAACATTGTCTCTGTGAATGGAGCACAGGCGAGGTGCAAACCGGGGTGGAGGAAATAGCGAGGTGTCGTGCCATGTGCACAACAACCATGGCGGAGACAGAAAAAGTTCTGAGCGAGTAACTGGTATTTTGGTGATCATGCTGAAGACCCGAGGGACTGATATATCTGCAATACCGTGAAGATTTGCCAGACCGGCTTCGTTGCGTGACTGATCCAGGTTAGGGTCAGGCAGAAGAGGAGGTGAACTGTTTGTCACCACTTTTATGTTAGGGTCTGGCGGAGGAGAAGGTGACTCGTTGGTCACGACCTTTATGTGTGTATGCAGACAATCCCGATACT
Organism: Platynereis dumerilii; assembly: GCA_026936325.1. Lineage (NCBI taxonomy): Eukaryota > Metazoa > Annelida > Polychaeta > Phyllodocida > Nereididae > Platynereis > Platynereis dumerilii. The sequence goes on along the minus strand of JAPTHN010000105.1, from coordinate 451,522 downwards.
GGGTGGACCGTGGTGGGTCATGGAGAAGAAGACGTCGTCATGAGTCTTTTGTTCATACACTTTCTGAGATCACAATGTCTTTGCGAGCACAACCTTGTGCGGGAACGCTAGAGAATGCGTGGTGAAGAAACTCTTCTGAACTAGACACAATCCAGATTAGTGCCTGGCGACGGTAACCAATAGCAGGGGCAATCCATGTTAGCCTCCTGAATAAGCGAGTTACCCAGAGGAAAAGAGTTTCATTAAGCGAGCTGGGACAATCCATATTAGTCACCAACTGAAAATGAGGCAATGCTCTTCAAGCACGATTGTTCGCTGATACTGCTTAAGAAACAGTGGCAATCCATGTTAGCCTTCTGTCAAGAAGCTAAGCAGGAGATGACATCATCCATATCATCATACAATGTGAGCTTGGTTGCGAATGGCGACATGTGCGACGAAGACTGCACAATGCCAAGCCAGACACAAAAGTTCAAGGAAAGTTCTGCAATGATGTTGCCCCATGTTGAACCCAGCTCAAAGCAATGATATGCAACGGAAATGGAGTGAAACAGGATGTTCACACTAGTGGTCGCCCCGAAATGGTGCCCTCTTCATATTGCCATGAGATGATTACAGGAACATGGCCGACTCGGAGTGGTCGTACGTCCTGGTGGAGCGTGATCCCATGCGCAATCGTGGTGCCCAATTAGAGGTGGTGCCCAAATCGACTGACTTTCGGATGTCCAATCATGTGTGTCTCTTGATAGGATGCCCATGACAGTAGAAGTCATAATGGAAGCACAGGAACTGTAAAGACTCTCTCAGATCAAAGGTTAGAGAACATATGAATCGAATGTGTCTCTGATCATAGGTGCCCACAGCAAGTCTTGCACTGATGTTTGACGACCAGCCCGACCAGCAACTCGTGATCAAAGAGACATTCCCGCAAATTATGTGACAACACAGCATTAATATGGTATGAAATAGTCATACTGAAGTTTCTTTAATAAAACAGGCTAGGAGCTCAACCGAATGAGGTTGCTGCAAACAGTGTGTAAGAAAAGGCACGTGATATAAAATATAAGATAAAGTAAATAACTTAATGATCAATAAGTACAAAAAGGAATATAATAATTGGTTGTATAGATAATCTGAATCGCAGCGAAATGCTGGTCGTTATATGTTTATAATTAAAAGGAAAAGAGTGTGGTTAAATGTAAATAGAAAGATAGCAAATCACGGCAAAATTGATGCATCATCATGCTGATCAGCTCCCCAAGATCAAAATGAATCACATCAATAAAATAAGAAGGTCACTCTGCAACTTGAGTATAAGCTTGTTAAATCTTTGGATGAAAATTTGCATAAGACGTATGTACGCAATATATGCATAGACACAAGCATATGTTATTAAAATGTACCCGTACAATCGAACCAACAAGGTGTGATTCTTCACAGACCGACTGAATGTAAGGGTATGCGAGCATGGTAATAAAAGGGTTAAATGCAAAAAATACGCATGCAGACGAACTAGAGAAAGGGAAAATGCAGTTAAAATGCAATTGTAACATGAAACGGTATCTCAAGGAAATGCAGTGCAAAGATAAGTAATCATAATCATGCAGTAAAATAAAATCAGACGCTGGTACTGGTATCGTTAGGAGAGGGGGGTGGTGGAACAGGAGGGGGAAGGATGGGCGGAGCATCAGTGACGTAGGACGAGTGGGGCGTGGTTCCAACTCGATATCAACTACTGAGCGATTAGGGGGGGTATCGACTCGGGTACCCATGCGAGGGCCGATGGTTGCCGGGGTGAACTGGATCGGCGAGGCGGGGTAGTCCGCCTTGGTGGGGTTGTACGGCTCGGTATCCGAGTAGGGGGGGTCATTTTCTTTGACGCAGCCAAACCAGAAGTGGTGGCATAAGGTGCGATCTGTACTGAATGGGTAGTATCCGGTTCCATAACATTGGTGGACCGAAATTCCATCTCCCTTTGACGAAGTTCTCTAATTAGAGCTGAGTAAGGATTAAGCTCTTGAGTATTAACAACTTCTTGCATGTTATGGCCCAATTTGTAAAGGTGAACCGAGTCAGATGCGAGCATAGTTACCGCAAACTGTCCTTGCATAATCTGCTGTAACTTTTTCTGCTTGTATAAAGGAACATTAATGAGTCTAGGGAGTTCTACGTTAAGTGAGTCAATCTGCAAAGAGCACAATGCAGTATCCCAGTTGGGTTTAAGTATACTGTATAATCTGTGATGGTCACACTTGAAACTATTAGGACAAATGACACCTTTAAGAGAAAGTGTAGAAAGGTGGGACTTAATAGTAAGAACATATAGAAGTAAGCGCTGGTGTCCACTATTCAATTCCATGAATATTTCGATCTGCGGAAATTTGCGGGTCTCAGGCGAGCGATGCATCACTCTGAAGTCCCTGCAACATCTATGAAGACAACGCTTAGCCAAACTCACGACCATGTTGAAGACACAAATAGTAAGGAGGTGAAGGGTAGTGATGTGTATAAGACTGACAGGACTGAGAGAAACAGGGTAAATTACATAGTTGACCGAATCGCAATTCAAAGGGCGTCCGGGGAGGACCAGGTTGGCATGGGATGGTTTAAAATGAGTAGCCATTACCATAGAGGATAAGAGGCCACTAAGGTATCTACCACGACAATACATAAATATTACCAAAATTAGAGACAAATACCCAGCTATGGAACCGATGAAGGCAAAACCACGGATCCAATGGCGAAGGCTGAACCAGGCTGAAAGATAGAAGGAAGCTTCCAGCTCGGCCCATTTGAGGAGAAAATCATCACCCTTTTGTTGAATAAGGCGACTAAGTTCCTTAAGCTTAATGATGCCATGTGTCATATTGGCAAGTGATGTATTTGCTATTCTGGCAGCCACTGCAAATTTAGGCAAGGTGAAATTTGGCATGCCATAAGATTCATATGGTGGTAGTCCTGAAAAGTTAAGTTCACGTTCAAAAGAATGCATCGCAATTGCGTTGATAGTATAGTTAATTAAGAAGGGTTTATATTGGTTATTTTCGGATGCAGGGCAGCCTGTAATACGCCTGGGAATAAAGCCTGAAGGGGAGGAGAATTCGCAAAAGCAAAACTGGCTATGCTGAAGCACAGCGTAAAGGCTACCAGGAACCGGACGTGCCACACGATCATTAGAGCAACGTCGAGTCCATGGGAGTGATAAGCCAGTAACTAAGAGCTGGTTACCTGCGTCTATAACACGAGGTGCTGCTCTAAAAGGTTCAAAGAAATAATCGACTTGACAGAGGTCAGAAATGACGTCTGCAGTAGCATTCGTGTATATTGCAGTGTTGCAGGATAGCTGCGAGCTATCAATTTGAATTGTTGACTCTGTACAAAGAAATTGATCGTCAATGTTGAGACATTCCTGGAGCTCTTCAAGACTGAGCTCCAAGAAGGAATCGTGTTGCACTCCCAGAAAAGGTTTTGGAATAGAGATACGGGTGTAATCATGATTAGACTCGCGGTCTTGGAAAGCAGGGGTAGCTACCACAGGTACGTGGAGTGACTCTGTGTGATACAATGTGTAAGGTTGAGAATTCTTAGGTTGGATTGGCCAGAGGAGTTGTAATAAGAAACCATTTCGAGTGGGCATAAAGATTGGTTGGGATTTTTGATAGATATGAGCCAAATCTGTGAAAGCTAGTTGATAACTATTGTGCCACGAATATAATACTGTTGATACTTTGTGTACCAATTTATGGACGTATGTGGCAGGGAGAACGTGTGGTGAGATTTTACCTGCAGCCAGCTCGTGGAAAGCTGTAATTAATTTATCAGCTTCATTCAAAAGGATGTGAAGTTGCTGTATTTGTTGGGACCAAAGCCTGAGATATTTTGAAGTCAGCAGGCTAAGGATCCTTGTGGCTTGGATCTTACGTTGTAATGCGTTTATAGCGTTACTAACCACAGCAAATTGGGAAATATTTCCTGATTAGTTTCGTTTAAGAGTGTATGAATTAATCTGATGTTTCTGGAGGTGTTGGTGAAGGTACTGGCTATGACGTCAATGGTAAGAACCAAATCAGAACGCATCTCAAGGAATGCGTCCCTCATAAGATTCTGACGCGCAGACATAGACTCAATAGTATTTACAAAAATTTGATCTCTCTGTCGTCTAATATTAGCAGACATACCTGCTCCGGCCTGTGGGATAGTAACTGAAAGCCAGAAAGCAGTACTGTCTTCGGATTGCCAATCCTGGGTATTAATATTGACACGAAAAGTTTCGTTAGTAGATTGCATTAATTGTTTAGTTGTATTAGACGTATCATCAGTATTGGGTAAGGCAAGGGGATCTCGAGGTGTTGGTGTACGACCCGCTCGTTTAGGACGACTGGGTGGCGAGTATTGATCAAAGAAGGGGGGCATAGTGGGTGGAGGGGAATATGAGAATGTGTCATGGACAAAATGCGGTTCTGGGGCTGCCCTCTTAGCATGGTGGTGGACTGCTGAAAGAGGAGGGGGGCGATGGGGGTAGAATGCGTTGGGGAAGGCGGACGATATTCTTCAAAATTCTGTTGAGTAAAAATAGTAGATATGTGTGCTAGTTTAGATTTTAAAGCTGTTTTATAAGAATCAACTTTATCAATAGTGTTCTTTAAGAGTGGAGCGAAATCAGAACATATTGCAGCAATTAAATCATCAGGGGATTGACACATGTCTTCAAACATTGTGAGGTCCCAAGTGAATGTGGGAATGTAGAAATCGGGATAGAAAATATTGGCATTGATGATAAAGAATTCAACACTGGGAAAAATCTGTCCCCTATAACTATAACCAACGCCATAGTCTGGGCGGAGAAGCTGTGCGGGTGCAGAGCTCCAGCGTGAAGCTGCGTCTGGTGGAAAAAGGCCAGAGCTGCTTTTGACTGTAAGAGCGTCTTCGTGATTGACAGATGCAAGAAGCTGCATATGACGTAATTGGTCTCTAAGGGAACGGGGTGAACGGAGCAAGGGGATTGAGTCACATGCTTCGAAGGTCATATTTTGGATAGGGAAGGACACGTTACCTTGACAAGTACCAGAAATCCTAGTGGTATCTGGCAACGTGTTCAAGAAAACTGCCAAATCGCAATTACAAATAAGAGGGTTAGATGTTAAGTCAAGTTCTTTCATTTCAGGTGAAGGGAAGTAAATTTGCATGTTAACGCCGTCTAAATACTGCAGATGGTTCTGTTGCAAGAATATATATTCCAGATGGTCTCTAATAAAGAAAGGGCCAGAAATCCTATACAAGGAGTTGGAACTAAGGTCTATTACAGCTAAATGACGAATATCTCTATCTCTAATTTCAAAGGTATGAATCTGATTATGAGATAAATTTAAGTAGTAAAGTTGATCAACATGTCTAAAATATGCTCTGGAAATAAATGTTAGTCTAGAATTAGTTAGTTCAAAAATGCGCAGATTTGGCGTGTTTGTTAACGGGTCTCTTAATGATCGTGAAGTAGTAATATTTCTGAGTCGAAGTACCCTAAGAGATGTTGGATAATTTAGATTATGTATTCCGCCAAGACAATCTTCTATAACTATTGTAATTAAATTTAAGACATTAAATTGTTGAGTTTTCTGAAAATAGAAACCCTGAAGAATAAGTGTTTGGAGAAATGGTTTCGGTCGTGTAAAATTAAAAGATTGTTGTGCTGATAGATTAGGCAAAAGATTGGAAACTTCGAAAGGAACATTAGAAGCTTGTAATTTCAATTGTTGTATATTATTGAAAGGCATAGAAGATGGGAGGCGAGTCATATCTGGTAGATGGAGTCTAAGGGATATCAATTTAGTTTGTGAAACGCCGAGGTGGTTCCAAGGAAAGGATGTTGAACCATGTATGGTAAGGTCTAAATGAGTTAATTGGGCCTGTGGTAATAGAGGTAATGCAGGAGACGATAAATCTCTAAGTAAGGTAAGTTGTAGGCGTCTTAAACGGTAAAGGGAAGACCATGGAGCAAAGACAGAGGCGTCATCAAGAACTAAATTAGTAATAGCATGTAACTGAGAACGTGCTTGAACGTACTGTACATGAGTCACCTGAGTGTTTGGCAGATCTAAGAAATTGATCTCAGGAAATGAGTCGATGACGTCGGGGAACATCACTTCAGAAGTAAGATTTTGTAACGTGAGATATCTCATAAAAGGCATAGTCGTGAAGAAAGACATAATGTCCTTAGTAAGTGGGCCAGAAGAAAGGATCAGTTTTGTGATACGAGGTGAATCGGGAGGCCAGACACATGGTGGTGTAGAAAAATTGGCTCCCAAATCACATGCGAATATATCTCGTTTGCGAGAACACCATTCGTTAAACATAGAAACTCTACAAGAAGCCACAGGTTGTTCCTGTGCTTGAAGCAAAGTACGCTTGGCCCAAACAGCGGCCGTATTGGGATTAATGGTGAAGCCAAAATTCTTATAAAGAAAAGCGTCTTGCTCAGCAATTCGTTGCAAAGCAGATGGAGGTGGTGATTGAGCTGGAACCAAGGGAAGGAATAGGAAGGGGAAAAGGACAATTAGCGTCATTGTAATGTTTATAAAGAAAATGAGGTAGCAAGGTATATAATTGGCTAAAAGGTTTTAGCGTCATTAGTTAAAATTAGGTAATACTATAACTATCAACCAGTAAGGTGGTGAGAAAGACATGATTAGGTAAACGTAGACATGCATATAAACCAAGATAAGGGGTAAAAAAAAGTTTATAAGCAAGGTTACATAATGGCAATGATTAGCATATATAGTGCGCAAAATTCATCAATCAGGTCGACATACCCTATGCAAAACGAATATAATTATCAATACACAAATAATTATCAATGGAAATAAGTATTCATAACACTTAGGCAACACGAGTTTTCCAACCACTTTTCCTATCATATGAAAGAATGCCGTGTATGTCAACAGAAAATGCAAGAGATGTACTCTAAAATCATGTGTATCACTGAAATCGATAGAATCGACCAGACCTGAAAATATAACAATATCCGTCAAAGAATGTAAGTTAATGGAGTACTTTCCCACAAATTACACGCGTGTAAGAAAAATTGGGAGTATCGTTATTGTGAACTTCCCTCAACACAAAACAACTTCTGAACTTTATCAACAACACTCAATGCCTAACAAATTCCCAGTTTACTACTTAGTAAACGCATATGCAGATTGGTGGTCCTAAATGACCGGTAAATGACTCTTTGAAAAATGTACTTACATAATGTTGCAAGCTGTATGTAGGACTGCTGCCTCTCTACAGGTGTAAAGATTAGAGCAGGTAAGCTAAGGTTTTACTGGCTCCGCAAGAGCTGGGCCCTGTGGGCTGAGCCGAAAATTTTGCAGCAGGGAGCGTGCCTTATAAGGTGCAAGGATGCTACCAAGGCAACAAGAAACTGCTTCCCACGGCAGTCTCGGTGAAGCCATGGCAACACGGAAAGCGCCCCCTGCCGGGCTATGTTGTGATGCCATACCATGTAATGAACTATGGAAAAGGAGTTAGCTAGCTAGCTAGAATTTGTGTAGAGTAAGTTGGTCATTTACAAAAAAAAAAATTCTCTTTCCCCAAAATGCGAAGCGATGCTACAATCACAGGGTGAGCAAGGTCCACAGAAACGCATGAAAAGTTGTGCTAAGTTGAAACACACGGCACAATGCCGGACCAATTGAAATAGCACAAGATATCCCCAAATTGTGGTCGGGCTCCCAGTCCGACAGGCAGAGAACTTGCAACATATTGAGATACGTACTCAGGATAATATGCTGCACAATGATTATAAGAAAAGATGCTCAAGGTAATACTCGATCAGAGCAGTACAAGAATGCTCAATCGAAGCAGTACCCACACGGCATGACGGCAAAGTGGTGGACAAATTGTAAGAAAACACTCTATCAATGAATGTATATAACACTTCTCAAGTGGCAAGATATTTGACGGTTAATATCTGCAATAAACGACACTCACGACATAAGCAGAAATGCAGAAAGAGAAACTAGTCAGTAATACTCAAGAAAAATGGAATATCTACAAAATGCAGAATGGAATATGTACAAAATGCTAATGATACGAACGTAGTAAATTTAACAAAAATTAATTCAACAAGTGTTACCCAATGTCATAATCACGTTATCCAAAGGAAGAATAATGTTACCATGAAAGAAACCCTTCATAAAATAGTCTTACTATAAAAATAGTCGCGTAACTGAAAGATAATTAAGGAACAGTTATAAGTAGTCATAAAATGTTATAAAAGGCAATTGAATGCTTAAAGGCAATCAGATTTACTAAGGAAAGATCACGATGGATCTTTGTGGAGATACTCTTTCTCTGAAATATGCGTACCAAATAATGGTGTTTGCTGAGGATAAAATGATAAGCCAATAAAGTACTATATCAAGAAGGTAATCGAATCCAAAGAATTGCAGTCAGGCTGTTAAAGAACAAAAGGCAAGAATAAGGGAATACGTGGTCAATGCTGCGAGGAAACAGTGGCCAAACATAGGGAAATACTATCGATTGGTCACGAGGAAACACTGATAAGAAATGGAGAACAATTCTCAACGAAGAATGGCAAGCTTTAAGAACGTGGTTGGTGGGCTCAAAGCAGATGGATAATCCGGCTGAATGCGTGTGAGCTACAGGAAAGACTTAACGGTGGTCAACCGTATTGGTCTGGGAACGAAGTGAAGGGACTACACCCTTCTGGTGGCATGTAAGCAACAAGTTGGCGATGCAACAAATGCAAGGTATCATCGCACATTGTTGAAATGTGCGGATCGAGAACTCTTGTTGAGGTGTAAGGCCTGTTAAGGTGTACTAATGCAAATATTTGAAGAATATGTGGTTATAAAGAATAGACGAAGCATTATAATTGTTAATGGTTTATAAATTTAATGAATAGGTGTATAAGTCGGCAATGTAACGTACATATCGAAGGAAAATGTAGTAGATGTTGTGACTACATTTGGTCAGGAACTGTTCGAGATATCGGAGTTCTATATTATGGTATATATGTGTATCATACCATTGTTCTATTAATAAGAAGAAGATGCGCTTAATGGGTTTTACTGTTCCTTGTTCTAATAAAGTGTATATTTAAAGAAGTAAATGGATCTTAATGGGTCCACTAGTTCATAAGATTGAAAAGAAACCTGGTCACTGTTGTTTCAGAATTGACTTCAATTTGGTTTGCTGTTCCTCTGCGTCATGAAAATCTTCAGGTAATTCCTGTATCTGATGGAGTCGCTGAGAAAGCATCAATAATGGAGGTGACGATACTGGAGTCGATGTATAAATCGGCAGTGATGTGACCATATGTACTTCTTGTTCATCGTCAAAGAAATGGCGATGGCGAAAAGGCTTAGGACGCAATGGCGGCAAGAAATGTGTAGGTTGAGCAGCTGCCTCAGCTGTCATTTTGTAGCCTGGGAGGTCCTCATCCGTTGACCATGATGAATCGGCTGTAGATGTGGGACTAGGACAATCAGAATCCCATCCATTGACAAGAGGTTTTTGCTGAGCATATGTGCAAGCCACGTAATTGGCTGCGGAGTTAAAAGCATCAATATCGAGGGTTGGAGGCGAATGGAAGATACATGTAGCCTCGGTCTGAGTTGCTACAGAAACCGTCTGCTTAGGTCCCTGAAACTGAGCAACTTGCTGAAGCTGAGCAACTTCCACACCAATTGATGTAAGCCATTCCAGGTTGCGGTGTGAAGGTGGATAGGACATTCGCCTTCGATGCATTGTTCCAGATACACTGAGGAAGCAGTAGTGGAGTCAACGGAAGACAAATACCAAATGATGGAGTGGCCATAAACAAGGGGTAGAGTATCCAGGGAGGGGAGGGGGTGGGTGTATAGGCGAGGAATCACAGCTGGTGTGAAGAAAGGTCTGACTAATTTAGATTAAGAGATTACACATGTGTTCGGATTATGTAATTAGAATGAAACTGCTTGAATGTTGTTGGAACGCTGTGTTGTGGCTTGTATCTGACCGTCACTGCCTGTTGCTGGCAGGTCGGTCCGAGCGATGAATTCATATGTCATGAATGCATATGTTTCATTAAGCCATATGAGATCTTAAAGGCAACGACAAGTCTGTATAACAGAGGAGAATGATAACCAACTTTGTTCATTTTTAAGATGTCATATATAAAGTTCAGAACTAATTAATTAACGAAGAAAATAACATTACACTCTTTAAAAAAGGTCTAGAATCTCAAGCATTTTGAGCACTTTCAATCTAAACAGTCAATTATAGGGGACTTATATTATTAATTCTATTAATTTAAGGCAACGACAAGTCTGTTCATGAAATATTCATTAAATATCACATAGATACATGTGGCATGAATATGTGCAAAAGAGGAATACGACATAAGCAGAAGGCCACCCATAAAGTGATCTGTTAAACTAATTATTAGTTGGAAGAAGACTGATAAGCTACAGGAAACTGATGTCGGGCTCCCATTGGCTCATGGGTATCACCCCGTCACACATCAATTTGACGAGAATAGAAGTGATCAGTCCACAGTCAACTGAAATAACTCCAAATATTTATGGACAGAGAAGCTGGTGTATTAGTTCATTTACTGCTGCTCTAGTGCAGCTCTGTTTTCATTATTCATAAGTATAATTTATCGTTTACTAAATAACTCCAAATATTTATGGACAGAGAAGCTGGTGTAATTATGTGGGAGATTAAATTAAATATCTGTTATTTATTTGAGATGAGTTGTGAGTCAGGATGCCGACGAAACAGGACATTGCAACGAAAAAGAACGTTGAAAAGATACACAGGATGCTGAGCTACAATCGAATGGCAAGTTAGTGTCTTATTTGTCTCAAGACAACAGTCCATCCATAATCTTTCTATAGTTCATTATATTGTGGGAAATATTAATTTGAGGGATTTTAAGATTATATAGTTGCCATAAATTTATAAAAAATATTGTAGCTACAATCGAAGTTAGCACGTTTAGCAGGCTAAGACAGTGCCAGTGACGACACTCTCCGATACCTTTTGGTGGAAGTCTTTTCGAGGGAAACGTGTCCTAAAGGAAGGAGATGATCCTATGATAGGAGACATTCTTTGAGAGCTATATGCGTCTCAAGGGAAAAGCTTGGAGAAAAGAAACCTAGCTAGAATTGTGCTCTTATATGGCTACTAGCAAAAATGAAAGAAAGTATATTCTGTATAAAAGATTATTATGGAATACATGTAAACATGAAATCGAGAGACTAAGCATTTTTGGCACGGCCAATATGCCACGTGCGGACGACCCTTTTAATTGTCCGAGGACAAAATATAAAGGCTAGGACTATTGAAGCAAGACACTGTCACTATGACACTTGCTGATGATACTTTTCAGTGAGCTGGTGAAGTAGACCACGAGCAGGTGATCCCTTCAGGTGTTAGTTGACGATAGTAAGTGACATATGCATGATTTTGCTGACATACAGGTATGCACCATACATAGGTTGACATAAAAGATCCGAATTAAGCAATTTCGACTTACACAGCTGTTATTGCAAACTGTTTCTATATATATTTATCCATTTATCTATCTAAATAAGTTTGTCTATAGATATGTTAGTTGACCTAAGGTCAATATTGTGCAAAAGAGAGTAGGTACCAGAGTACCAAAATAAGACACTGATGTCATAGGATTATGGTCCAATGGTATTTGAATTACCTAGGATCACATCGAAGTAATGAAAGGAAAATTAAATTGAGTCTTGTGTTTACCGATTTATTGACATGTCTATGAAAACCAAAACTCTAATTGAACTATTGAAGGTATGCACGTGGATATACCATATGCAACTGGACATAATTGCCAAAGTGACAACTCATAGCCAGGTGGCATTTTCTGTCAATTTCCGTGTATCTTTATTATTCATGAGTGAATGTCTGCTTTTATCGAACTGCTTTACTTTTTATTATGAAAGAAGCTTAATGCAAATATCCCTGTTGCATGAAAGAAAGTGAAGGAAATGAAAGAAGGAAACCTTCTGTCGCATTCTCACAGAAATAAATAAGACAAGGCAACAAATACAAAAGCCTGGTTCGGACTTTGGAGGATAGGAGGTGTTTTATCTTCAAGCGTAACTCACTGAGCCATTGCTTGTGTCAATGTGAATGCAATTTTCATGTCTGATATGCCAGGAGAGCTGTGGAAATTAGCAGTCCAGAGCCTTACTAAGTATCTGGAACGGATTTCTTTCCGTGTCTCCAAATGTGGCTAGCAGGGACGTGTCCCCGATGGGATTCGAAGCGACGAACTTCAACTTCTTCTTGCGAGAGAGCTGGCAAGCCAGTTAAGACGCGAAGACGTTACCCCTAGACCAGGGCCGAACCGGCCAACAGCATATTTTTAAGACTTTTACTGACCGATGTATGCTGCTGAGCAGGCGGAGAGCCTCGTTTTCATTTCAGACCGAAAAAGGTGTTCTAAAAATAGACACTGAAGATAGCGAGTAATGATTCATGCACGTGGCAAAAATAGATGTGCTGTAACAATCTAATTACCGTTTTATATTAAAAGAAAAGGAAATTAATGCAGGTGTCTGCTACACTCTTGCATTATGTCTCAAGAATTCAGAATTCAGAGGCACTTTCTTCGTTCGTTTGTCAGTATATGACAACGCTGAAGATGCAATCATAAGTAAAGTGCGCTTTGAGCCAATTACCAGAACTCCAAGTCAGTAGACTCGGTGGCGACATTGGTAGCGCGTCGGGACACTAATGTTAAGATTTTTGATTTTGAAGGGAGAAAGGATATATGCGAGGTCGCGGGTTCGAATCGCAGGGATGCTGCAATGAACTTCATATAGAGAATGGCTTGTAAATGGAATTGGAATATAAGGTATTTATTGAATGGTAGGACATAAGATGTACTTCATGTACATTGGTAACACTATGGTCAGCATTGTGATGAAGAGGAAGGAATACCTGAATATGTTCTTGTATGCTGGTAACCATGAACATTTGTGAATGGTCAGCACGAAAGAAAATTTGTGATTGGTCAGGATAAAGGTTTACGTGGAAGAATAAAAGCACGTTGTCCCATCCATACATTCCAGAGTAGGACTGATAAGGCTAAGTTAACACTGCTATTTTACAGTTCTGTTATCATTTTTTGTCGATATAGTATTTTCTATATATTGAGTGCCCTGTTTCAGGAACAATGTGCTAAATATATCGGTTGAGAGTTCTCCACCTGTTTTATTGCGAAAGGTTGGAAGCATTCGAATCAAGAGGATAGTGAATCTGTATTCCAATCAGGACAAGGACAATACCGCAAAAGGAAGGAACGGTGTGATTTCCGAAGGATTCACCAGGCACTTCAAGCACTGCTTGGACAAAGTCGGTTCCAGTCTCACTACTATTATCAAATTGGCAGAAGACAAGATGAAGGTACTGTAGGATGACTGCCGCCCTGCCTGGCAGGTCCAAAAGGGAATCATTGTCAGAAATCACTGAATGGAGAACTATGGAAGAATGCTATAGTGAAGCTTTATGAAGAGGATATTTTATTTTATGATGTCTGGAGGTTGATGTCTTGTTAATAGTGCACAAGAAATTTTTGGATGATGACCAAACCATGCATTGCTGGAGGAAGTCCAGACGATGACAATGCATTATGTACTCAAAAGCTGAGACAAGGAAGAAGGACCAGTGCATTGTATAAGCCTTGAGAAAACAAGAAAGGATAGCCCAATGCGAGGAGACGACATTGTGTTCGGATAAATTTATCATGGATCCACATGCGTGTTTTTTAGGAGACCATTTTTGTGTGCAAATGACTCATTTGGTTCCACGGCGCTGTTCAGAAGTTATCATTAATTATCACTCTTGATAGTGACGACTGAGGCACAGCTATATTTGCAAAATGCTGGTCATCGTCAATCTTTCATTTCGGATAGTCAGTGATGTGTTGCATTGTGTAACTGAAACACAAAGCAAGGACACTTATCTCACATTTGGAACCAAGTACTTTGCAAGATATAATGGGTACGCCATAAGGAAAGATCAGTTGCGAACAAACCAGGAAAGTGATGCAAGCACCTGTTCATTAGGCAAAGTTGAGGTTGCATCAGACCGCTTGGCGTTACTTAGGTATTATTGCAAAGGCATATTTGAAGTGAAAGCCTGGGGAACAGTGACATAAGTTATAGATAAGGAGTTATGGAAGAAATGCTTGACGTTCATTAGACCATGTGTGACAGCATGTGGAAAAATGCAGAAATGCTGATTAAGAAATTTACTGGAAACGTATATATATGTGTGTGTTTTTGTTGACATATATACATGATAAGAGTGGAACTATTGCAGCCATATGCCTGTACCTTTGATATCTTGACTTTGATATCTGAGGCAGTTTTAATTGTGCAATTACTGTTAAGGATGTGTAATTTCAACACAAGGTGGCATTGCAAATAACAACGATTACAGTCGACTATCCAAGGAGTCTTGATTGAGGAATCTGACTGGTGTGTCATTCACATACCGCCAAGGTGACTGGTGAGACACTATAAAGTGTGTGTCTGAAACAGATATGTGTTCTGGGAGAAATGATGTTTCGTGTTGGGTAAACACATGGAGTAGGTAAAATGCAGGACATGGAGTGTCGTCTGGCAAATAGACAAACGAAACTGCAGTCGGTTTAGGTTAAATAAACATGAGAAATGTGGGGAAGGCGTTTTTCAAGTAGGGGTGGCTAGGAGAAAGTTTCAGCTTACTAAATCCGATAAATAGAAAGTAAAAATAGCAACTTTAGAAGGAGGGGTGAATAAACTGTTGAAGGTGTGCCATTCCTGTGAAAAGAGAAACATAAAGTGGAAGAAGGGTGGTAAAAGAGAGCAGTGGAAACGTTTTAGAGTGCTCCCTGGGGAGATGCTTTTATTTATGTAAGCAGATTCTGAAAAGTCTGCAAATTCTTTTGCTAAAAGGTTATAGAGTAGTTCTAGGTATGTCTATGGCTTACAGTAAGGAAGAGAGGTCACTATCCTTCTCTATATTATCGACTTTGCTATTCGTCTGAGCTTTGATATAATAGGATAAATATTATATTGAAAATAAGACTTAATTCTCAGAGGTTATCACATAATATTCTGCATCGATAAAATTACTAGCACAAAGGTTCTGCAGAAAATCACATCTGCCCACAGAGATTAGGTGAAAGCATCTTTACTAATTACAGCATTGCATATTTAATCAGTCATTGCGTTTGGTTGAGCAATATCCTGACCAATAAATGTTATTGTAATTAAGTAGCAGGTTGAGGGCAGGTTGGATAAGAGCGTATTACGATCTCGCACCTCCACGAGCCAAGAATATGAGTGGCATGACAATAGTATTGAGACAAATAAAGGTTTAATAACTTAAGTCATAGGGAAGAAAGGTCGGCCTGTAGGTCGCAGGTTCGAAATGCAGTCGAACAATGGAGACAGACCATACTCCTGAAATACGAAATGCCAAGCAGATACACATGATATCTGAGATGGATAGTTGATATATACTTGGAGATGACCGTCACGCCAACGGGCTGATGTTATTGTTGAGGTGACTGGACTGTCATCATCGAGAGTACAGGGCCATTCATGAAGTGCAGACCCAGGGCCTGGTTGAGTATCATCTTGCCGAGATTTAAAATATAAAAGAAGAGCGTCAGGATTAGAAATAGACATGTTATAAGAAGGCTGGGGTAATTGGTGCAAAGGATGTGAAAGGTCATTGGGATCAAGCAATGAATGGGACGAGGGCCCAGGCTTGACCTGTGGGGCTGGAGTAGAGACTGGTAATGGAGGCCCTTGAGGTTCCTCACTGTGTAATTGCATAGTGGCTGCAGCCACATCATCAATTTTAAGATTTTCAGATAGAATTTGAATGCGCAATTGTTGCTGGTTATAAATTGGTGAACCATTCTTGGAACGAACCATACAATGTTTCAATCTACCTATATGAAATAGACCTGGTAAAGTGCGGTCGTCAATTGTCTTAAGCAAAAATTGATTCAAAAGTGGCTCAGATGCAATATACAATGGCCCAATAAGCTTAATGCTTAATTTGGTGGAATACTGCACCCCGGTGTATTTAGGTGCCAGTAATAAGACAAGGTCTCCTTCTTTGAAAGAATGTAGTTTTGGCATACGCTTAGCGTGTTGTTGGGTCTGTCTAATCTTAATTTTATTATGAGAAATCACAGCTTGTTGTCTAACGAATCGCAATTTCTCTCTAATCGATGACACGTAATGATCATAAGAAGTAGCAACCACAGAAAGAGCTTCAGGATTAATGTCCACAAGATTGCAGTCTTCTCTAAGGAAGACAAGGAAATTAGGAGAATATTTGGTAACTGCGTGAGGCAACGAATTATAAGTTTTACAAGCATATGGAATAAGGGATGGCCATTGAGAATACTTATACTCTATCATAGTTAACAATAGGTTCGAAACAGATTGAATAGCCCTCTCAGCCATATTGCTTGAATGTATCATTGTAGGGACAAGGTGTACCTGAACATTCAATGACTTAAATACCGCCGTCATAATTTTACCAACGAAAGAAGCTTCCTTATCACAAGTTACCCTATGAGGTATCATGTATGGCAAACAAAAATGCTCAATAAATTTCTTGGCTATCTCATCAGCCTTTCTACTGCGTAACGGAATCGCCACGACATAACGGGAGAAAATATCTTGTAGGATGAGACAATGAATAATTTGGGCTGTAGCATGGGGAAAGGTTTTGATATCAAAATGTATATGCACAAAGGGAGTACAATCAGTAAGCAGCCTAGGAACGAATTCCCTCTGCTTATTTGTTTCAATAACCTGCGACGAGCGTTGGCAAATCAAACATGTCCTAGCATAATCCAAAATGTATTTCATCAGATTCTTAATATGAAAGTTTGAGGTAATGACATCATACAATTTATTAGATTTTACATGAGCACCCAAATTTAAGTGAAAAAATTCAATGATGTCGAAAATATAAATGTTAGGAATAGCCAATTTAAGTATGACGTCATGTCTTTTAGGACTAGATTGAACATAGAATAAAAGTGAATCGATTAAAGCAAAATGATTAGATAATACAACTGCCTGATTTGCCACTTGCTTACTAGTTGGTAACGTACTATATGCTATGAAGTTATAGACCGGTCCCAAATACAAATCCTGCTTTTGAGCATTTATAAGCTGGACTCTATCATGAGGTATCTTGACGTAATGGAATGCATCTGTGATGTATTTACGAATAGCTGGTTCTAAGTCAGCTTGATGAGGCATTTTTGTCAAGATAGTAGGTTGATCACTATCGATGGTCTTGTATTTCATCTCAGTAATAGGTAAGACTGGTCCAGTGGTATGGGTACATTCACTGGTAAGGTGTGACAGTGGTTTCGTAGCCTTTGTGGGTTGTGATGTAGGGCTGGAGATATCGTTATCTGAGTGTTCTTTGGCCTGGGCCCTTGTTGTAACACAAAATAGAGAATAGCCAGAAAAGTTGGCATAGAGGTTCTCATAGTAGGTTTGACGAGATGTCAAAAGGGGATGGGTATTGGTATCCAGGAAATTATAATAAGAATGTTGCTCTTCGTCATTAATGCTCCTATCTTTGTCAGACACTGCTATTGGAATAATGGGTTCAGCATCTGCTGGCCATTGGGTGTTATGATGACGAGATAACATATCAACTAATTTCAATTCAGTGGTGGTTGGTTTTACATAATAAATTCGATAAGGGTAATCTTGTAATTTCCAATAGAATTTTGCTATGCGAGGTGTTACAAAATGACTGGAAGATTTAAGAATTTGAGCAATAGGAGCGTGGTCCGTCAGAATTGTAAACCTACCACGTCCAGCTAAAAAAAATTTAAAGGATTGGACAGCAAAGTAAATTGAGAGCATTTCCAATTCCGATATACTATAGTTATGGGTAGCAATATGACCATGTAGTCGACTAGCATAACCCAATAAAACTCTCTTAGGTGGATCATCAGCACCATTAGATTGTAACTGATAAAGAGCTGCACCTGAGGCTGTCCTGGATGCATCAGACACCAGGATCATTTCACCTTCAGGTCTTGGAAATGACAAAATAGGTGGGGATGTAAGAATTTTCTTAATGGCATCCCAGGCGACCTGTTGTTCATCAGTCCAAAGGAATTCATTAGCTTTGCGCAACAGGCGCGTCAAAGGTTCAGCTGTCTTTTGATAAGATGGTATAAACGAAGAAATGAATTGAATTGAGCCTAAGAATGATTTTATCTGTTTTCTAGTTTGTGGAACCTGCAAGTTCATAATGGCATCAATGCGAGACTGTCTAATACGCAAAGTAGGTCCGTTAGGTCCCTGTAAATCAACATCAAAGCCAAGGAATTGGAAAGTAGAATTAGAAGCGAAAGAACACTTAGCCAAGTTGAGAACCAGGCCATGTTTATGAAAAAGGGCAAGAACAGCATCAATGAGAGCGAGGTGCTCCTCAGAGGATTCACTAAGAAGCAAATAATCATCATAATAGTTGTAAACACATTCTGCATAGGTTCGTGGCAATTCTGCAGTGATTAAAGTCATTATTTCAGCAAATAGTGCCCCCGAATTGATATATCCCATTGGTAATCTAGTATAGGTAATGGACTCTGCATTATAGAATGTAACGACGCCGAGGTACTGACGAGACTGAGGAGTTACTTGACATGCAAAAAATGCCTGCTTTAAATCAATGGCCGTAGCGAAACGAAAAGGACGACTGCCCATTTGCTGCTTAAAGGAATCAATATTAGCACAAGGTCTCTGCAGAAGCTGAAAGGCCTTGTTGACAGAACGCATATCTCCGACCAAGCGGGGATTTTCGTCCGTGCGTGATTTGCGGACTAAAAATAGTGCACTGGTAGCTTGTGTGAGTTCCTTCTTGAAAATTCCCAGTTGCAAAAGCTTCTGTACCTGTTTACGCATGTAGGCGATATCAGCTTGGGAAGTGATATAAGGGCGTGCTTTAAAAGAACAATCAGTGATAAGTTGTTGGGTAATATCACACACATATCGAGTGATGGTTCCTATCTGACCATATAAGCTAAAAGCTGGAGTGTGCGATAAAATTATCTCACGGAGTTTGTCTACGTCTTTAGGCTGAAGTGCACACTTATCAAGCTTCAATTGCTGATTAACTATATCGAATTCGGTCATGCGTAGAGCTGGATCGTCAGGTTGAAGCCATGGATAATTACGTAGTCTAGTTTGAGCACGGGTGTCAGGGTCCATAGCATCATAATCTGGGTATGAAAGCTGAGAAATAGCATTAGGGCCGTTATCTATGATGACGTAATGAGTGTTATCGAGTAAATTATCATCAACAGATTTAGTATCTGGCTGTTGGACTACAGAAGGTGCCGATGTAAAAGGGATATCCATAACTAGCGCTCCCAGAATGATATCAGCAGCCAAATGTATATCCTCAGAATCTACATTATTAATCCTGATTGAACCAAAGCCACTGCGTAGATCGACAAGTGCCTTATAATTCTTTTCAGAGATAATGCGAGATATGTTAACCTCAAATGGACCATTAAAATATTGTGCCAAGTGATTAACTCGAACTGGCACATCGTACGATGTATTAGGTGTTATAGTGGTCGACTTATGTACTACAAGTAAAATTTGGTCGACAGAAATATCCATGCGTGATTCTGCTGAACGAAAAACACATTTATATCTAATTTGAGCGTCCAAACCCATAACACAATCAATTGGTGAAGCTACATCGATAATAAAGGTCTTAATGGGAACTTTACACTCACCGAACTGTATGACAAAATAGATAAATTGAGAAATAGAAGAGCCATTGCCGACCATAAGCTTGATTGGCTCAGCATCAAAGCGAGGAAGGCCCTGCAAAAAGGGACTACGTTTGATAAGAGACGTGCTAACCAAATTGTGTGAGCTGCCAGTATCAAACAAGGTAAAGAATTTAGTGCCATCGGGCAAAAGTGATGGGATAAAGTTGCAATCATGAATCTTGATAGATAGAGGGGTAAGAGGAATAGGAGGCTGAAGTACAGCATATAGGATATCAGGGAAGTCGTCCCCAACAATTACATCCGAATCCAGAAAATCATGAAAAATAAAATTTTCAGAGGGAGCAGAAGTGCTAAGATCATTAGATTCGATAGGAGAAAAGTGGTGAGAGTCTAAAGTATTAGTAGATGTTAAGTTAGGACGAGACACGGCTGTATCTGAGCACAGTCAAAATGATCCGTTGCGTTGTGGTTGCTGATGTGGTGGTCCCTGTGAACGATTTTGAGGTGGTGGTCGTTGGTTGCGAGGGAAAGGGCCAGCGCTGTGAGAGCGGTAAGCAGTTCTAATGCCATTAGGGTACTGAACACGTGAGTTGTTAGGGGCAGTGCTGTTATACTGCTGTTGCGCAGAGTTTGCATTGCCATGCTGCTGATTATTAAAGTTCTGGTTATTCTGGGAGAATAGTCTATTATTACCAGATCTGTTGGAGTTAGCAAATCCATTGGCTGAAAGATTTCTGTTCGGATTACCGAATCTATTAGGAAAGGGTCTGCTAGGCCGATTATATCGTTGAGTGAAGGCATTGTTTGCAGAATTATCACGGTTGTATGAACGTCCGGTAGACTGGTAATCAGAAGATGTTGGTAGACTATATTGCTGGTTGGGAATGAATCTGCGACAATGAGTAGCAATATGACCTCGGAGTCCACAACGGAAGCAAGTAGGACCAGAAAAAGAAGATTGACCATAAGGCATTTGCTGAGAGACATATTGGGGTTGAGTGTCATCCATTGAAACATCTCGAGGTCCGAGTATCTGAGGCAATTGCTGCAGAGATTGATTAAGAGCGCCCATGGATTCCTGTAAAGTGAGCAAAGTTGATTGCGAATTCCCTGTATCGAATTTCGTACTAGGGATTTTAGTAACATCAACGTGCTGGGCGATAACTTCGCGCTCCATGATACTTTGCACTATTGGAATTAATTCATCAAGAGGTTTGTTATCATCAATTAACTGAAGAGAATGCTGTAAGGTCAGGGGCAATCCCTTGCGAAAGTATAAAGCCACAACTGATTCAGGTAGGCCCAAACGTGACACCAATTCCTTAATCTCATCCAAGTACTTGCCAACGTTATCACCATAGGTGATACGTTTCTGAGACAAAGCATCGAGGATAGATGCTCGACTCCTTAGCAATGAAAATTTATCTAAGAACAACTTCTCAAGTTTAGCCAAAGTCATGGGCTGCAGAGCATTACACCAATTGCGAGCGTGTCCTTCAGTGAACAGCTGCAGGCGATGCAATATCTGGTGGTCATTTAAATTATGTAATTGGACATGATCCTTAAATTTAGTGATCCATGCCTGTGGTGTCAAAGTATCGGACTCTCCATTAAATACTGGAGGTTTCATCTCTGAAAAATTAAGAGGCTTAGTTCTAGGCTGTGTTTCGGGCATTTGGGTATTAAATGCTGCTGCAGGAAAGGAAGAAGGCAGGGAACCCGAATGAGATACAGGGAAGGAGGAAGAAATTGGGCGTTGAATAGATTGAGTAGCTCGATAAGACGCATCTCTGGTGTCCTGATAGGAAGGTGGGTAGTACACAGATGTGCGCAAGCTAGTAAGGTCTTGTGGCTGAGATTGAGCCTGGGAATTAAGATTATTAAAAGTGGAATTAAAATCATGGAGGTCCTGGAAGGCCTGGGTAGTTGAAGAGGCTTGGGACTGTGTAACCTGTTGGGAAAAATGCGAGGGTTGATTAGCATGTTCAAATAATAATTCATCACCAGTACGAGTTGCAGGTGCATGAGAAAAGGTGCCCGATGTGGCATTGTAATTGGAAGGATTGGAAACACCTAAGGTCTGGTTGTTTGAAGCCATATTGGAACCAGAAGGAGACTGAGCAGATAGACGATGTAGAAGTGTCTGATGGCTGGGATCGGTGTAACCTATAACTGGTTTACGACTAGAATGAGGAGTATGAGAAGGGAACAGTACTTGGGTGGTGGTATTAGCTGTACGTGGTCTGGTGATAGTATTTACAGTATATGAGACTGTAGCAAACTGAACTGTATTTGTAAGAGAAGTCTGTGCAGAAGTGAAGGATGCAGGCTGGCTTCCCTGAGTAGAAGTATTAAAGGGGGCGGGGGGTACAGTGAAGGAAGAAGGTCCTGGTGCAGGCCGGGTGGTCCTGGGCGACGTATCAGTGCGCGGGGGAGGTTGTCGTGCGTGGCCCGGGGGAGACGATGGGGGGTGTTGTTGAGATGAAGGATCCTGATGAGAGTGATTAAATTGAAGGTTATTAAGAGACTGGTCGAATTCGTAGTTTTGATAGGCGTTATTAGAAACGTTATCAAGCAGAAAAGGGTCCTCAGGAGGAGGGACGTGATGCTGGTGACGAAGACCTCCAAAAGAAGGAATTTGGTCGTCGCTCAATTGTGATCCAGGCACACGTGAAGGGGTATGATGTCGAGGGGAGAGTCGTGGACTGACGTCAGGGGTGTGATGGTGATGAGTATCAGAACCGTGTAGAGAATGACCAGGAGAAGCAGGAGGTGCTTGGGGGTGTTCGATGTTGTCTGCAGTAGACGTAACAGGAGGGGTTTG
Organism: Platynereis dumerilii; assembly: GCA_026936325.1. Taxonomy (NCBI): domain Eukaryota; kingdom Metazoa; phylum Annelida; class Polychaeta; order Phyllodocida; family Nereididae; genus Platynereis; species Platynereis dumerilii. Next base: position 428,870 of record JAPTHN010000105.1, on the reverse strand, counting down.
TGCAGCAGCACCAGGCTGTTCGTCAATATCAAATGAATGTGACACAGGCGTTTGTTGATTAGTATTAGCAAACGATGATGCACCAGGTTGTTGAGGGTCTAATTGATGTATAAGAGAGGCGTCAGAGTGACCAGCCTGAGAGGCAGAATTATCCTCACTTATTTCAGCCCTATGAGAATTTTCGAGATTATCAGCAATATTAGAATGACGCACCTGACGTTCAGAATCAGTGAGAGCTGGGGATTTATCCCTATCAAAATGCTGTTTATCGGAGTTTTCACTATCAGAAGTATGGCCGGCGGAATTATCTTTACCGGAATTATCAGCTTTATCCCTAGCGACCTTAAGAGCAAGATGTGAATTTTCCTCGTCGGAATCAGAATCGTGTCGGCCAGGTGATGCTTCACGAGATTTTAAATTATCATGAGAGGGTGTGGAAACACGGGATCCGTCAGCAGTATCCCCAACCTCTACATGTAAAGGAACAGTCAATGAGGATTTATCTGGTTGGTGGGCAATGTGTTGGCCCGAGATATTAGGCTGTTCACCTGAAAGTGCTGTGTCAGTGTAAATCTCAGTCGCATCAAGATGTCCCTTAGTATTTACAGTATCGCCCTGACTTGTACTAGCAGAGGATGAGTCAGATTCTGACATCATGAGGGTAAGAGGGTAAAGCCATACATTGGTAGGTTTTCTCAAATACGTATTATAACGAGCAAAAGAAGCCTCACGAAACAGAGCAAGCTCCGGTAAGGGAAGAGTCAAATAGCCAAGTTGGTCTAGTATCGACTCGTAGACATGCCATTGAGTGTTCTGTTTAGTGGCAGCCAACAATAACCATTCATGAAAGAGAAGTGTAGGAGTGCGATGTTTGATATAACGAGAAGCACGAGCAGACAAATATCCCCTATCAACCGCTGTCTGAGCTTCCAAACGGAATTTAAGTAACCACTGCTGAAGTGTCAGCTGTGTCAACGGGACAGACATTCAGAGCGAAAATAGAAGTAAGAAGAGTAAGCGTACCGTGCATACTAGCACTTACTAGAGCAAAAATATAACTAATTTGAGGGAGAGTACGTATGAAAAGAGAGCCCAAAGTCAAAATAAGAGCAAAGGCCACAAAATGTGCCACAGCGATTCCTTGCAATAAGCGTGGGTGTAACTCATAACACATGTTAACTAATGACCCGAAAAAATAACGAAATTAACATATAACTTGAGAGCCATATGGGATAAGAAATATCAGCAATAGGGATGGGATGAACAGGAGAAATAATGCGAGTCGAAATAAGTAATTACTTGTCTCGCTTTGAATATATATATATATAGAATCCAGGAATAACTGTAAAACGTCACTGGACATGGAGAAATAAAGAAGAAATGCCTAACACACAATTCAATAAGAAAGAACACTCACGAGATTGCCTGATTAAAAGAAAACCAAAGTAACTGGCATTGGCTAGATAAAAGTAGAGCAGTAGACCCGAGATAACAAAATATAACACGATACACTATCAATAGTCAGTGCGCGCAATGTCAATAAATGAATGGGAGCGTGCATAAATAAAGAAGGGCATGCTGTTATTCAAGAAAGATAATAATGGAACGACAGTCAGAATGTGATAATCAAATTCTCTAGAATGTTCGCCGGACGGGTAATGGCGATTTAGATTTTAAAAGAAAATGAAGTGTTGCATATGTGAGTTGCAAAGTGAGGAGAGAAGAAGGCAGAATAGCGTGGCCATGGGACCAGGCTATTAGACCTTAAGTGCCGTGTATAGAAAATCTGAATAGTATGCTATGTGATTGGAAATAGACAGACATATTGTTGATGTAATGTTAAAATATAAAAATAAAGTACAGATAGCCTAAGAAAACATTATAAAGAGAAGAAAATAATAAATTAAGGAAATAAGAATCAAGTGCCTTTCCTATTAATGTTTGCAAAATGAGCTCCTACCGTATTGGAAGATGTGCTGTGTTGCAAGCAAGGCCTAATGATGCGAGAGATGCCCCAGAGACGTGAGTGCCTTGTCTGGTCCGGGTCTGGATGAGGTGTGTAGGTAAAGTTGTGAGAAGTGTGGAAGATGAGAGGCAGGCATATCGAAGCTGAACATGAGCTAATAGGTAACCAAATAAAGATATGGGCGAAGCCCCTGAGCTACCTGGTAGGAATATTGCGCCCCCTATACTAGTGGGTGAATTTAGGCGTGATAACATAGCTAGCATACTAAAACTTGAATTTTTGTATGTGTACAAAGAAGGAAAATCAACTATCATTGGCGACATGGCAGAACAATAGCCAATTAGGAGACCAAAACATCTATCGGTGGCATGGCGTAGAACCGATGCTCTCTAGCCATAGCTGGCTAACCCGCTATGCATGATATGAAGTTGTGACATAATCGAATTTCTACATCAAAGTAGTGGACTTCCTTTATGCGAGGAAACCGTAGGCCCATAGCATTGCAAGGCTAGTGTTTCGGAAGGAAACGTCACTAAATTTGAATAAACATGGTAAATCAAGAGACAGTGTGACACAGCAGACAAGCGCCAAGAAGCCGCAGACCGGACTCTCCTCCATGCCATCTTCGCATTGTTTCTCTCTCTCTCAGAGGTAGCTAATTGATGTTACTGAGTAGATGGACTCATTACCGGGGATCCTGCGGGAGACACCTTAGCACTTGCCACCACGAAACACCTACTCAAGAAATACCAGAGGCTCGACAGTTTAGGTTCACTTATTCGTTTAATACTCAATTTATAGACAGTTACATCAAGAGTCATTCAAAGAACGGAAGCTATCCAACTTATCAATACATTAAACAACGATCTTAACAAATTACGTATACTGTTAACTAAATGCCATCTCAATCAACCATGACCTGGGGTTCCTTTAAGAGAAACCTTTGATCATACCTCTAACAACAATACCCTTACCTGACGAATCGTCACAGCGTCAGGGAGACAGGAAGCCCCCCTGCTACCTCAGCGGGAGCGGGCTCTCTTCTGGCTGGGCAAACAAGCTTGCCCCCAGAGGTTGCTACTAGGGTGTTCTGCGGCTGCGCAGAAACACCAGGGTAACTGTTGCCATGGAAACATGGGGTGAGTTCTACCCCGTTGCTATCATTGTAGCTCATTACACAATAATATAATATATTACATTAGTTTTATACAATAATAATATAAATGACATTACAGAATTAAGGTCTTGAGGTTCATGGCGATTTGAGGAAACTTCCTACAAGAGGAAGGAATGAAGACACCTCTGAAGCTAAAAGCTCAGCGGTGACACTAGTTGTCCAAAAAGTGTAGCCTAGTTGGTAGTGGTATGTCACCTAGTTGGTTGTCGCCTAGTTGGTAGTGTTGTAGCCTAATTGTCTGTCGCCTAGTTGACCGGCAATCAAAGTATGTCGATGTAAGAAAGTGTCCACTGTACAAAAAAGAAACAACTTTTTTTTCATCTGCACCCAGATTTATTCATTATGATGCTGCATTGATGTTTTTTTTTTATTCTTTCCTGAACCTTTTCATCCACACCTGAAAGAGCATGTGAAAAATTATGAGTAAATGTTTATTACTAGAAAATAACTGTTAAGAAGGAAGAGAGAGAATTAAGAATAATGTGAGTAATCAGTCAGATTTATATTAAGCAGAAGATGATGGCTATTTCTTGTCAGTTTTTTTTAAATTGAAGGGTGGCGGAATTGGTAGGATGTGGAGACTCTGTCAGTGAAGATTTGTCTCCCACTGCCGTCATACAAAAAAATTAAGCCTTTGTATACCTGATTTTATTCAAACAGAATTCAAGTAGTCTACATATTTTGGTGATTCAAGAAGGGAAAGAACACTACCTGGAATCTTCCAAACGTTCAGTGAAAGCCGAGATTTTTTCCAGACTTAGATCCACATTCTCACAGCTAAAAATTTCATCTTTGCCTTCACAGGCCCTCCCTCTTCAGGTCCCGTCTGGGAAGAGCGCGAGGCATGGCCTTTTTCCTTCTTGTTCAGGGAATTTTTGACCACCTCGTGCATGGCCCCGGTCTGCAACTAGGGCAGTGAGAGCAAAGAGTAAGATGAACAACTTCATTCTGAAAAAAAAACAACATCTTTTTCGAAAGGTAAAACCGTAACATCCACCTCTGCTGCTTCACTGCCCAAAACGAATGGGACATTAAGGGCATGGTTGACCTCAGCGTAGTGTGAACCAGTTGTCTTTTTAGAATGCTCATATTATATAGATAGTGGATGGTGAGGAGACCAATATTGAGTTTTATTGGCCGAAGCAGTAATATTGGTCGAGGCCGGAGGCCGAGACCAATATTACCTGATGAGGCCAATAAAACTCAATATTGGTCGACTCAACATCTACTATTTGTTATATTCTGCACCAAAATTTTCGGACTTGTACATGTTTTTAAATAAAAGACTTGTCTGTTTTTTTTATATTCTCTAAAAATCGCCAATAAAAACATGTATAGAAAAAAAAACTATTTCATCTGAACTATCTATATGGCTATCTATCTAGCTATCTAGCTATAGTATATATGTCTATCTACAGATCATTTACTCTTGATTATTTTTTCCCTATTGTAAAAAACGTTTTCAAAAGAGTGTTTTAACTACTTTGGTATGGTAGGCCTATTTTAATGATTAAATTATTTTTAAGAATTATCTTTAAACATGTGTATAGACTAACTGTATATTCAGCAAGTTGGTACTCAATCTCACAATGCTTTAATTGCTGCTTGTTCAATTTGATTGATTTCTCTAAACTACAATAGTTTCACTTAGATCAGACACTTCAATTGGAATTTGGTCAATTATCCATGATCGCAATTAGCACCTTGAGAAGTAACTGTGTATCTTTCAATAACAATCGAGAATTTGATTGGAAGACAGTCAATGCAATGAAACAGTCAGAAAGACTACAAACAATCTGATTTTGCCACTGCAACAAGTCAAGTGCATGTGCACTGAGGACGCCAATATAGCTTTCAGGCGCCAATAACACTTTCCACTCGCCAATATCGTTATTTATTGGCGTGGCACGTGATCGATCTCGGCTCACTTGATTGGCTAACAAATTTTGGTGCAGAATATATATATATATATATATATTATATATACACAGGATTAGCACGATGATTCAAGAAGTACCATTTTCACAGTGCAACAGTCCACTCTTTTTCGATATCAAAGTGACAGACTGTAATGGCACAGCAACACTGTTAGAAATTTCAGTGAAGTTTACATTTCTTTTCTGTAAATGAGGAACCACACGAAACAGCTATCCCACCAGGTGGCAGCACTAATGATGTTACCAGCTGGGTAGTAAAGAAAAGCGTGCAGCTGCATGATTTTCATGACAAAAACGGACCTTTTTCTTTACTTTTGGGAAAAAGCACTGCTCTCGAATGATTAGAGTTGGATGGTTTTGATGTCAAAAGATACCTATATTACAGGACAACTTTAAAGGAAAATTTCATGCTCCTAACTAAATCAGTTTTTTTTTTATTGATTCCTGACATGTTTTCTTCACATTGTTTATCATTTCATACAATGAGAAGCCCAAAAAAGCATAGAATTTGTCATAAAAAGCTAGTTTCGATTGAGCAGGGCTTTTTCAAATTGATCATTTGTTATGGTGACCATGCTTCCATGGCAACCAATATCATATCTTATATTTCTTGTATGGGGATGTAAAAATGTATTAAAAAGCAAAATAACTGACATTTTATACAATTTGTGTGAAAAGGAAGCCTGTTAATGAAGTCAAAAGAGAATTTTTTCTGTCAAAATATGACTCCTTTCATGCCCAAATATGGATTAGTGATAGATTATTCTGCAATAAAGGAGACGTTTTGACATATCTCTTACTCCTGAATTGTTTTGTTTGCTCTGTTTGTCATTTTATACGATGAACAGCAAAAAGACCATTGAATTTTGTCAAAAAAGGGAAACTTTAATTTGGAAGGGCACTTTGAATTTGACCATTTGTTATGGCGACCATGTTTCCAATGGCAACCAACACTATGTCATATATTTGTTTAAAGTTGAATCCCACACTTGGCAAGAAATCTAAAATCCGTGAGATATTCATGAAACTTAGCCAAAAAGTCTTTCAAAATGAAAGCTTTCCAATGCAAAAAAAAATAGGCGGGCTATCCAACATAATTCACGAACTATGATTTTTTCAAAATATTATGTATTTACATTAAAATATACAGTAAAATACTAAAAAAGTGTTGGATTTATAACGAAAAACAGCGTCACTCTTACAATATCCATGAGATATTTATGAAAAATTAAAGGAAGATAGCTGAAAATACACTTTATTGAAAAACATGTCTTTGAAGGGGGGTTACCGATGTTTTGTGAGAGTTACTTGGTGTACAATATGAGAAAATTATGAAAAACAGCTCAACGAAAATAAGTCCCTCTTAAGATAAACTTGAATATCTCAAAGACTCCTTCTTCGATTTTTATGAAAGTTGGATTGGATTATGGGCCTGTATATTGACCCAAAATGTGTGCATTTATAGGCTTGTGCCATTATTCCTGGCTGAGCCAGCAGCCTTTGAGTGAGCCTACCCCTGTTTTCAAAACTCTGTGGCTTTCCAATGCATATGAACAATTTGACCAAGCGGGGGAGCCACCAGCTGAGGTTTTTTTTTTTTAACTGTGGTGTACAATAGGTGGAGCAGCTGTACTCTGTGGCATTCAACTTTAATTGTAGCAAAGAATTTTGAATGCCATTAGATTTTGGAAAATTTCATTTTAATCCAATATCAAATAAATGACAGACAAAAAACCTTCAAAAACCAAACAACAGAAGAGACCATTATTTTGCAGAGGTCGTTGACCTTTAACCCCATATTGCCAGGTTGTGCCCATGAGGTTAAAATCTATGTTTTGAGAAACCACTAGGTCCCCTCTTTCAAACAGTACCAAATTTGATTTGTGCCCTCATGAAATGAGGTAACTCAAAAACTAAGCCACTTTTGACACCCCAGCCCCCAGACTAAGTCTTGAAATAAATTCCTGTTGCATGTACCATCTCAGTCTGCAATATTTGATTTAGAAATAAATAATTGAATTTGTCAGACACTCAAAACGTCATTAAAAACGTAGTGATATCCCCCTTATTGTCTTCAGTTCAGTGTGTTTACTTGAGTCACTGAGTGAATCTTTGATTGCACTGTTGTAGCCTCATTGTAAGCAATATGACGGCTAAATGTCAAAAATATACTAAGCTGAAATAGTTAGACAATCAACTATAATTTATGTTCTGCCGGCCTCGGTCTCGGTCTTGGTCTCGATAGCTGATGCCTCGGTCTCGGTCTCGGATGGTCAATGCCTCAGTCTCGGTCTCGGTCTCGGATGCTCATGCCTCGGTCTTGGTCTTGGTCTAGGTCTCGGATGTCATGGCCTTGACTCCACCACTGGTGGCAAACATGAGCAATTAAACTAAACACATTAGTTGGTGGGTTAGGTCAACAAAATAGGTGGTTGACTTCACTTTCTGATGCAAAGGTCCCCTTTGGCACAGATGTACTTTAAATTTTAAAAAGGTTCCTGTGAGTTATTTTGGCTCTGGTATTTAGACTTTTTATGCATACAGGCAAAGTTTTGACCACTTTACGAAAATGTTAATTCTGCAGGCGCAAATTAAGTGCTCCAGCTCCGTTGCGCCTACAGGTAGAAGTATGAAAATTCATCACAATTTTAACAAGAATGTATTGTAAAAGTGTGCCAAAAATCAAATCTCTAAGGCAAATAAAAGTTGGTGTTTTTTGAAGGGATATAATGCAGGTCTGTTCTGTCCCCATTTACCCCAGTGGCCCGATTCACCCCATATTACGGTACTCACAGTTCCTTCAAGAGCTTCCTGACTCCAACGTAGTCTGCACCAGGCGCGCCGGTCAGTTCGTTATATACATGTATATACCAAGCTGGATGTGAAGTGTTGGAGTCACAACACCATCCACACAGCCACTTTTGTCTGCCACGTGTAACAATTGGATGTGAAGAGATCACATAACTGAAGTATTATTAAAATTTAATTAAAATATAAATTAAACAGGAAACGAGACAGACAAATTATTAAAATTTGATTAAAATATAAATTAAACAGGAAACAAGATTTGGTAGCAATCAAGAAGAAACTGAAACAATTGTGAATGCACATCTTAATCAGATTAACCGCGGATACAACAAAGTTCATTAAATTGTTATGACGCAGGCCTAACTTGTTTACTGGGAAAGTCAACTTTTATCAGCCAGACAAGAAATTAATTCATAACAAAGAGACAAGATATACATTCATATATAATTCATTTTTACAGAAGAAAAACAAAGTGCAAGGATTATCACAGCAAACACGTTATAACATAGTGAGCCTTAACTAACTTTGCCAATTTGGGGTTTACAAAATGCCCAAGCATAAACACATTCACCACAGACATCAGTCTGGAACCAGACAGCATCTCTCCCAGAGCCCTAAAGTGGTCCCAACAATTATTGTATGCTCCCTTAGCTTCACTGGAATCATCATTATGTGTATATAGTGAGCACAGAGCAGTCTAGAAGAATTCAGTATGAATTGGAAACATAGGGGGCGGGGGATAGTAAGTTATGGGAAAGAATGACTTAACATCTGTTATGGACTTATGTAAATTCATCTATCCAGTGTATGGTATAAGTATGATCATTCAACTTTTAGCTGGATAAAAATTGCTTACCAATATCTCAACTTTGGCAGTAATCACCCAATTGAACACAAGAGGGGTGTGCTACGGACTCTTATGAACCGGGCAGATTGCATTGTGAACAAGGAGGAGGAAAGAATCAAGGAAAAGGAGCACATTAAACGGGTGTTGGGAGTCAATGGTTACCCTAAATGGTTAATTAATCAGAAGAACAATCCGTCACCTGCTACTCAGCAAGAATCATCTGCACAACCGACAACTAAGAAGAAACATCCAGTGGTCATCCCATACATAAGAGGGATATCAGAACAATTAAGACGAGCCTTCAAACAACATCATATCCCCACCTATTTTAAACCAGCAAACACATTACGCCAACTACTCGTACATCCAAAGGACAAGGTGGATAAAGAGAGAATAGTGGGACCCGTATACCACATCTCATGTGAGGCATGCCCAGCAAGTTACATTGGGGAAACAGAGAGGTCACTAAAGGCACGATTCCAGGAACATCAACGGCCAAGCAGTACAACGTCAGAAGTGTCGAAACACATACACCAAGACCATCCGGATCATAATGTTAACATCACCAACACAAAGGTGCTTGCAGTGGAACCTAGATGGTTTGAACGTGGCGTGAAAGAAGCAATCCACATCAGACTTCATAGACCATCGTTAAATCGTGACAATGGACGCCACTTCTTGCCTCCAGTTTGGACTAACCTCCTACGCCATCACGCAGGGAGGGGGGGCCAAACTCAACAACATTAAACAACAGTCCTGGTGATGCCAAACGACACCTTTAGGCATCACATCCAGAGTGAACAAGACTACAGTGTAGTTGAAAGCTTTCTTGGTAAGCAATTTTTATCCAGCTAAAAGTTGAATGATCATACTTATCTGTTATGGACCTTTTTTATCATTAGAGACCCTCTGAGGTTTGTCATTTCGAGAAGCACTAAGTTGGGTATTTTGAATTTCACTTGAGATAAACCTCTAAACAAAAAGATTGATTTTCAAGATTTCAGGACAAAAATAAAACCATAGAAACTACCACCCCCCCCCCCCATCCTCGACCCAGTCACAAAATCTGATTCTGAATTGTCCCTTACTGTTATCAAAGACAATGCTTTTGATCAAGGCATGATAATTTAGCGTTCAGTGATGTGACGCCATTCTGAGTCAGCTTGAGGATTATTTAATATCAACTGAAGCAATCAACAGTAACACGGGAGTGTAAAATACAACAGTTCATGAGGAAATATAAAAGTTTATGTGAATTACGGTTTGACATGTGAGAACAACTGCCGCAATACCAAGTTGGCCTTTGCAGCAGTTTATTGATTGAAATTATGACATCAATTTTCTAGCCAACATCACTTGCTTGAAAAAAAGTGACACGCTATGTACAGCTTGACCAATCATCTGGCAGGATTTTCTGATGTCAGATCAAAATTTTTGCTGATCTTTTTGTTATTTGATCCAAGTCTTCAAATATGAAATCTGTAATTAGTTTTAGGATGCATAAAATTTGATATTCTTGCTCAGTGAGCGCTTAGTGTTCTGAGAAGTCAGTGCTTTATACATCTAGTGAAAGACATCACCAGGTCATCATGACTGGTCTGAAGTGGATCTGTACATTCATGTTGCTTGGACGTTTGCTTTTCTCCTCTGAAGCTAAAGAAGCAGCTGCCCAAGATGAAAGGTAATGTGAATCTGCATGTTCAAGCCCTTTGGATATTTGTTTCTCTAATATCTCTGTCTCGATATGGGGTAATTACGACAGGTATTATGGTTTGGCAGCACCAGTAAAAGGGGGTAGGGCTATTTTAGTCTTTTGGGAAGCCCACCAGATGACATGTTATCTGGTTTGTCCGCAAATTAAATGAAATCCTGTGACATCACCAAAGTGTACATAATGTTGTACTAATTGAGATTAAACATTGTTTCATTTTCACATGCTCCAGTATTAAAACATCACATCAAGGAGAAGGCAATGCTCACTGCTCAGTGTCATTAAAATGGGAATAAATCTAGAAATAGATATATCTTTAAAATGATGAGGTAGAGGATTCATTTTAAAGTCAAACAACGGGTATTTGCCTCTAAACCTGCACAAAGGACCCATTCTTGACATATATAGCATTTGAATATATTTCAATAATTATTTCTAATGTATCCTGACATTTTTTTACATTATTCAAATCAGTATCTAGCCACAGCAGGCTTGCCATGCTGCTATAGACCAAGGAGAAAAGACATTTAGAGCAAGCTGGACGTTGTTTATGCCAATCTTAGCACTAAATTGATGTTAATAGCAATTTGTGAAATTCAAAACTTTCTTTTCATGTAAAAGGAAATTTAAGAAAACATAGTTCACTCAATTTTCTTGCAGACTCATCATGCTACCAATCAAATGAAAGGTCTTTTTTTGGCCATTTCGAAGATGGTAGAAAAAACTTTGTAACTTTAAAATTGACGAAGTTATGCAAAACCACGGATTCACAAATTAAACATTTTTCGCTGTTTTGGCTGAAAATTCAGGCTCCTTGAGCATTCACTTCTGTCAAACTTAGAAGTACAAAAGTTTGCATGGGTGCATCATTTGGCAAGTGGAACAAAATTAGGGGGTGTCTTGCCCTCTATGGTGAAAATGATGTTTTTCGAATCACCCTGATCTATATATAGACGAGTTTAGTGATGGTAGATATGTGTGACTTTACACATTCACAAACTGGTGTATGTGCAATTTCTAACGAAAAATACATGGGCAATAACCATATACGGTAGGAATGATACAAGATACAGGATTCTTTACAAAGTTTTTCATTTCAGCCCAACAGTCACTGTGGGCGGCACAACTTACCCCATGGCACAACTTGCCCCGGTCTCCCCTACTAATTTTTCTCCCCAATACTGACTTTTCCCCTGCTATATTTGCATGGGAAAATCACAGTATCGGGGAGAAAATGTGCCTAGATATGGGATAGGGATAAAGAAAATGTCTACTCATTATGCTATTACTAATCAGCCAATCAGAGCACAGGCTTTTTGCTACTTGTCATAGGATAAAATTTCTTACATTTCCAGATCAAGACAACAAGGGCAAACATTTGCAGATGAAGCAAATTTTGATGACACTCTTGATGCATCAGAAGATGTTAAGGACTCAATTTTGGAAACGTCTGAAAAAATTGCAAATATTGTGAGTCAGATGAGCCAGCAAATCCGATAGTGTATTTATTTTTCACATCCCCGAAATTGTGTTTGTGACAATATTATAGCTGTAACAGATATTATGGTTTATTGTAATAAATATATATAACAAGCTGCATTTCTGCGTTCTGTGTTTGTTTAAATTTACTGAATTGATTCTTGGGGTAGGGTATCTCTGGGCATGGACCCCTCCCCAATCCATATAAAGTCATGGTCGAACATGACATATTTTCTTTGTAGTTAAAACTCACCTATAACTATATGGTAAATTATCAACCTTACCATAGGTGACGTTTTTTGTTTTTCGTATTCATTAAAATTTTTCTTCCCTATTTATAGTTTTTCCGAAAAAAAATTTTTTTAAAAAAGATTGGAAAAAACTGTTCAGAGTAATTAGTGACTTTATCACATTCACCCATTTTCCCTGACCTTGACCTATTTTTAAAGATCACAGCTATCTTAAAGCTGATTATTTCATAATTTCAATTGGTCATTTCTAAAATCGCAGGCCTGTTTTAAAATATTGCGGGACAACAGCAGCTAGTAAAACACTAAAGCCCGTTTTCACCAACATGGTTGAGCCAGGTCTGAGTTAAGACCTGGTCTGGCTAAGCCAATCACTCAAGCGGAGCAGGATCAAGGAATTTCAGTTAAGTGAACGCTTACACGTATTGTGATTACAGATCAGCTGTTACAAACACGATGTCTCAATTTCCCAAACAAATGCACAGATACGGCTACACAAAAGAGGGAGGGGCTTGTACACTTTTATAATAGGTAATTGCTGAACCAGTCTTGGTAAAAAAAACAAAGTTCGAAACTTCCCACTTTTCCATTAACCAACCTATCATTGCTATTAAGCAACCAAACAACACAACAACCTAAGCTATGACTGTATTTTCAAAGTATCACAGTCTCTCGCACAAACATCAACTTTCATATATTTACTTTTTTGTCTATATTTAAGATGACATTCAAGGTGTTCACAGTGTCCTTGAACGAAGTTTAGGTTTTAAAAAAAATGCACAAAGAATCTGTCAATGCAGCATTGTAGGATGTGGTCTCAGCTTCGATTTGATGTAAAGATCAAAAAAATCTGTTGGGAAAATTTTGAGAAAATTGAAATTTAAAATTTTTGTTTTTTTACACCCTTGTAGCATGCAAAATATCCATTATTAAATTTTGAAAACGATCTTTTTGAATGAGTTTAATGTAGAAATGCTTTCTTTGACCACCATGGTTCTTATATTAACAGTTGAACAAATTCAGAATTATGATTAAGTAGATTTTAAAGGAATTTATTCAGAAGGTGTTACAAACTTGCTAGACTACATCCCACATTCTCAGAGCACATTTTAAACCATCTAATCAACTAAATTTGCACAGGTTTACTAATTCATTGAGTGCTTAGATAAGTAGCCAAACACTGCAGCAATATAGTCAATAATAAGACATATTTAGATATTTTGTAGCATTTTTATACCCATATTCAGAGACATATGTCCCACCACTTACAGAGTGCATCTCTCCAAATTAATATCAAAACCTCTCATTCCAATCTGAAGAAATGTGATTGTCTCAATTGTCCATTCTTTAAATATGATATTTTTGTCCAGGGACTTTATTTTAGAAGGCATGTTATAGATTTTCTTAAATTGTGCAAAACTCTCAAATTAGTACTTTCTCCGTAGATTTTGTATCACTAATGCAACAAATAGGCAAGAAAATACATATAAGATAGGCCTACATTTTTGTCTGTTGTCAATCTGACCATGAAAGAAAAACAAGCAATTTCGCCAATAATTATTTGTTTCAGAACTTCTGGTGTGAAGTTAACGTGTTAAAAATGCTGATAACTCTTTATTTTGTATGGAAAGTTTACAGATAACTGATATTAACTATGTGACTACAGAGTAGAATGTGTTGACTAATAGTTTGACAATATTTTGATTGCACAAAGGCATGATACGACTAAACAACTGAATCTTGGAAGTCTGCAACTACTAAATTCCAAGAAATAATCTTAACAATTGGCAAAATCGGGTAAACAAAGCACATAAAATCATTCAGAAGACCACAAATTGCAACCTATATTTCAATATGGATAAAGACACTGTAATACAACTTGGAATTGGCCATCTTACATGTTCATTAGCCCACTTGCACGGTTTTTTGTATTGATTTTAGAAAAAAAAAATTTATCAAAATATATAATTTCCTTAAATATCAAATACAACCTAAATGCAAGGCTATGTTGAAGATACAGATTTGTCAGATCCCAGCAGTAGGTATTAATGCAGGTGTCCACTGTTTGTTGTCTGATAACTTTATAGATGTTTTGTGAATCTCTTTTGAAAAACATCAACTGGTGAAATGCTAAAAATCTCACTTTGCATCACAAACAAAGTTAACAAGGCAGTTTCTGACATGCTGGTGGTTCATTTGCCGCTTTTCCTAAGTTAAAGAAATAAATAAGCCAAAATGGTCATGTTTTTATATGATTTAAACAAATTGGGGAGTTTGCAACACCCCTAACAGTTGGAAATGATGTGAAAATTGAAAATAAAAGGCTTTTCTTTAATATTTTTACCTGATTGTGTATACTAACGTATCACTACATAAATTATGATGTTTCAGTATCACTGAACTGCCATTTTATATATCTATAGCAGATATTTTGCATTCAACAAGGGTGTGAAAAACCAAAAATTTTAAATTTCAATTTTCTCAAAATTTCTTTACATCAAATCGAAGCTGAGATCACATACTACAATGCAGCATTGACAGATTCTTTGTACATTTTTTTAACCCCAAACTTCGTTCAAGGACACTTTTCTACTCCATTCATGGACCCAAGTGAACAAAATTCTTGGCTGTCATGAAAAACAACTGCTAGCACATTTTATGATGGTTTCAGGGTAAATCGCCCGAATTAAAGTGCATTCTGGGACTTTTGGTGATGTCTTTACTTCATGTGTATTAGGGTGGCCCTTAAAAAAAAAAGTTTGAAATTTGTATGGGCCACCCCCTCAAATGATGCGTATAATGGTAAAAACAGGCTGTGCAAAATCTCATTCAAATCGGTTAATATTTAGAGGTGGCCCACGAGCCTTGAAATTCATGCATTTCAGTCATGATTCCGTACATCCGCCGATTCGCGGTATTGTATAACTAAGCTATTTCAAATCATACAACAACATAATTAAATTTTTTGAACAGGGTTGAATGAGAGCTTCATTTTGAATACCAACTTGGATGGTCTATGACAATTTTTCATGCGCCCCAAGTGACATACGTCAGGAGTTCTTTTCAAAATTGTTTGTTTT
Organism: Platynereis dumerilii; assembly: GCA_026936325.1. Lineage (NCBI taxonomy): Eukaryota > Metazoa > Annelida > Polychaeta > Phyllodocida > Nereididae > Platynereis > Platynereis dumerilii. The sequence goes on along the minus strand of JAPTHN010000105.1, from coordinate 413,617 downwards.
TATATACATGTATGATGTCTCCGAATTCAATCTGGAGGCAATAACTCTTAACCGGACCTTGTAAAATAGATTACCAATGAGGCCAGCTGCTTCTTCTGATCACTGTTACTGGAAAATAATAAAAAAAAACTTTCATGGTCTGGGGTAGGAATAATTTCTTGAAAGCCGTGATAATTTTGAAAAATGTACATGAGGAGTCAATGTGTCAATTGTCAATGTGTTGGTTTTGACAAAAAATCACAGCAAGATCTAATTTCCTCATATTCTTTTATCAAAATATTATGATTTTCCAACAGGACAGTTGGTAATTCTTGTCCCATGGGGCCAGGAGGGTTAATTCTGTGTCAGATTTAACAGCATTTCTTGTTATATTTTTTTCACAAATGTGAAATGTGGTACTGATTTGAATCTGGTTGTTCGCTACTACCAACTGGCCAGTCCCTTGTCAAGTTGTATATAAAAACTGCTAGACCACTGAGTGGCATGCAGTTTTTGTTTAAGCCTACTAAATATTTGCAAGATATTCTGACATGAAATTATTCACATGTTATGCAAAAAGGCAAATTCATTAACAACAGCATCGTTGCAGGAAAAATTTTAAAGAGTGACTTTGATATAATTCCCTAAGAATGCATTAGAGGGTTGTTGTTAGCTCAGTTTGGAGTGCTCAGGGGCTTCCAAACACTGGGTTTGATCTAACATGGCAGTTAATTGAACCCATATTCAATTTTTACAGCAGTTTCAGTCATGCCGTTCATACTTTTTCTGTCCTAATAATTAGCCTACGAGCCACATAAATGTGGGATGTAAAGCCCTAATCATTATATTATTAAAGTATTTTAATTCAAGACTAAAAACTCTCTGCATTTGCTCCCTTGCATCTAATATCACTCCATTAATTATCATCTGCCCAAAGAACAAATCATCTGATATTGAAGGGAAATCAAGCAAACATGAGGTTTCTGCAAATTTGCAGTTGAGCATTCCAAATACCAAATAATCATAGACCATGCAAGTTGGTACTCAAAATGAAGCTCTAATTAAGACCAGATCAACCATGCAATTTGTATTCTTGTATCATTTGAATTGGCTAAATAACACAGAACCGCGAGTTTACAAAAGTAGAAAATTGTGCTAGAAACATAAAAACTTCAAGGGCGGTGGGCCACCTCTAAATATTAACCGATTTATCTGAAAATTTGCATGCATCATTTTTTCCATAATAGGCATCATTTTAGAGGGTGGCCCACCAATATTTTAAACTTTTATTTTTTACAATGCTAATAAGGGCCACCCTAATGTGTATTGCACTCCCAGCCATGCCATGATACTGGAGTTGGCTGTTGCCTGCTTGACTGGTAATCCATCCCTCCCAATAGGCCATATAATAGTGCCTATAACAACTACCGCGGTTAACGTGCCTGCACGGTATTTTTCCAAACTTTTCTGTCAATTATCATTATAGGATGATGTGGTTGCATAGAATTTCATAGATTGAATAGGGGAAATAGAATTTGATGGATAGTAGTGGGTGGAGAAAATTTGCTTGAAGCAATTGGGTGGAGAGATCAAGTGGGTGGATAGAAACGAATAATTTCAAATGAGTGGGAAAGTAGGTGGATAGAAGTGGGTGGATGACATTTGTTAGATGGAATTTGATGGATAGAAGTTGGGTGGATCCAATTTGGTGGATAGAAGTGAGGTGGATCGAATGTGGTGATTAGGCCTAGAAGTGAGATGGATCGCATTTGGTGCATTGAAGTGAAGCAGATTGAATTTGGTTGGATAGACGTTGGGTGAATCAAATTTCCCTACCTGGAGACCCTCAGTTTATGCTTGCTATGCATGGCAAGCAGATATATATATATGTTTGTGCATCTGGTGCATTCTACTTTTCAGTTATACTTCCACCGACCTTTGCACATTATCTTTATGTGCCTTCTCATTTTCAAATTGAGATTCAAACCTTCCAGTGCTTTGCACGGTATTTTTTTACCTCTTACTTCCATCCACTACAAGACGGCATCCATGACGTAATTGAAAATGATTGCCAAAAAGTGAAGTCTACCTTTGCTCCTAATTGAGATATATTGATGAATTGTTCTGTACTTATGGGTCCAAATGACCAAATCTGAAGTATTGTCCAACTTAGAATTCCCAAAGTGGTAGCTGAAAATGGAGTTTTATCTATATTTGGATAGAGATTGTTTACACTTGACAAAGCTGCATCATGACAAAAGGTACGAGGCGACCTCGGACACGAAGAGTCGAAGACAAATATCATAATTGAATTCTCAGACCCCGAAAACCCATGTTTGGACCCTCATAGGGCAGTTCCATCCAAATTATGAGCAAAAATATGCGAAGTATGCCTGTTGTGGCCATTTTGAATTCCAGATTTGAACGTCAACTTGGATTAAATGAAATGAAAAGGGATATCATAATCAAATTCTCAGAGACCCCAAAACCCATGTTTGGGCCCAAACTGTGGCGATCAATCCCAAATTAGGAGTTAAATTGGTGAAATACACCTTTGGCGGCAGGGTTGGGCACGAGTACATGCAAATGTACTCGAGTACGAGTACGAGTACTTGAAACATCTACGAGTACGAGTATGAGTACGAGTACAGCTTTTTCTGAATGTACTCGAGTACGAGTACGAGTACTTTCAAATGTACTCGAGTACGAGTACGAGTACATTTATGCAGTTTCGAACCTTATTTTTGCAATATTTAAAGAAATTAAAAGCATTACTGAGATAAAACAATGCAGCAACAATAGATATTATCAGTGAAGGTTACTAGCTGTGTTTCTTTGTTAATAAAAGGTAAACTGTGTCAATTAAAAATGGCCTTTCGAAGCTACTTGCAGGGCTGCCAATCGCTTGGTCAAACTTTAGAATCCAGCTCTAGCTGGGTCACCTGGGCCTATGTTGGACGGCAGTTTCAATAATACTTTGCTCATTGCTGAGTCCTCCTCCTCTCCTAATTAGCCCAACAAGTGCATAAATATAGGATGTAAAGGCCCAATAATCCATCCCTTGAAGCTATTTGGATTGAAATCTGGTCAGAAGCTTACCGAAAAATCCTCCTGCAACACAGACTGCAAGCAGCTGTAAAAACTAAGTGAGAAATGAAGGGTTAAGTTAAATGTTATGTCAATTTTGCTTAGGCCGATTTTAAACGATAGTCTTAGCGGTTAGGAAGTATGAGAGAAATTATAAGCTCTTTGCAGATTATTTTGAAATGAATATTCGACCATGTATGGCGGCCATTTTGAATTACAGCCTGGACACTGTCTTGTTAGGAAAATGTAAATGGACTATACTGGATATCATAATGGAATTCTAATACCCCAAAAACTCATGTTTGGGCCCAAACTGTGGTGATCAATCCCAATTAGGAGCTAAAATAGGTGAAATACACCTTTGGCGGCCATTTTGAATTGCAGCCTGGACACTGTGTTGTTATGAAAATGTAAATGGACTATACTGGATATCATAATTGAATTCTAAGACCCCCGAAACCCATGTTTGGGCAAAAATAGTAGTGATCAATCCCAATTTGGAGCAAAAATAGGTGAACTACACCTTTGGCGGCCATTTTGAATTGCAGCTTGGTCACCATCTTGGTAGGAAAATGTAAATGGACTATACTGGATATCATAATGGAATTCTCAGACCCCAAAAACCCATGTTTGGGCCTAAACAGTGGCGATCAATCCCATTTATGAGTGAAAAGAGGTAATATTTACCTTTCGGCAGCCATCTTGAATTCCATTTTGGATGCCAACTTGGATCGGCTGGATGTAAAATGAAAATTGATATCATAACTGACTTTCTCGGGCCCCTAAACCCATCTTTGAAGCCAAAATAGTGCCACTCTATCCCAATTTGGAGCAAAGTTGCATACAATTTACTTTTTGGCGGCCATCTTGAATTCCAGCTCAACTGCCATCTTGGATTGGTTTGAAGTGTCATAGAAAATGACATATTGCAATTCTCTCACCCAAAAAATGTGGTTTAAACCAAAAATGTTCATATCTGGCTTTTAAGTAGATGCTGTTGAACTTCGTAGTTTTTCACACTTTAATGAAAAATTTGAAAATTAGCGCCACCTATTGCAACTTTACAACAAAATATCCTACGGAAAGGACACCCATTTAGTAAAATTCAAGTGTTCTGCATTCCTATTTTTTTTAAATCAGGTTTCTAAAGGTGTCGCGCATTGAGAACAGCCCCCTTAAACATAGGGTGTTTTTCACAATTTTCAAAAATTTTTGGCAAGCTGCCAAAAACAGATGAATGATGTCAAAATTTATTTAAAGAATTTTTTGCATTTTTAAGGTTCCAAATGACAAACTTTTTAAACTTACATGACTATATTTGCAGTTTATCAGATATAATGAAGGTTTAAAAACATGCAATTTCATGGGCGCTCGGAATGAATTTTTAGTCAATTTTAAGTGAAAAACATCTTTTTTTCAAGATGCTGTGGCACAACCTTAAAAAATGAAATTTGGACTTTTGACCATGAATTACATGTTTAAAGACCCAAACCTTGATATGTGGAAAATTTAGCCAATTCCGAGTCGGTCATCAGTCAAGATCTCTGGATTTTGCATGATTTTCTCTGAGACAGCTCATTAATAGCATCCATGATGCACTTTTGATGGCCTCGGCCTCGGTCTCGGTCTCGGATGACCAATCCTTGGCCTTGGACTCGGTCTCGGGCCTTCTGGCCTCGGATATTTGTCCGAGGCACGTCCAAGGCCAGCAAAATTAATAAAGTACAATTTTGCTGGAACAGTCAAACAAAATTTTCCTGTCGGCTAAGTATAATTATCTGTCAGTTTATTTAATATGAGGAACCTATTATCCTATATATTAGAATCTGATAGAATCATTTTCTGCTTGTCTTTTAAGACTGTCTATATCTAGGCCTATTTTATACCGAGTGCCAATTTATAAGCGATGCCATTTTTTGTGATAGATATGAAATTATAAATTGACCTCCAGTATTTGAATATTTTTGAATTTTTATTTTCCTTCATTAATTGAGTTGAACATTATTTCTTGTAAAATTTCGACCATATTTATGACCATTTGAAGTTTTGAGGATTTTGTTTACATGTGATGCAAGATGCGTTAGTACCTGATCATTAACTTCACACACCAGAGTGTCTGGCTTAAAACACAACTCAAAAAAATGGAATGGGACAAAGTTTGTGACAGAATCTCATCCGTGCCTCAAAAAATTTCCAAATAATGATATAACACTAATATGCCACTGCCTTATAAATTGGAACCCAGCAATGCAGAGTATCTATCTACATATATCTAGAAAGTGTAATTTTTAAAGCAGTTATAGTAAAGCCCGAAATGAAAGTGATAAGCTGCCTCAGAATGTTTTTAAAAACTAACCAATTTTTTTCCAGTCATGGTGAAAGGTTAATTAATTCTTTCCCAAAAAGTCTTGAAATGACTTTCTTGTGGATGGCTATCTCAGTCTAAAATTTTTGATTTAGAAGTAGATAATTAAACATAATTGAGGTTGTCAGATCAAAACAAATCTAATCTGTAGCTTTTTCCCTAAAAAAATATTGCAGTATTTGCAGTGAGATGAGTTCCATGCCCTGTTCTTTAAAAGCGTAATGGTTGCCCCCTTATTGTCTTCATTTCAGAGTTTTACTTGAGTCATTGAGTGAATCTTTAATTGCACTGTTATAGCCTTATCGTAAGCTCAATGCCGATAATATATCAAGCTAAAATAGTTTGGCAGTCAACTGTCTTTTTGTCGAGCCGGCCTCGGTCTCGGTCTTGGTCTCGGATGCTCATGCCTCGGTCTCGGTCTCGGTCTCGGAGGGCAATGCCTCGGTCTTGGTCTCGGTCTCGGATGCTCATGCCTCGGTCTCGGTCTTGGTCTCGGATGTCCTGGCCTCGACTCCAACACTGATATTAGCACCATGCGATTCATCACATATATCAACCACATGCAAATAATCACATAAATTATCATTATCCAGTTCAGTATCAAATGTGTTGACAACCTGTTTTTCGTCACCAATCATAACACAACGTAATTCATCACATATATTAGCACCATGCAATTCATCACATATATCAACTGCATGTAAATCAGCACATATATTATCATGCAGTTCATCACACACATTATCAACCTGTATTTTATAACACACATTTTTAGTTTGCGATATATAATGTAAATTGTTGCATTGCAGTTCAGTATGATCTATATTATAAGACAAATTATCATTATCATAATTATTTCCACATAATTCTTTACCCCGCACTTCATCACATGTTGATTCATTCACAGTTTCCAAAGTACAGCTTGACAGAGGTTTACTACTGCTAGTATCATCAGGCTCAACTACATCAGGGGCAAGATTTTCAGTGTTTAACTTCAAAAGATCAAGATTAGGTACATCATAAACATCAGCGAAGGACTCGGACATGTGTCCATTGTCCATTATAAAAGCTGTAAAACTCTCAGGATATTGTTCAGTTTTATATTCAGAAAAGTCCACTTCAACAGCCTTTCCTACATGGCCAGCAACCTATTGATCGTATCTGTTTCTACAAAACTTCCACTTGTGGCCTTGACCTCTGCACTTATAACAGTAGAAGGCAGACGGAAGCCTGCAGGTCTCAGCTGAGTGTCCCCTTTCGCCGCAGTTGTAACACCCAGGTTGCCTTTCCTTGTGCGTCGGAGGATTTCGACATGACGTGATTCTTTGCTGGCGCAGGTTTCGTCGAGCTGGCGAGCGAGCAAGATTTCGGTCTTGCATCGATGGCAGATTGGCTCGAATTGCCATATGAAATTTTCCCAACATATTGAGACCTTGACCAAATCTGCCTCTGCCCCAATACTCGTGGCCAGGTCGTGCCTGTATTCTGGGCATTGTTGAGCTTTTTCGATCAATAGCGTGTTCATGATGTCCTTTTTCATCTCCGACCAGTTGTCGTCCGTGTCAATTTTTTCCGTTATGAGTTGCGCTTGTCTTGGTGTTTCAGCTCTCCTTATCGTATCAGCTGTGTCATGTAGTCCCATCTCTACAACCTTTCTGTACTGATACGCATGTTCGTTTGTACGAAATTGCATGTTTCAGATTTTTATATTCGATGGGTAAAAGTTACTGAAAGTGCTTCTGGATCCTTTGACCTTTCCATCGTTTTTCCACCCTTTAAGGGCATGTGTGTGCTCATGCTCTGCGGTTCCTTCTGGTTCGTTGAAGTGCTTGGTTTGACAGGCTTCCGGCCCTCAACTGTATTACCTGTTGACCTTCTAGGAGCTTTGCACACATCAGAATTTTTCGCTTTCAATGGGATCTGGAGATTCTTAACTACTCGCTGGGTTCCAGGTTTACTTAAATGTAATCCATCACTACGTAGGTACCCGTCATTGACCTCACCATGCCGAAGCAGAAAACTGTCACTCTGGTCTACGAATGTTGATTTGGTCTCTGCGCACAAACTGACTAGACCGGCATTTAGACTTTCAACCCTCTGCCTTCTAGCATCGTTGTCCGGCCTTGGGGGTACACTAGACACTACCACCTTCTCCGCTTTCTGTTTAGCTGCGCGTGCTAATTTGGCATAACAGTCTCTCGTTTTTTCTTTGTTGGTTTCGCCTGAAGCACAATCGTTTGTTCCCACACATAGGTAGATAGCATTATACGATTCCTCTGCGGCCTCCAGATGCTTCAGAACATCATTAACAGATCCTCCAGACAGCACCTTGACATCGGTGTTGTCTAACTTATTGCTATCCACATCTCTAATTAGACTGTCTCCGATAAGCAACGACTTCTTCTTCTTTCTTTGCTCCCAGCACCTCAAACTAATCTCAGTCGTCAGTTTAGCCACATGTTCCCTCAGTCTCGATATTTCGTCATCCTTTTCGGTGATGATCTTGGACTTCTCTTCACACTCCTTGGACTTGAGGTCAATCTGCTTGAAGGCCCAATCCAGCTTACCACTCAGAAGATCATTCGCCCTTGCAAAAGACTGAACAGAGCGTAAAGGTTGGTCAAACGATTGGAGTGAGTATAATATCTGATCCAACTTTAACTCAACCGACTCAGCAGACTGCTTCGAGTTGTCAGTAAGATCAGCATGAGAGTTCTGTGACTGGTTTACATCTCTGGAGGACTTGTCACCAAACGAGAGTAAATCATCATTACCGGATTTCTGTTGTGCCCAGTGTGGGACTGGGGTTTGCACACTTGAGCAGCTCGGGGCCTCATCATCAGAAGTTGGTCTCACTTCATCATAACGGTTCATCAATGACATCGTATTCATAATATAACTATCATGACCATCATCATCAATTCTCAAGGCTGGGAAATTGTCTACACAAAGACTCAGGTTCCTGCTCATGTCAAAACCTCGAGAACAAGGTTTGGAAAGTTCATGAGAGTCAGTAGCATGTCTATTCAAAATCAGATCTTCACCTTGTATCAACAGGGATGTGATGTTGTTTTCTTGTCCGGAGTCCACATCCAACATGGCGGGCGTCCATGGCAACCTAGCGTGGCCACTGTGTTGACTCAAATCGGCGTGGTTCATGGTCAGAATGTCCCACATAATTGGACAAGAAGTGCCCAGGAACGTCCAGGAACTTATCTCCGACTTTTCAGTTGGTTCTGGTCAACAAATCTTCTCAAAAAGCCAGTATAATTATCAATTTTAATGTGGCAGCTTCCTTTTGAAGTTGGTCAGGCATTCATTCCCAGTTTACCCTTCTTGCAATTGATTAGACTTAAATTACCCAAGCTACTTAGCCTCAATTTGAGGTGGTCCCTGAGGGTGCTACCAGCAATCAGTCATTGTGAGATGCCATTGACCACAGTTGGCGGTCAATTACATCTCCCCCAGTGAAGCTGTCAGTTGTCACTCAGAAGCCACCTGGGTCCTTTGAGATCTATAGCCATTGTGACCAAATGGCCCTCATGTTATTAGTCTGAATTGATTGAATTACTGTGCCATTGTATTGACCAACTGTCAAGCTGAAGCTCTCCAATAAGTGGAGTAAAGTATGACACAGCCCTATTCTATATGAAAATATGATGAGACAGATATTAAAAATCATGACATATATTGTACACTTAAGGAACTTACACATACCCCCCCCCCCCCCATACGAAGATCTATGACATATCATGTAAGAGATCGATAACGTAGGTGTCAGGGTCAAGTATTTTAAGATAACAATATGTAGGCATGTAAAGGTAAGTGATTATAAAGACATGTGATAAGCTTTTTAAAATAAGTTTATAGTACCATGGCTTATTCCCCATATCACTGACATGGCTAGGCACTCAAGGTTCTGTATCAACTGTAGGTCTCAATCAAATCCCCTGCCAGAATTAAATGTTACTGATACACTTATGTTTGTTATACTTATCAATTATTATTTGATCCGAAGCTGTGTCAACCAAAATGACCATTCATACGACAGACAATGTAAGAAGGAAAAATCATACATTTCTACTTGATTTATATTTCTACATAGCTAAACAATTGTTAGATAATACAGAGGATAGCTAATACCTTTCTACTTTACTTGTGTAAATTTTAGCGAGTAGATGATCGCACGATACTGCTTTGTAAAGTGATTAGTCAAAGCAAAAACATCTTGGGATAAAAGCAAGGCTGTGGTAATGACTATTTGGCTAATGCTAGCTAGATTTATACAAGAAAAACTAAACCGTTTTATACATAGATAAAAGTTAAATAAATGCAATTATACTAAACATGTACAGGGTATACATGTTTTACAATAGGATGGTCCAGTACTTGAGCTTCGCGACCTCTGGATCTTGAGCTTCTGTTTCCTGGTACTTGATCTTCGCGATTTGTTGATGTTGACTAATGCATGGTGATTAAGCAACTTTGGCTGTCCTCGCCAAGAGGTTGCGTTAAATTACATTATGTTGTGCGCGAATGCATTTAGCATCCATCTTGGACTTGCGCTTTACATGTGGTCGGTGACTGACTAATATTGAATGCTAATTCAACAGAGATGAAGTTGGCGACGTATTGGCAGCCAACGATACCGTTAATACACAAAGTGATTTAAGAATGATATGATGAGGAACCTGAGGAAATTAGACGTCACTTAGTCGGTAGTCAGTCAGGGAAGCTGTCTGTGGGATCTTTAAGTGATCTGGTAGCGGGGGCAGAGCTGGCCATCTGGACTGCATAGGGGCTGATGGGTCATGGTATCTGACTATGGGTGGTTGATGTGTTAGTGGTAATATGTCAAAATCAGCCAGCTTTTCTGTAATGAACGGATATATAGAGGTCCTAAGCCTTTTACCTTTCATAAGTACCACAAAAGAGTGACCAATATCAGTCCTATGAGTATTGCCTTAACAGTTCCAAATATGTTCAATGAGTTCAAAGCGTCTAATGCTGAAGTCTTGAGTTGTACTTTGGGTAATAGTATCTGATTGATTGATGCAGTGACGGGAGACAAACTCGACATTGACTTCAGTTTTGGTACGTTACTCAACAGTGCCTCAGCATTCAGTAGCAATGCTAGCTGATAAGTTGAACATGGCTGGGATTTCTAGTGATGGCATTGCGTACCTTTTGTTGAGTAACTTTTGACTTATGCAGTTGACAGACCACGTGTCGGAACTCATGACACATGGTTCTAAGCAAGTCATATTGTAAGCACCTGGAGGGAGATTCAAGAATTGAGCCTTCTTTTCTGCGCATCTGATAGCAATGCGCTGATGCCATGTAGTTAGAGCAAACTGATTGACTTCTAGGTTGGAAAGAATTGGCTCATTTTGATGGGCTGTAATATCTACTGTGCAATTAGATACCAGGTCTTTATTGTTTTTTATGAGGCCTCTTGGACATTTCATCATTGTGGACCCAAATGAAATGGATGGCTGGCAGACAATGGGATTATGATAATAACATTTGACTGGTTTGAACGTGGCCCCAGAGGTCGTGTCGAATGCATAAGTTGGGTCGACGTTTATTGTTATTTTGTATGATGAGTTAGAAATCGGCACTGGATGGGATAAGATATGATATAGTAGATAAGGTGTGTCTGCCAGCAATGGTATTTCAATCTGGTAATAGAGTGATTTAACTGAGGGGAGCCGTATGGGCTTTACCTGGAAGTACTGGTAATACCAGTGTATCTGATCCACAATGAGATAATGGCCAGCCGCTTCTGTCAGGATCTCTCTGAGATGGTCTGGAGATAGTAGGTCCGTCGTCAGCTTCCCCAGGTCCAAGGCTTGTAGTTGGCGCTTGAAAAGAGCAGAAAGAACAGTGTGTTCATCAGTGTTTGAGACAGAACATCTATATATCTATCCAATTGGATGGTAATGTGGAGTAAGGCGATTTGTTTAGTTTGAATGGAGTTAGTGACCTGGTTTGCCACCATGACTTCATTCAAAGCATTGCAGTGACTGACTAGTGAGCTTTGTTTGGCAGCTAGTACTAACGTCATAGCACGTGATTGGTTCAGTACCGTTGCCATGGTGTTTGATGCATGTGCCAATGCATCTTGGTTATCGGCAAGCTCAGACATAGCAGCTTTAATCCTACGTAATTGGCTCGATGTAGCCACTCCAAACAAAGCATTCAATATTGTTCCCCCAATATATAACAAGCCCCTTTTTTCTCGTTTCGAATTATTCTCTGCTCTTTTAAGAGTGTTTAGCATGTGCTTGCGTCTAGAGTTCTGTAAGTGAAAGTCAGCATCTTTGTGAATTTTCTTAATCGAGTCAAAAACTGTGGCGAGATGATTTATCTCTGTGGCTAACGCTGTTGGGAACTCTGGTTGGTCCAACGTGACATAAACATGTCAAGTTGCCGCAATCTGCCTCAAGGGCTCTCCTCCTCTGATGTTGCTTCCATCAGGCAGTGGCGTAGCTATGACTGCTGGGCTCATGTTAAAGGTGGATGGCATGAGAGCTAGAAGAGGTATTAGCAATAGAAGCAACATGATTGAAGAATGACTTAACTTGAGCTATGGTCTGGATTCTCTGTTTCTTCTATTGCTGTTGAGAGGGGACCAGGTCCTCAGGTAGTTGACGTTTGACTGTACGCTGCAAGAAGGCCCTTTGCCGTTTCAGTTGTGGCTGCGTTCCCCTACGTTTGATGGGCTGCTTGGGTCTCTGTGTATGTGGTGGCTTTATGTCTCTTGCTTGCTGGTGCAGCTGTCGCGCAGGATTCCTTGGCTGTTGTTTGTGTGGACGTAGATGGTGTTGTTGAGAGTGACGTTTGACAGCCTGTGCTGGCTGGTTGAAGTCCTCTTGGTCCACACGACGCCTCTTGTGTGCGCGCGCAGGTGTAGGCGGTCAATGCATGGGCCCTTTCTGGGGTTCCTGATGGGTCTGGGACAAAGGACGTCCCATGCTATGTTGAGGTCTACCAGTTTGACCTTGTTGACGTTCAATGTTTTTATCTTGCCTGATTGTTGATGTCTCAGTTTAAGCACTTTGCCTTTGACTTGAATGACCTCCCATTGTGGATCCCAATTGGACGTGAGCGACAATTGGCCTTGTGCCTTAATTACCACCGTGTTGCCCACTTCAATGACTTTATTATTTGCCTGTCTTGCTAAGCGCTCTCTGTTGTGATGTTTTGATTGAGCTGTGGCTGCTGCTGCTTCTTTAAGAGCCATTGCTACATCATTGAGGCGTTCATCCGTCAGTTGATTTTGTGGTAGTAATTTAGAGAGTGTTAGTCGTGGTCTAAGTCCATAATGTAGGAAGTAAGGCGTGTATCCATTCACACTAGATACTGAGCAGTTATATGCTAATAAGGCTGGACCTAGCTTGTCTTGCCATGTCGCTCTGTCGTTGTTAATCAGTTTGGCAAGTATGGCTTTGAGCGTCCCATTGAAGCGTTCACACTTGCCATTGGTTTGTTGGTTATAAGCAGCTGTGCATCTGTGATCAAATGCCTAATTCATGGAGATAGGTCCTGAGTGCCGTGGCATTGAACTCACGTCCGAGATCAGAAATAATGACGTCAGGATATGAGTGACGTGGAAAGTATTCTCTGGATAATATCTTCCACACTTCATGACTGGTTTTCCGTGGGATGGGATATGCTTCTGCCCATCCTGTGCAATGATCGACTATGGTCAATATGTATTGATTGCCCTGTGGAGATGGATCAGGGAACCAATGAAGTCCATGGCCACGTATTGGATCGGGGCGGTGGCTATGGGCATTTCACCCATGGGCACCCTTTGGGCAACTCTGGAATGGGCTTTACAGGTGGGGCATGCGGCTGTGAATTGTGTGATATCAGCTTTCATGCCTGGCCATATGAATGCCTCTTGTAGCTTTCGCATTGTCTTAATGAAAGACATGTGGCCCACGTCATTATATGCCCTTTTGATGGTCTGTTGCCTGAAAGCCTGAGGCAAGACTAGCCTCGGGTGGTCCGTGGCTTGTTTGTATGGATGCTTAATGGAATACAGGAGACCATTGATGACAATGTAGTTGCTGTCTTCATTGTGTTGCTCTGTCCATTCTGTCATTGTGCGTTGTTGTTGTGCCACGTGCTTGAGGTCAAGGTCGTACAGATCAGGCATTGGATCATTGGCTGGAGCCTGGGGTAGCTGGTCTCCTAATTGCCAGTATCCCACATCAAATGTGTTGATGGATTCCCTCTGCTTGATGCGTGAAAGCATGTCCGCCCTGACATTCAATTTACCTTTATGGTATTTGATTTTGCAGTTATAGTCAGCCATGAGCACAGACCATCGTTGGATCTTCGTGTTGTTGAGATCCATTGTGAAGAGGTTCAGAATGGGCTTGTGATCCGTGTAGACTGTATACTCGGATCCAATCAGGTAGGCTCTGAGCTCTTTCAAGCAAAGTATGACCGCGTAAGCTTCGCGCTCGATCGTGGCCCAGCGACGTTGAGTATCAGAGAGTTTTTTGGAGACATAGACAATGGCCTTTCTAATCCTGTTTCATCCACCTGACATAATATGCCCCCAATTGCGTAATCGCATGCATCAGTGTAGAGGAGAAAAGGCTTGTCAGTCTGTGGATGAGCCATGACTTGATCGCTGACTAAGGCTTTCTTGAGCAGATCAAAGGCTTGTTGTTGTTGTTCTTCGCCCCATTGAAAGCGTGCGTGTTTCTTTGTCAGCAGCACCAGCGGTTCAGCGGTGCGTGCATAGCCCTCAACGCACGTGCGATAATAATTAGTGGTGCCGAGGAAGCTCCTTATGGCAGCTACTGTAGTGGGCGGTTCCATTCGATTGATTGCATCCACTTTCATTGGGTCTGCCCTGAGGCCTTGTTCACTAACAATGAATCCAAGCAGTTTCACCTCTTTGAGACCGAATACACATTTTGCAGGATTCAACCGTAGATTAAATTCTTCTAGCTTTGCAAAGATTAGCTTGAGGTGCTCTAAGTGCTCTTGTTCATTAGCGCTATAAATTACGATTTCGTCAATGTATAGTAAAGTGAACTGACCTATGTAACCTTTTAGCACCACTTCCATCGCTCGCTGAAATTGTGCCGAGGAGTTGGCTAATCCCATCGCAAGTCTCGTCCACTGAAATAGGCCGTGGTGGCATATAAATGCTGTCTTCTCCTGGTCCCTGTGGTCGATGGGTAGTTGGTAAAAGCCGGATTTGAGATCGAGCGTGGAGAAGCTGAGCGAGCGCCTTGCGATTGATCAAATATATCCGTGATCAGAGGTATGGAATATGCGTCCTTCTTTGTGACGTTGTTCAGCTTTGTAAAACCAATGCAAAATCTCATTGAAGTGTCCAAACGATCTTTTTCAGGGACTAATACAACTGGTGATGCCCAGGGAGAGGACGATGGGATGATGACAACCTGCCTTAAAAGGTCATCAATGTGCGCATCCAGAGCAGCTCTCTTCTTGAGTGGCAGTCTGTATGGGCATCTTCTGATGGGGTCTCCCTCTGTTTCAATGCGACATGCGAGACCGGGTTGACATCCGAGATCTTCTCCTTTGGCAGCAAATATATGCTCTTGATCGAGAATGCATTGTTGTATGGCTGAGTTGTGCACAACAGGAGGCCGAGGACTGTGAGAGTTAATAGCCATGGATGGGGGCCGAGGTAACAATGGCAGTACCCTATTGTTAATCTGAGGACTCCATTGTCATAATCAAGCAATGCCTTGGAGGCTTTCAAGACGTCCCTGCCCAGGATGAGGGGGTGAGCAATGTCTTCCACTACAATGACATCAACAGGGCCCAGTATGTGTTCATCGAGTTGCGTGGTGCCCAATACTTTGATATTGTGACCTGTCACTCCAACAAGTTCAACAGTGTCTTTGAGGACAGGTGTTCTGCCTGTGTGTTTGCAGTAAAGCTGGAATTCATGGTGCCGTAAGATGGTACAACATGCGCCCGAGTCAACCATGGCAAAAATTCTGATGTTGTTGAATACCAGGCTGACATAGATGAAGTCGTCACGACCAGGACCTACGGCGCTTAGTACCGCCCCCTGCTGTCGACAAGCAGCAGCTGCCATCTTCTTGCGGCACTCTTTCTTAGTGTGATTGGGCTTCTTGCAGTATGTGCAAACTGGTCTACCCTCGTCCGTCCATTGAAAATTTGGGGTACTGTTGCTGCATGGATGGATAGAAGGAGGGTGGCTGATGATAGGCCGGTGGCTGTGGTTCATATACCTGAGGCTCTGAGGTCTGAGGTGTCGTGGATCTCTGAGCGTTGTCCTCGATCTTCTTAGTGACACCATCAGCGTTGTGAACTGCTTAGATAGGCCAGCAATCTGACGTTTTGTCTTCTGTTGTCTCTTTGAATTCATGCTCAGGTGGTTTGGGTGGTGGGGTTTGGTGCAGGTAATTCTTGTTCGATGAGCGTGGAAGGCCACCTGTGTCAGGCCGACCCTCTCTTAGAATGCGTCCCACTAGATCGGCATTGTCTAATCCTGCCAAGTATTTGAGTCTTAAGTATCTGGTGGCCATAGGGTCCCATTGCTGGCCAGCTGCTAGAGGATAAGCGAGTTGTACTGCTTGCTTGAAACGGCGGCCAAAAGTCGCTGTTGTTTTATAAGGACCTCGCTTAATGGAACCCACCTGATTGCAGAGATGCTCCTGTTCTTGTAGTGGCAGGAATTGATTTTTGAGGTGATCTCTGAGCTGGGCGTACTTAATGAATGTGCGATCCCGCCCATTGAGGTATGGTTCCATTTCGTCTTTTAGGTCACCTGAGGCCTATAATGTGGCTATGCGAACAGTTTCATTTTTATAAGAGATCGTGGTTTCCACATCTTTGAGCCATTGTCTCGTGAGTTCAGCAGTGGAGCCATCACATTTTGTGATGAGTTTAGCATGCATGTCAGCTTCCTTAATGGCTTCTTGTTTGATCTGACGTTCACGTCGTGCCCTTTCATTTGTCCTTGGCCTCTTGGTAATTGACCTCTCTGATAGCTGTTCTGTCTTCTTGATCTTGTGTCAAGAATCTGCTGAAGAGGGTGAAGAATCCCACCATTTGTTGTTGCGTTGCAGGAGGTGGTTGTTGAGCGGCACCTGCAGCGGGCTGTGGGCCCTGGCCTGCTGGCGGTTGCTATGGCGCCTGCATCTGGCCCTGTGGTGGTCCTTGTTGCTGAGGTTGAGGCAGCCTGAAGTTTGCCAGTGGATTAGGTAGACGTGGCATTGATGCTTCAACGTTCCAAACGGTGGATTTGGAGTTTGTGGAGTGTCAGACTTTGGATGACAATCAAAGTGTCATCTTGTAATGATCCAGTGATATGGATTTTCCAGAGATTTGTGTGAATTCCGTGATTGCTGTGATTTAAAGCTGCAAGCTTTAAATTGTGTGTTCAAAATACGTCAGGTCACCTGTGTAGACTTTGTGGCAATGCTCCAATTACATCCAGTCACACTAACTAGTCTTAATTTGCTAGCTGCTTCCTTAATACTCCTTCAGAAGGTTAAAATAAGACAAATATTGGATTTGGTCTTTACTCCTTGATGGTTAGATACAAACTGACTTTATTCATTGCTTTCCAAGATGGCTGAAGTACCAGCCCAGTGAACATCAATTACATAACAGTTCCTGAGCAGACCACTGGGCCTGAGGGAGGAGCTGGGGACTTAGATGGGGGTCAGGGTGTTGACCACCCCCCAGCTCCTCCAATCTACAAGTAATGAGGCAGCTTCCTTTTGAAGTTGGTCAGGCATTCATTCCCAGTTTACCCTGCTTGCAATTGATTAGACTTAAATTACCCAAGCTACTTAGCCTCAATTGGAGGTGGTCTGTGAGGGTGCTACCAGCAATCGGTCATTGTGAGATGCCATTGACCACAGTTGGTGGTCAATTACATCTCCCCCAGTGAAGCTGTCAGTTGTCACTCAGGAGCCACCTGGGTCCTTTGAGATCTATAGCCATTGTGACCAAATGGCCCTCATGTTGTTAGTCTGAATTGATTGAATTACCCTGCCATTGTATTGACCAACTGTCAAGTTGAAGCTCTCCAATATGTGGAGTAAAGTATGACACAGCCCTATTCTATATGAAAATATGATGAGACAGATATTAATAATCATGACATATATTGTACACTTAAGGCACTTACAATATGTCATTTGTAATGGGAAAAAAATTAAATAGAATATATAAAAATAGTATCAATTATATACAAGATTAATTATATACATAAAATTGATTATACACTTGTTATAAATAGCTAAAATCAAGTGAGCATAATGATACAAATATATACGAGTAACAGTACTTTTAGATAAAAAGAGCACTCAGCACAAGATTAAAAGAAATACAAACTAGGTTCCAACCACCCAAATAGTTATAAAATAAAGTAGGTATCAAACACTAATTAATATAGATAACAGTAAATAAAATACACACACCACTGATTACTGTCTCCAAAATAGGGGGAGTGGTTCTATATACTTATTCATTGGTATCCAATGAGATTTGCGTCCTTGTTTGGGAATCTATGCAACTCAGGGGTGTCACGCTGGGAATACATGTCTAAAAATAAATTATGCAGTGCGCAACAGAGACAAAACGCATAAATTGATATTTTCATTTGAATATTTGGAGTGAGAACCATCAGGCATCACAAATAAATTAATAACTTTGAAAAATTCTGTTTTGGTTGCCATGGAAACGAAATTGTTTCTTGTTGCACATCATTGAGTGTTTATTTTGAAATAAAGAGAGACAAGACATCAAATAATATTGAAACCCAAAATCTTTAGTAATTTGCAAAAATTATGGGAAACTATGTATTTTCTGTGAAAATAAAGACTACAATTGCAAAAATGTAAAACATTTTGATACATTTTACATTTATTTGCAATTTCAGTTTTATTTAGTAATTCTTTTATAGCACTACCCGCAGGTATTTAGGGAAATGTGTTCCGTGTGACCATTTCAACTGGGATGATGTGAGTTTTTTGGTCAGGTACACTGGAAAAAGCTGTCATATCCAAGGTTTCAATAGGTGTACCTATACACATGACACATCATTTTAAAGGATAATAAAAGATCTTGTCATTTCTTAAAAAATTATGGTTACCATGGCAACAACAACAGGGGTCAGAAGTGATTTTTGAATTTTTTAAAAGCGATTTCACTGAGCTAAATTTTCTTACCATAGCAACTTATTGAGTGATGACAGCAGCGTGTGAGCATTTTGGTGATTACTTTGATTACCTTGTCATCTGTTGTTGCCATGGCAACCAGAAAATTGAAAAATCCTCATTTTGATATTGGCAACATGCCTGCTTGCATCTGTTTTCATAAAGGTAGCTGATTTTTTACAGAAAATACATATTTTTTCATTATTTGTGAAAATTACATAAATTCAAATAGAGCAAATTTCTTGTTGCCATAGCAACCATGTTTAAAGTTAAGAAAATAGAGGCTATCAATGGCTTTCTTTTGATATGTCAAATGACTATATAGCTTTAATGGAACTCTCACATTTGCAAAATATATGTAAATTATTGAAAATTATTAAGGATGGTAAAATTTCCATATATGGGCATTTATACTCCATATATAGAATAGCAATCACACATTTACCACTTGATAATGCTGGTCTTGGTATATTACTTGATGGCAGATGCTTTTTTTTTGCCTTTTGTAACAGGAATATGCTGTGCATTGAATGAAATGTTTAATCAGCCAGCAGTCAGTAAATATACATCATTCACATTTTTGACAGGTTATGCTCCATGTATGGACAAGAGTCACACGACAGACACATAATTTATGCAAATATATGGTCAAACGACTCTTGTTAACTTATTTACCAAATTTCCCATCTCTACAAACATATTTAAATTGTCAAGAGCACAATTTTGGAGAAGAGTGTACATGTAGTTATCAAAATATGTCATTTTAATTGATTTTTTGCTGTTTATTGTGTTTTCCATGGCAACTGTAAACTTGAAATTGTTTAGAACAAATAGAATTTTACAGGATATTCCAATATTAAGGCATTGAGATAATTTTGTTATTCTATTTATATATTTTATGGTCTCCAAAATAGGGGGAGTGGTTCTATATACTGATTCATAATTTTCGAATAAGATTTTTGTCCTTATATGGAATTCTATGCAACTCAGGGGTGTCACGCTGGCAATATATGTCTAAAAATATATTATGTAGTGTGCAACAGAGGCAATACACATAAATTAACGTTTTCATTTGAATATTTGTAGTAAGAACCATCAGGCATCACAAATAAATTAATTATTTTGAAAAATTCTGTTTTGGTTGCCATGGAAACGAAATTGTTTCTTGTTGCACATCATTGAGTGTTTATTTTGAAATAAAGAGAGACAAGACATCAAATAATATTGAAACCCAAAATTTTGCTGCAAGCAAATGGCCTGGATAGCAGTATTAATTGAATGAATGGAAAATTTTCATGTAAAATATTGATCATTTTGGAATTTGACCAGTTGCAGTTCACTTAGGTTGCCATAGCAACCAAATTTTGTTTTGGTCAATAATAGCGACACTCCCAAGGAATGATATGAATGTATAATTCTTTCAATATCTCTATAACTTTGGAGATAATGAAATTATTTGAAGTCCCTATATTCGTTTTTTGTGTAATTTTATCAAACATGGCAATTTTGGCCCCGCCCTCTATGACCATATTAGGCATGACATAAAAATGTCTTTTCTATAAAATAGTGCTCCCCACCGAGGATTGCTATGCACAATATTTCTTTAGTCTGAGCAGAATTCTTCGAGATATGGATATTAATTGACTCTAAATCACATATTAAAATTGGCAATTTATGCAAATATTCTCCTGACTTTACCCCTCATTTACATATTCCTTGGCCTTGCTGGAACTCTACATGGCATTGGGAAATGAAGTTCAGAATGTCTTCTTTCAAACGGTACCAAATTCAAGTGGTGCGCTCATGATGCGAACCTACTCAAAATCTAGGGGTGCTGGCCCCTGGACTACTATCGTTTACTCTTGATTATATTTTCCCTATTGTAATAAACGTTTTCAAATTGGTGTTTTTAACCACTTTGGTATGGTATTTTAGTGATTAGATTATTTTTATGAATTATCTTTAAATTCTAAAAGAGTAACTGTACATTTTCAACAGCAAGTTGTTTCTCAGTCTCACAATGATTTAATTGCTGCTTGTTCAATTGGATTGATTTCTGTAAACTACAAATACTTTCATTTAGGATAAGGCAGTTTTATTGAAATTTTGTCAATTATGCTTGATCGCAATTAGCACCTTGAGGAGTTATTCTGTACCCTTCAATGACAATCGATAATTTGATTGGAAGGCAGTCAAAGCAAGGAAAGAGTCAAAAAGACTGATTCTGCCACTGCAATAAGTCAAGTGCATGTGCACTGATGACGCCAATATAGTTTTAAGGCGCCAATAACACTCTCCACACGCCAATATCGTTATTTATTGGCGTGGCACGTGATTGATATCCTGTCAGTTGATTGGCTCACAAATTTTGGTGCTGAATATAATTAGTACTATAGTGGGTGACTCCCTCCCCCTCAGAGAATCGCCTTGGACACTCATGCACTTTGGATGATAATATGCACATGAAAAAAATATTAACAACTTCATACCAAATATTTTGAAATATTTCAAAGTAACCAGAACAGATGAATTCTACAGTAAAATGCATGATTCCTTTCAATTTATGAATTCAGTATTTATTTATTAGGCCTACAAGTTTACAAAAAACTTTCACAATATTGGCCAACTGAATTATTCATAAATTTACAAACACTAATCAAAAGTAAAACTTTTAAAGCTACGCACAAATAGCATGCACAAATAAGTTGACAGATGTTTTGATAGTGCACTCATTTCGTTAATTAAAAATTGTTACATTTTATCTATAATAAGAAAAGAGATCGTCTCAATTGTTGATCAGGTGCAAAATAGTTATGATGTAAATAAAAGCGTCTGGTTTTGTTGATTGGTGCCTGGGCAAATGTAACAATTCACAAATCCCCCTCCTGTCTGGTGTATTGTAGCAGTTACCCCAGCCAGACTCCACCCGGAGTGACTGGATGCCTGGATCCAAGGAAACAAGACTCCAAGAGAACACATGAAAGATGCTGCCACCTGGTGTGATGAAGAATAAATGTCCAGGAAACTTCATTGTAAAACTGTACATGTATATATATGTAAATGTAAATATACATTTTGTAAAGCGCACTTGAACATTCAGCTTAGAGTGGAAAGTAGCGCTATAGAAATGTCATAATAATAATAATAATAATAAATCAATGAAATTGGCCTATATGACGTCAGCAAAAGGAATCTTCGTCAGTTTGTTTTTCAGTCAGACGATCCAGACTTGAAAAAATGATTTTGTAGTTTTTGCATTCATTCGGAGATTACCTTTGGTTTGGATATAGCTTTGCAGTCGAAGTTGCAAACTGGTCTGTGACTCTGCACTGTTATTTAGGGGTAAGGACAAAAATTGATTTTTTCACTTCAGTTAATTTTGTCACCACAACAAGATTGTTTTGTAAAACTTCATTCGGGCTGCTTATTAGGCAGGGCAAGCACTGCGTGTCACACAGCGTGTTAGCCTACACATGTAATGGACTGTAATCGGCAAAAACTACTGGAGGGATTGGAATTTTGTGCTCTCATAAATGAACACGGGACTCGACGATGTGTATGATAAGATGTCTAGCTAGAACTTGAACTAAGCGGAAAATAATTCTAGGAAATGACAGGCCGCCTGCCTACTTATGTTCAGACACATGCATTGGGCACGTTGGGGGGAGGCCTTCTTCAGTTGGGTACCCCAGGTCTTGATGAATGCTAATGCACCCGTGAAGTTAAATTGCAATTAACTGATCCTTGTTCAGGTTGCAATCAAGGTTTTCGATTGGATTGGACTTCACTGGAAATTTACAAATAGTTAGCTGTCAGAGCTCCAGCACGCCGGGAAAGGACATGGCAAATGTTTAGCCTCTCTTTGGGCCAACAAACATTACACATAATATGGTGACGTCACTGTTCCCAGTGTACATTATGGCGGCGTCCACGGCGATAAATTTCCTCTGCCGGACTATTTTAAAAAAAGGTTAAAGTGATCCTTTAAGATTAAGGCAGCAACTAGTCACGATAAATTACTGGTGTAATATTAGAAATCTGCCAAAGCATGATACTCTGAATAAATGCCTCTCAATTCAAGAAAAGCTTCACCATGCTGGTCAGACCAACTGGTACAGTAAAAGAGAGAAAATAATGAATGATGCCAACATTTCAGACTGGGTAACTAAGGAACCAAGTTCCTTATCAATAGAAACAAAACTTAAGCTATACACAGAAGAACAGGCCAATATTTTAGAAAAAATAAAGGACTCTGATAAGTTGCCAAAGCTGCGCACATATAAATTGTTTAAGAATAGTTACTGTCTGGAACCATATTTAACTCAAAATTTCTCAAAGAAAACATACAGCAATATTGCCCGCTTCAGAGTAAGCTCTCATAATTCAAAAATTGAGACAGGCAGACATAGTATACCTAAAACACCAATAGAACAAAGAAAATGTGATAAATGCAACACAGATGACATATAATATGAAATTTACAGTTTAGAAAATTAAATAATAAATAAAACTAACTGCCAAAAATTTATGTCCGGACTAAAATATGAGAGCCTCTCTATCTGCCGAGCCAACTGACTTGAATGTATTTACTGCATTATGATTGTTATGAATGATCCCGATTGTATGGTCACTAGTATGGAACTGTCAGGGTTGGATCACGCAGTCATTGTAGCGGTTGCCGCTAGCCTGCATTTTTCAGCTCTCGACAAAAATCGCAGTGACTAAAAAGACACTTGAATACCTGTTAAATATTTTCGATCTTGGATAAACTCTCAATACATGAACAATTTATAATTTGAATTTACTTGCATTTTACTGACTTTTATACATCAACAATTAGAACTGGGACCGATATTTCATATTTAATTAACTGTAAACTGATGTACTTAAAAATTGTATTGGATTTTCTTGTATTTTGTGTAGATGTAGAGTAGTTTTCACTGTTTTCTAATGTCAAATGTATCTATTTGATATAGGAAATGTCAATAAAACCATATATATATATAAATATAAATGTATCAATACTTTACTGCTTAGAAATGTTTTTGTGTCCAAGAGCAGGGCCTCGGGCCCTTGGTCGTCATCAATGGAATGATCAAGCCAAAGGTGGTGTGGATCCTAAAGCATTTCACTGATGCAAGAACAACCCAAAGTTATGATACCCAGGGTTTGCACTGCTGCCAAAGATGCCCTGGCTTTAATCTTATGTCTCACTGCTCTGAACATTTGCCTTTAAACCCCAAAATTCTTTGTGGCTGAGCAGAAGATTTCTAACAAGGCTTCAGAGAAGCATCTTCTTCTATTAGGTCCTTCCACTCTGAGACAAAGCATGGCGCAAAAACAACCTGCCAAATATGTCTATTTTTAGCCAAAAATTGATTGACACACATACGTGTGCAGGATGACAAGAAAACAAAATTTGTGCTTCAGCCAATTACTGAAGATGGATTGATAGATCGATAGATAGATGCAATAGTGCTCACTAACAATTTTTGAGATATGTCAATGTGATGATCATATACCGGGATCATATACCATGAGTTATAAGAGGTTATTAAATTGCTTGAGGACACAACTTGCATGCATTGCATGCTATTTTTTAGTACCCCTCTTAACAGACCTTTACACTTTTTCATTGTTATCAAGCCAATGCGAAGGTAAATAATTGCAATCTATATCCAGAGCAAACATTTCACCTTCTTTCTCAGTCCAGTTTTTAAGAGTTTACGTTTTGAAAGGCTCTTTGGTTTTGAGCACACTAAAAATTGCCAAACACTTTTAATATGGAAGAAACTGTTTTATAAGTAGAAGAGTTCATATGATACTGCACTGAGAAAGTAGTCAGAGAGCACTTGCAACAATCAAAGCAGCTAATCTCGTTCATGGATCCTGCATCATCAGAGACGATCAATGTCTGGGACAGCATCACACGCCAGAATGTTTGCCGACTGAGAAAATCCCAGAATAATCCAATTCGGATGGCATTGCCAGAGAGTCTTGCCATGTATGTATGGATTGTTGGTCAACCTGATCTGTTTGACTAGAACTGCTTGGTAAGGAGTCACTTCACTAGGTTGTTTTTCTGTTAAAGCCAAAAGTCTCTTGTTAAAACTATTTCACTTTAATCTTTACCACTTTCTCCTGGATCAACTGAAATTTCTGGCTTTGGCCTGAAGAAAATGACAGTTTCTGTTCCCTTTCAAATAATTATCTCTTTGTTGCCTGTTTTGTGCACCACTCTCTTGAAATTTCATATTTTAATTTACAACACAGACAGAATGATGCAATTTCCAATTGAAAAAGAGGTCAGCTAATCTAGAATGAGGAAGGCTTTAGACTTCATCCAATATTCTCTTTACTAAAACTTTTAGTAAAAGTAAGTGAAGTCTTCCAAATTGAAGTAATTCACGTACTGTAATTGGGACGGGGCCCCTGTCAGGGGCGTAGATCCTGGGAATGGGGATGGATGGGGGGGATGCATCCCCCCTAGGATGAACCTTGGGGGGATGATCATATGATTATTCCCCCCCCCCCCAAAATTTCAAATTATTAATACTGGTTGTTGACAAGGATCTGTCATATTTAGCAATTTTCCATGATGCCAGTTGTATGCTGTGTAGAAAAAGTCTCAAAACTAACCTTAGATAATCTGTAATATATTGGATTTTGGGCCCTAGAATGGTCCTCGAAATCTGCCGCTGCACGACTTTCCGCCTGTTGGGCCACGCGCGAAATTCGGGACTCCGAAATCATCCCCCCTACAAAAATGAAAAATCTTCGCCCCTGGCCCCTGTCTTTCAAAAATGTTTTTACTGTTGATTATGCTTGTTAAGTTTAAATGACGATTGCCTGATATTTTCATAAGGCCAGATGTTCGATTTAAAGTGCTTTTACCTTGTTTTTAAATAATTGTTTTAACAACAAATTTTTTTAATGTTGCAGGTTGACCCCCTCAGGTGGTGGGCCCCAGGGCCCAGGGCATTGCACTCTGGCCCATAGGGCCAGTCCGCCCCTGTTCATATGCATATCGCATTAATAACATTGTAGATGTCCACAATGGATCATTTTTCCAGTTTAATTAAATATTATTACATTTAAAACATGCCCTCTATTGTATAGCGCTGGGCAGGTCATGCTGATTTTGTGCAGCCATTTTTTTTGTGTATCCGTGCTGTCATTGTCTGTACACATAGTGGACAGCATATTCGACCATGGAACTGATCACAATCACAAAACTATTAGGTTTACAGAAATGGCAGACTCCTTTTAAGAAAGCTCAAACTTTTCCTGCTTAGTTCTGATAATTTAGTAGGTTTGGCTCTATTGACAGGTTGGCCTACTGTATGTTTGTTTAAAAGGATTATTAGTTTAAAAAAAGAAAAGCACTTTTCTTAGTTAAGTTAGGTCTTAATTTCAATTGTTTATTTTTTCCCCCGTCCACCAAACACTATTAATCACATGCATTGCACTAACAAACGTGTGCATGGGTGGTGCTTCGACTCTAAGAGTGCTTGTTTGCCAATTTATGATTGAAAACTGTGATATATAAATGCTACCAGATGCAGCAAATTCCCCCGAACAAATCCGCCATAACATAATAATTATTCTGGCCCAGAGTTCCAAGCAGATCATTTCGATTTGAGTTACAAGATCCATAGATAACAATTTACAAGCAATGTTGAAACAATTGTGAATATGTTTGATAAACACATCAATGCTCAAATATTTGTTAATTGATGAAATTAACTTGAAAGATGAAGCTATTCTAATGTTTTATAATTAAGAACAGTAACAGGACATGATACGTAGCAATCCTTGGAATAAATTGGTCCAGCGACAAGTAGAAATTGGTAAACTGATCCAGGACAGTCACTCGGCTCCTTGACTGAGTAAACCTAAATCTGATCTCCTTCAAAGAATAACCTGGGAACAGGTTAGACATTTCTTTTTGCACACAGTGCCTCTATCACATGTGACTACAAATGTTTTTCAAAGGTTCAAGGAGCTAAATGATAAAAAAATGAAAAGAATTTAAAAATCACGACATCTTTTTTTGGGCACCCTAATATTTAGCATTCTGTTCCAGAATACACTGAACAATTGATGCGGGGCACTGAATCACTGATGCATGATGATGACACTAGATGGCACATGCTGACGGTGCTTGCAAGTGCTGCCACCTGCCACACTCCACACATGCTTGTTTTTCATGTCCTTCTGCTGGTTATCACTCGCCACTCTTTCATCTCCTGGGAATCAAGGCATCAATCGCTTCACTTCCAACTTCCACCAAGGTATTTTTTTTCAGGCAGTCAACCAGAGGGGTGCAAATAGTGCAGAGTCAGGACTATTAAGTGAGTAAATTTTCAAGGTGACATGCAATGTCATTCATCACCACTAGGAATGACAAAAATGTATTTAAAAAAAAGGTCAGGAGTTACACAACTCCCAAGGTCAATGTGGAGTAGTGCTTCTCCAGAACACAGGACTTCAAACGTATGTTTTGAACAGGGGCGTATCTAGAAATGGCCTGAGGGGAGGCCAGTATATGGGGTGGATACGGGGCCCTTCGCAGCTTTTCCTATCTTTCCCATGTTAATTTTGGGCCCCTAATATGCCATTGGTTTTGAAGGACCTTGGAGTCATCTGCCATCAGTAGGGTGGGCTGAAAAAACATTTTTGGGAATTTCAATACGCCAGTGATAAAAAATTGGTGCAAAAAAAAATTTGTGGCATGTGATTTGTGCCGGGCCACTCCGGCTTTTATGAAAATGCATATTTTCAGCAATTTCGCATGCTTTTTTAGACCATTTTTTTAACCTGAGTCAGCTTCCCTAGTTTCAGATGGCTCAAGGGGTACTAAAATCTTCTTTGAAAGCCATTTTGGATATGAAACACCATAAACTGGTTGCGTATATTTAAGATATAGCCATTTCTGGGTAAATGTTGGAAATCAGAATTTGACTTTTTTTGCTAAAAATTGTCCAAAAAAATTGTATTGTCGGACGCACTAACACGATGTACGTCCGACACGATGACATTTCGCTTGTAGCTCGGCTCCTATTGATCTTGGAGCTTTCGTTGATGGCTTGTCTGATATACCTATTAACTAACCTCGTCCCTATTTAACAATGAAATAACTGAGGTGTAATGGTAGGGCTACACAAGCTGCTAAAGTGTCAAATCTGTAAATCTGACTTTACAGAATTGCCCCTATACCGGAAACTAAAACCACAAATTGATGCAGATAATGCACTGGAAGTGATTTTTAGGGCATTGGAGAGGACTCAGGGTAATTACTTGGAATAATTTTGTGTTGGGTCAATTTCGAAATTTTCAGCAAAAAAAGCCAAATTCTTATTCCCAACATTTACCCAGAAATGGCCATATCTTGAATATAAGCTACCAGTTTATGGTGCTTCATATCCAAAATGGCCTTCAAAGAAGATTTAAGTACCAAATTGAGCCTTCTGAATCCCAAGAAGCTGACTCAGACAAAAATATTGTCTAAAAAGGCATGCGAAATGGCTGAAAATATAAATCATACTATTAATTCACGGACCCCTTACGCTACTCCACCCAATCTACTCATTGCCCAGTTATGAAAACTTGCAAGCTGCTTTTCTGTATTATCTACAATGAAACTGAGGTGATGTTTTCCCCAAATCTACCTTTAGGTAATTACAAAACACCCTTTGTATATCCCCGTTCCCTCACGTGCATGCTTTCACGGGTCTTATACTAGTTTTCATAAAAGCCCGGCACAAATCGCATGCCACAAAATTTTTTTTGCACCAATTTTCATTTTTTGGCAATAGCCAAATTTCTATACAAGTGGCATTTTGAAATTCCAAAAAACGTTTTTTTCAGCCCACCCTACCCAGGCTCCACCAATACTGTAAAGTTGGGAAATGGAGGCCTACAGCCCCTACAGCTCCACCAAAAGTCAACTTCTTTCGCTCCATCCCTCTTGAATGAGATGTTCTTTATGCTGCAACATGTGTTCCAACAAGCTACAACGCAGTTTGTCACTTGCCCTAGGATTGGAAGCACATACCCTGCAGGAGATGTCATTGAGGAGACTGAACTTCACCTCCTGTCTGATTGAGACCAACCTCAATTCCAAACAGCTAAGGTGTGAACCCCCCTCCCCCTAAAAAATTAACTCTACTTATTTTTTAAAAGAATAGAAAACATTCAACAATGTTTTGTAATATATGAGTAATTTTTATTAACTAAACCAGGAACCGTTTCATTGCATTATTTACTACCATGAATTCACTAATAGTCGATCATTTACTTTCATCATAAAATAATTTTAACAAATTGCAGACATTCATACTGAAATGATAATCTTCATTTAGCATGGAGGAATCCGCACCATACACAAAAATTTAATGTATTATTTCCATCAATAATATAATTTTTACAAATTACAAAATTTGTACATATTATGCACAATATATCAATCAGTTCATACACTTCATAATAATTTATGTATACATTATTATCACTTATTTGCACAAACATTCTGCTGGGTTATTCCATGCCAAATCCGCAATGCAATGGTCGTCAACTATCCATCATAGTGTTCCCATTAGTATTGAACCTTTTCAATTCAGTAAAACCCTTAACACAATTTAGAACCTTTTTTTGGCTTTGGGTTCTTATATATACCATCAAGAACCTTTTGCATTAAGAGTGAATGGCTGGCATATTGGCTTGGAGTATATAGCCTTGTTAGCTTAAATTTGATGGCAGACATAACATTGTGAAAAAAAAAAAATCGATTTTGCTTGATTGGTGCTGAATAGGCCTCCATGAATTTAATTGAAGAATCTAGTCGCACGCAGTATATCAGGTACCATTGAAAATGGCACTCAAAATACAATACTACATGAGGTCTGTCTAAAGGAAACACGTGTAAGATGTAGTGCGGTTTGAACTGACAAAATTAAACCAAACCACAATTTCTGTTTTTCATTGTTTATCAGCGAAATTAAATTGTACCCTATTCAAAGGAAGTAATATTCTGATCGCGAAAAAAAAAAATTCAGATGAATTTTTTGGCATTAATTGATGGATGATTGGGGCTTTACGTCCTGTATTTATGCACTTGGTAGGCTAATTAGGACAGGGGGAGGACACGACAATGAGGCGAAAGATGATTGAAACAGCCGTCCAACATAGGCCAAGGTGACCCAGCAAGAGCTGGATTCGAACCCTGGACCCAGCGATTGGCAGCCCAGCACGCTACCACTAGACCAACCCTCCCCCTTTTTGGCATTAAACAAAAGTAACAACAGAAAGATAGACTTGATATGATAATATTGGGGCTGGCGCACCTTAGATACTGTTATGTATGGTTTTTGGAAGATTAGGTTCCATTTTTGCATTAGATTGGGTATGAGGGAATCTGAGGAGTTTTGACATGGAATGAAAGATTAATCAGGTGGTTCAGGATTTGCCATCTTTATTTCGTTTTATCCTAACCCACATAGCATTTTTACACACACTAAAATACAACAATTTCATTATTTTCTAATATTTTCAACAAAAATTTGGGCCAAAACAATCAAACTGCTAAATCTCTTTTCCTCAATCCAAATGATAATTGGATTACATTGAATTTCAATCTCATTTTGATTTTTGGAAGATTTTGAAGAATGTGAAAAATCATGAAATGAGATGAAGGAGGCGAGAGTGCCAAGAAAATCGACTCAAGCCTACATCATGCTGGGTGAGTCGATCCAGTGAATCTGGAAGGCCCCACTCCACTCAGGGTTGCAAAAAAATCTGATTTAAATCAAAATAATCGGATTTATTTGATTTAAATCGGATTTTTTTAATGTAAATCCGATTTAAATCAAGCAGTATTATTTTTTCAAATATAATATTTTTCGAAGAAATTGAAGTCATAATAAATGATAGACTGCTCTTAATTAGTTCTTTTCTAATGGGAAAAATTTCTTTCACCCCCCAAAAGTCATGTAATCAAGTTGAAATTTGAAGTTGTAGATTGTTAATATTTTTTACTTTTCCCAGCTGCAATAAATTCCCTCAGACTATGAATTTAACGTCAATTTAAGTGTGGTATTTTGTCAACTTTTTGGACCTACTATGGCTAGGAATGACCGATGAAATAGGAAAAGTTTTACTTGGCTTCCAAAAGAGACTTAACAAGGTTTAATCCTATTCCGTAGACACAATTTTTGTATACTTGGAAGCCACTGTCCATAGAATATCATACTTTGGAGCAAAGGAATGATTGAAATTTCCATCGATGACCACAGAATCAGTATTTTATAATTACTGTTGTTTGTTATTGTTGTTTTCTTGTTTAATGAGTGCTACTTTTGGCATGAGATTAGGAATTTGTCGCATGAGAGAGGAATGCTGTTTAAACAGGATTAAAGTAAGCCAAATCCACCCTGGTATCTCCATCGTAGCAGTGATTCCTTGCCAATTCAAGTGTGAAGGTGTCAACTGATCCACTATAGCATTTATATGCAAACTATTTGCATTTTTCTAACATATAGTGGTTTTCAATAAAAATCATTGATTAAAATCACTGATTTAAATCACGATTTAAATCAAATGATTTAAATCAATTGATTTAAATCATGCAACCCTGACTCCACTATTGGACCGAGGTGTGTGACGTAACGTTAATTAGACTCAAATCAGCTCAGGAGGGCGGATATTCCTGCAGCCATACTGAATTAACCAATCTTACAAAAGTCAGTTATAATTAAAATATGTCAGTATCAGCCATTTTAAGCAACTTTGTTTTGATCTTTAGGTGCCTTGTCATTTTCTGATCTATCAACCCAGACCTCTAAATTTGCACAATGCCATGTTCCCATACATGTAGTCTTCCAGTAATACTATAAATTTAATATGGAGAAAATCAAAAAGGATTCTGATGTATTTATTATATTAGCCAATAAACAAATACCATACCATACCATACCATCTGAGATGGTCAGGCGGGAACTTTTATGAAATTTTGTTGATTTAGCATGGAATGACCCTGTAGAAAACAATTTATACATAATAACATATTAGGCCTAATATTTATCAAACAATGCACTACTACACACACACCTTGGGGGAAATAAGTTTAAAAATTGAATAGAATTATACAGAATTATTTTTTTTGCATTTTGCATCAACCTGGTAAATATTTGTGTTCACAGAGCATGATCAAAGTATTCTAATATTAGAATCTCTCAACTGCAGCTGAGTGACAGTTATCACAAAATATTAATAGAAAATTGACATGTATACAAATACATGCAAGTTTCTCTATTGACACACAAAATACAATCACATTTGAATAATTATACAAATTTTCAGATCTAAATACCGATTATTTAGGAGCTGACACAAGGAATGTGTATATGTTCATAATACCCACAAGCAAAATGTATCTAACGACATCAAAGTAGACACAACAATCAATGTGCTAAGTAAAAATGCACCCATTGATATCACTCCAGTTCACAATAAAAAATACACTTTTAATGCAAAGTAAACATGTCATATGTGAATAGCCAACAATCAATGCACAAAGGGAAAAATGCACTGAATGATTTCGCAGTAGACTCAATAACATAAGATATACAACAATCAATGCACAACAGCAAGAAAAAAACCAAATGATATCAACCCAATGGACACACCTACATTGTAGCAACGTTGCGACAATGTCACCCTGTTCGTCAAATGATGTAGAATTTTATGTTAGAAATTCTGTTGTCACAACATTGTAAAGCAACATCAAAGATATGACGTTAGCATGCGCCGTTTGGCGACGTTTTCACAACATTGTGAGGCAATGTCAAGGGTTCGACATCAGCCTGCGACATTGTGGCTGTGGCAACGTTGTAAAAAAAACCCCGATGTTGTGTTCAAGTTGTGGCAATATAATCTCTACAGTACATATCTACAATGACCAACAGACCAGCCCTCCACCAAGTAGCAATGTTGTGCTTTGCGTTGTGTGCCCCCTGGGAAACTTGACATGTAAAAATGAATATACAACAATCAATATACAAGAGAAAAAAATTATCAAATGATGTCAAACTAGACATGTCAAAATTAATATACAACAATCAGTATGCAAATAGAAAATTAGGAAATGATATCAAGGTAGACATGTCAACGTATGAATACACTTCGTCACTTGATATACAAAAGAAACAAATCACCAAATCATATCAAGTTAGACAGGTCAACAAATTAATATACAACAATCAATATAAAAAAGGAAAAAATCATCAAATGATATCCAGGTAGACATGTCGTCATATCAATATACAAAACTTGATATATAAAAGAAACAAATCACCATACGATACCAAAATAGACATGTCAAAATATCTTTCGACAACAATCAATATGAAAAAGAACAAATCACCAAATGATATCAAGGTAGACAGGTCAACAAATCAATATACAACAATCAATATACAAAAGAAACAAATCACCAAGTGATATCAGGGTAGAAAAGCCAACAAATGAATACAAAACACTCCATATATACAAAAGAAACAAATCACAAAATGATATCAAGGTAGACAGGTAAACAAATAAATATACAACAATAAATATCAAAAAGAAAGAAATAACAAATGATATCAACGAAGACATGTCAAAATAAATATACTACAATCAATATAAAAAAGGAAAAAATCATCAAGTGATATCCAGGTAGATATGTCATCATATCAATATACAAAACTATATATGTACAAAAGAAACAAATCACCATATGATACCAAAATAGACATGTCAAAATATCTTTTGACAACAATCAATATGCAAAAGAACAAATCACCAAATGATATCAAAATAGACATGTCAACATTTGAATGTACAACAATCATTATACAAAAGAAACAAATCACCAAATGATATCAAAATAGACATGTCAAATTATCTATTGACAACAATCAATATGCAAAAGAAACAGATCACCATAGGATTTCAAAATAGACATGTCCACATTTTTAGTGCATTTTGCACCCCAACGAGAGACCGCACCGCTATGAGAGACCGCTTCATGACCACAGAAGGGGCGGTCTTATAATGCAGGGACCACTGTATTGACAACAGTCGATATGCCAAAGAAGCGAATCATCAAATGATATCAAAATAGACATGTCAACATATGAATATACAACAATCAATATACGAAAGAAACAAGTCAACAAATGAACAAAGACCTCTGGAAAACTGTACTGAACATGATAGACATGATAATAATATACCTCAAAAATGGGGTAAAGTTAGCAATCTAGGGAAAAGTTGGCAAGCTATTTTATCCCACTTAATGGCAGAAATGCCAACTTTCCCCACTGTCACAATGCCTGTGACAGTGAGGAAAGTTGGCAAGTGAGTTAAATTAAGTCGCCAACTTTCC
The DNA here is from genome assembly GCA_026936325.1 of Platynereis dumerilii. NCBI lineage: Eukaryota > Metazoa > Annelida > Polychaeta > Phyllodocida > Nereididae > Platynereis > Platynereis dumerilii. The sequence continues at coordinate 379,563 of JAPTHN010000105.1, read as the reverse complement.
CTGGATTGCCAACTTTACCCCGTTTTACGGTAACAATATACAACAATCACAATACAAAGGAAAAATTCATAAATGTTTTTAAAGCAGACATGTCAACAAATCAATATAAAACAATCTATTCTTCACCACTAAAAATGAAGTACTTCAGCAAAATTAAATCACTAGGACATCATCTGGACGAGCAGTAACATATATAGAAACATCACACGAAACATTAACATACTTGCTTGCGACAATATGCAAACAATCCAATGGGTTCAGGACTACAGAGTCATATTCATCAAAACATATATATACAAAATAAAGTACTGACGCCTAAAGTGTAGGTATTCAGCCACAAAGGTAGTGAAAGAATGGCACGGAAATTTTCTTTGTTTCAGAAACTCATTGAGCTATATATAGCACACATTACTAGACAAAATGAGGTGACATTTTTTGGTGCTCAACCGAATTTTCTTCACCCATTCTTATTGTGAGAATACACAATCTCATTCCATAATGATGTTTATAATTTAGTCTTAAACCAACTATCCTAAGATATTAGAAAGGCATTAGTGCTTATATTTTCACCTAGCTGGCCATTTCATTTAAAAGTCATCTAACCTTATTTTTCTATTCCATTCTCAGTGAAAGCTTTTTTCGTAAGTTCAACTTGGTTGATCTACTGCTCTATCAGATCTAATACACTCAAATTTGCATCAGAACAATTCATGAATACAAAAATTCAGAAATATATAAAGTATACACAGTTTCATTACAAACAGAACGTCATTGGGATCATAGCCAGGAAGGTGCAGAGGCTCAGGTTCGTCTATTTCAGGCATGTTTGAGCATGAATGTCCATGTTCATCAGGAATACCTAAAAATTAGAACAAAATGTGCTCAGGAGCATATATGGGTATTGGGTAACATCAATTCTAAGGGGCATATTTGCAACTTTCATTGATTATAGCTCTGCATTTAACACTATACAACCTCATCTGCTTCTCCGAAAATTGTCCTCTCTACATATCCCTGCCTCCCTGGCATGCACACATATCATGAATTATCTCAATAATAGAAAGCAAGCTGTAAAATTTGGAAGTATATGGAGTGAATGGCTGAACTTAAAGTCTGGCGTCCCACAAGGATCGCTTATGGGCCCTCTCCTATTAAATATTTTTATCAATGATTTCTTGATGGACTTAGAGAAAACTTGTGAAGTATATAATTATGCAGATGATAACACTTTGTCATATTCCCATTGGGATCTGTCGGTTGTTAAAAGTATACTTGAGGAAGCATCAGCACAAGCGTTAACCTGGTTTAAGGCAAATTACATGAAAGCTGATCCATCCAAATTTCAGGTGATACGTTTCAGTCGTGATAACCAAGATTTTGAAATGAAGGTGGAAAATAACATCATCAAGTCTGAGGCTGTAGTCAAGCTATTACGTATTCACATTGACCAAAAGCTAAACTTTAATCACCACATTTCGGTAATATCGAAAAAAGCAGCTAGACAAATAAATGCTTTGCAAAGAATGAGCAAGTAAGTTGATTGTGAAGGTAAACTAAGAGTATACGAAGCTTTTGTGACTTCCAATTTGTATACTGTTCTTTAGCATATGATACTTTCTCTCTCGGCCAGTATCCAAAAATTGAAAAGTTAAATAAAAGAGCCTTAAAGCTGGTATGTAATGATTATGAAAGCACTTATGATGACTTATTAATAAAAACTGGCAAAAACATGCTGCAAGTAAATCTTAGAAATAACTTAGCAGAATTTGTTTTCAAAGTACTTAATAACCTAGGGCCACCCTGGGAAAGTAACTTTTTCTTTAAACAGGTGTCTCCCTACAACATGCCTGACAGTAACAGACTAGTTCTACCAACCTTTAACACTATTCAGTTTGGAAAAAAGTCAATAAGATATCAAGGTTCCTCGTTGTGGAATTCTCTGCCCAGTAACTTGAAATGTTTTCAAGAATTTTGTTCATTTAAGTCTGCTTTAAGAAAGAGCAATTGCTTGAAAAATTGTGATTGTACAAAATGTATACTATGTCTCAGATATTCTCTGTAAAGTATAATGATTTCAACTTAAGTGCATCTTTACGTTTGTAAACTTTCTTTCAAATTTCATTAACTCATCTGTATATATATTTCATCTTGTTTTATTATTTCACATTGTCGGTTAAAAGCTTTTTAGATTGTGTTATCTGTTTTTATGTCATCACCAACTTGAAATAAAGTTTTATTTTATCTTATCTTATCTTTTATCCCTGCTATTTTGGATTTTAGACTACTTGACTAAGAGACCACAATACGTAAGAACCAAGACAGAAAACTCGGCATGTGTCACTCTGAACTGTGGAGCCCCCCAAGGGTGCATTCTATCGCCAATTGTTTTTGTGCTCTATACAAATTACTTGAGCTGGAATTCCAGCAAAGTAATCATCCAAAAATATACAGATGACACAATAATTCTTTGTCTCATTAAAATGACTGTGATAAAGAATATTTACAGTGTATGGACTTTGTCAGCAAGTGGTGTAACGACAACTATTTAACTCGAATAGCAAAACTAAAGAATTTCTTTGGGATTTCAGGAAAACTAGTCCATCCACAGAATGTATCAAAATATATGACACTGAAGTAGAAAGAGTAGACTCCTACAAATATCTTGGTCTGGTGGTTGATAATAGACTCTCCCTTTCCCAGCATGTTGAAAACCAGATAAGAAAAGCGAATAGAGGCACCTACTGTATACGGTCAATGAGAAAACTCAATGTTGATCCTAAAATTATTGTGACATTTTACAATGCTTGTATCCCACCACTATTGATGTATGCAGGACAGGTTCAGCCTTCTTTGATGTGTTAACTAAAAGGTTCAAACACGATCTTGACAAGCCAAGGCGGGTGTGCCGTAGAATACTTGGACAGGCCACTGGCTCTCTCATTGAGAATGAGAATGGAACAATCCACTCTAGAAACACTAAACGCTTGACCAACTTAATACTCCAAAGATGCTACTCACCCCATGAATGGGGAGTACACATTGCCTCCAAGGGGTCGCAGATATAAAGCATGTTTTGCTAGAACTGTGAGATTCCGGAACACTTTTGTTCCATATTCCATCAGGTTGTTGAACTGTGTTGAATGACTCCCGTTTTTCCTGTGCTTTACATTTTACCTTGATGTTCATTCATTACCTTGATGTCAGTGCAGTAAAATTTTGCTTGAAATGTACCTATTACCAGTGACCAATAATTAATATGTTATGATATGTTATGTTATGTCATATATGGGTAACATCTATTCTAAGGGGCATATCTGGGTAACATAAATTCTAAGGGGCATATATGGCTAACATAAATTCTAAGGGGAATATATGGGTAACATCAATTCTATGGGGCACATACGGGTAACATCAATTCTAAGGGGAATATATATGGGTAACATCAATTCTATGGGGCACATATGGGTAACATCAATTCTAAGGAGCACAATGTGCGTAACATCAATTTTAGAAATTGGGGGCACAGTGAATGTCTTCGAGGTTTACGCAACATAATTTTGTATTACATCAAAAGTTTTTATAATCACATTATGAGGTAAAAGACTGCAATTGAAATAACAAAATTATGAGAGTTATGAAAAATATACACACTACACAGGTGATTTTGGAACACTTGGTTTAAACTGATCATTTATGATGATTCATGTAAAAACTCATGAAGGGCAAAGGGAATCATATCAAGAGCCATTATTTCGATATACATCAGTTGGAATGGTATATCCTGGTCTGAGAACTGAAGTCAAATCTTATCTCTGGAAAACCATTGGATTACCCACCCTGTTATATGGATTAGATAGTGTATACCTGAACAAGGGCGATATTAAATTACTGAATTCCGTCCAAGGGTCCATAATTAAACGAGTAATGGGATTAATTAAGAGGTGTCATCATACCGCCCTCCTGGATGCTATGGATATAGAAAATATAGAGGCAAGGATTAAAACATTAACTGCCAACCTATGCAAGTAGGGGGAAAATGAGCGTTCTGGGCCACTTTTGGTGAGGAGCAAGCGTTCTGGGCCACTTTTGGTGAGGAGCAACTTTTGCAGCCTGAGCAGGTCCTATGGCAGCCCCCCTCCCAGTTATCAGGTCAATAGCAGCCAACCCTGTCAGAGTACATATGGGCATAACCCATAGCTGCCTCGTTTAATTTATTGCAGCCAATCCCGTCGGGGGTATAACCCATGGCTGTAACTCAGGCCGGAGCCTTGTGTTCAAATTAATTTATAACAAACAACGAACACAAGTTTTCATTTTCTTCACTTTATTCACATAATATATCACATCATTTTCAATATTTTATTTCAAATGACATTCAAATATCTACAATATCTTTAGCATCCGCCCATGAGTCAAACACTTTTGGCCAGTGGAGCCATCTCACAAAATATTCAGTTTTATTCTTTCGACGTCTTTGCTTTAATATCTTGTCGATTTTCCACAGTTGGTCCTCCTTGATTGTCACTTTCTGAAGTTCAGGCTGGTAAAATGTTCCAGCGATGTCCTTGCCATTGAAGTCCTTGATCCTATAAATTGGTAATCCTCCTCTGTTATATCTTTCTGAGACTTTGAAGACCTCTCCTGTCCATCGCTGATCATATTCTCTTTGGAAGGTTTGACGTAGGTAGCTCAAACGAACATAATCACCCAGATTATATTTGAAATTTGGACGTTTACTCTTTTCATCTGGTCAGTACAGGTTCATCCAGACCTGGGTTGCATTTTCTTCCGATACATCAATGGGTGCCATTTTGATGCTGCTATGTACTGTAGAATTGTAGCTCTTAGCAAAATCTTGCAGCAGATGTACATACTTGAAGGTCTGCTTGCTGGTCATGTAATGCTGAATCTTCGATCTTATTGTCTTGATGGCACGTTCTGCTATGTTTGCCGTGACTTCATTCTGACTCGTAAAGTGTTTAATCCCTTGAGCTTTAAGATAATCCAGAACAGTCTTCGCTAAGAATTCTTTTCCTTTGTCGCTTTGGATGCGTGATGGCTTTCTTCCTTCTTGAAGTATATCCTCGAGGGCTCGTCTGACTTCTGCTCCAGTTTTGTTCTTCAGGGCTCTTAACCACACATTTTTGGAGAAAACATCTATTACCAACAACACATAATTGGTGTTATTGCTATATTTAGCATACGACATCATGCTCATTAGATCCATCTGCCACTGGTCATCAATACCAGTCACCATAACTTTGTTTCGCTTGAATTTGCTGTTGACTGGCCGATGCATGCTATGGACCTCTTGATGTTGCAAGAATTGATGTATCCTAGAATGTGTGATATCTTCTCGTCCATCTCGTATTGCAGTTTGGTACAGTTTCTCAGCACTGCTGAAACTTCCAGCATGTCCAGGATTGTAATAAATCTCTTGTAGGTAGTCCTTCCAGTCTGGCATCATTGTTGCAAATGTTGAAATATCAGCAAGTTTGTCAGTTTTATAGATTATCAGTTGTCTTCTTCCTGTGAGTCTTCCTGGGAGTCTTCTTCACTTTCTTCCTCCAATTTCGGCATGACTTTTGGGTCTATCCATGGCTAGTACTGTTTAATGGCCAGTCTTGCAGCATCTATCCAGTCCAAGTTTTCCTGGTCATGCAATTCTTCCACCTTAGCCATGACCTTTTGATGAATCTGACTGTTCTCATTTAAATCCATCCAAAGCTTAATGAAATTAGCATAGGCATCTCGGAGGTCTTTTCGTATTTCCTTGATATTATCATTAATCGTCTTAGCTCTTGCTTTCTTCTCTGGATCACCCTCCTCCATGTAGGCTTGTTGTTCATCTTCAATATGCTTCTTCCATTTTCTTTCACTGATGTCGGCTCGTATTGGTGTAAAACATTGATGCTCCGATAGCTTACGGCGCTTCTTCAATGGAGGTTCATCGGATGGCATGTCATCTTTTACTGTCTGTGGTTGACCTTCTTGAAACTTCATGGGGCACCATGTATGTCTCTGCAGGTCATGAATAATCTCCAGTACCATTCCACAGTCGTCACAGGAAATCATGTCGATGTGATCTCTTTGAAAGCTATCCGTCAACTGACTGATTTTGTCTTCATCAATGCTATTTATAGCCTCTGTGTTGGGCGCCAAGATGCCATCCTCTTCTGCATCAAAAACATTTGCTTGAAGGCGATTGTTCTCTGCAGTTGCCTGCTTGAAGTCAATCAGTAGATATCCATGTGGTTTCGTTGTTGCATCTTCATAAGTCTGCATAAAATCCTTTGTCTTCATTGGATTCATTTGTCTGGCAAATGTCATGATGGACTGAAGGTCATTAGAATTCTTGAACAGAATGACATAATGACTGTTGCGTCTCTGTGTTGGACTCTTGCTGTAGTAGAGATTTTGACAAAGCAATATGACACTCAGTGATCTGTGGTGTGACCCCTCATAAAATATTTCATTCATCCTTGGATCTTGTCCGCAGCTTGCCATCAAATCATCCACAATAAGTAAATTATTGATCTTTGGATTGAAGAATGTAGGATCTCCGATTTCTTTAGGTATTCCTTGTATGAATTCAACTGGAGGCATTACTGTTTCCTTGATGATGTCATATAGAGGCTACCACCTCTTGTATAGCCATACAATTCTCTGTGGTGGAGAGTGTATTGTTGCCTGATTCTGCTGTAAAATAGACTTGACTAGGGTAGATTTTCCACAGGCGGTCGGTCCAGATACAATCATGGTGAAAGGATGTCCCAGTACAAAGCTCGTCTCCTGGTGTGATGTCTTTGAATGCCTCCTCTTACAGTGACGTTCCAGATTGAATCTTGTTGTAAATGTGTCCCCACATGTAGAGCAATTAAACTTTGCCATATCGATGTGAACTGTTTGCTGGCTTGCAAAGAACTGACTAGGTAGCCATCAAGATAAGGTATTTATAGGATTTGGCGCAATATCAGGCCAGAACACTGCTGGAGCTCTCGGAGCAATGCTCGGGAGCAGCCGGAGCAATGCTCCGGAGCAGCCAGACTAATGCTCCAGAGCAGCCGGAGCAATGCTCCGGAGCAGCCGGAGCAATGCTCCAGAGCAGCCGGAGCAATGCTCCGGAGCAGCCGGAGCAGCCGGAGCAGCAATTGGTGTAATGCTCCGGAAGAGTTGGACCAAGGCTCCGGAAGAGTTGGAAAAATGGTCCTGAGCAGTTGTAGCAATGCTCTGAAGCAGTTGGAGCCCTCAGCAGTTGAAGTAATGCTCCGAATCAGTCAGGGAAATACTGAGAAGTGGTTGGATTATACTTTAGAGCAGTCATAGCAATGCACTTGAGCAGTCAGAGCAATACCCAAGGGTATTCAGTTACACTGTTCTGATACCCTCTTCTTTAGAATGAGCTTTTGGAGTGCTTTAGAATTCATTGGAGCACTCTTCTCTGCCTGCTCTACCTGGAAAATCAGTTTTAAGCACAGACACTGACTAGAGCAAATGCATCACCAACAGGTGAAAAGAAATTGATTGATATTGAGAATAATGTGTTGGCACCCATTATAAGTCATCAAAACTATGAATTGTTGAATTCCTCTAAAATAGATTCTATATTATAAGCCAATCACAACCCAGTAACCAAAACCAACTTTCAGAAATATATAAAATACTTAATAAGGCCACACATAATTGATCACAATCATACTGGTGAGTATTTTTCAAAAATTAACCATAACAGTCATAAAAGAAAAGGTAGTCCTATGCCATTTGTCTTGAGAAGAGCTTTCTAATGCTTTTAACCAGAATGTTCTAAGTGCAACGGCTGCTGAGATAATGCCAAAAACTCAATTTTTTAATTGGGATGATGCTTTTAATTTATGTGCTTATTATATTAATATATAATCATGCTTTTTCTCAAATTTGTCTACTTCCTTTGGTTTGTGAGTTATCAATCACAAGCATACATTGTACTGTCTATCCGTATAAGTTAATTATCTATCTGTTTATCTATCTATTTATCTTTCTATTTATCTATCTAAATCTATCTATCTATCTATCTATCCATGTATAATCTCTCTCTCTCCACACAAAGATATTAGTAAATATCTTTATAGTCAAAAGCCCCAATGATGCTGGCTGATTTTATTTCACTTGAGAACCAAACTGTACGTATGTATGCATAATTAGTCTAGAATCTAGGATGACTCTGAAGTCATCCGAGCATGACTCCTTTAGCACACAGCACTGTAGGACTGGCTTCAAGCATGACTGCACAGCGGCAGGTGGACAGTGGAGTAGAGGTCATGCATCATTGCATATTGCCTAAGGCAATTGATAGAGATGAAACACAAATGTAATTGCACCTGATACAACTCATGATGGTTAACAGCTGCACTAGTCACTGTATATATTGTATGATCTCTGTGCTCCTGTCTGGCACCCTCCTGCACAGTGAACATTGGATCTTGTTTGTCAAACTCTGCATGAGTCATCACTGGTCTATTTATAGCTCAAAGCTGATGTTAAGCTCTACAGAGCTCATTAATCACTGATCTCTGCCATATGGTCACTCTTTATATACTGTCTCCCAAACCAGTTCAAACCGGTTTAAACCGGTTCAAACCGGTTCAAACCGGTTCAAACTGGTTCCATGGTGATTGAGGCGGGGGGGGTTCTGGACAAGTCTGGGCATGTCTGAAAATGGTCTCCCAAACCGGTTTAAACCGGTTTAAACCGGTTTTAGGGGTAGGTCTATCTGCCTGGGCATGTCCAGACATGTTTGCTCAACCTGGGCATGTTCAGACATGTTTAGAGTATGACTCATCATAGGGTGATGAGGCTGATATGTTAATATGCCTTTGTATAGGGCGCATGAATTTGGACACTACTTTTCTAGGAATTTGGGAACTACTTGAAATGGCGTAGGAACTCTAATGTGATGAGGCTCACACTATATAAAGAGCTGTGCTGCTCAGTTTGGTTAGTCTTCTGACAAAGTTGGTGGAGTGCACATCAATATGCCTAAATCAAAGCATACCTGCTCACAGTGTGATGAGACTTTTGCAAGCAAATATAACTTGCAAAGGCATATGAAGCTCAAACACAAACCTGCTTCTGATCAACAAATAAAGCACACTTGTCAACAGTGTGATGAGACTTTTGCAACTAAATATAATTTGCAAAGACATATGAAGCTCAAACACAAGGCTGAAGCACCTGGAGAATTGGATTATCAACTCATGGATACACATTATGATACACCTGGAGAATTGGATCACCAAGACATAGATACTCATGAAGATACACCTGGAGAATTGGATACTGAAGATGAATGCGATTTTGATGAATCTGCCATAGATGGAGCTGTGTTAACAAAGACTATACATATCACTGGGAACAACCGCTATGATTTCCTGCCATGTCTGGCGTCAATTAAGGAGAAAATGAAGAAGTACCTGGAGAGGACTCTGAGGAAGAAGAATGGATTAAAGTGGCATGCAGTTATCAAGGTGCAATTTGCAAGGACCATGGGAGATGAAATACAACACACTACTACATACTTCAATGGAAAATGTCATGCAATTCTGAAGAAAGAAGACATTGAAGGCACCCTAACTGCTTCCTTCATGAAGATGAACAACTCTTTTATAGAGTTTCAAAGAAATGGATCAAGCTGGACATTGGATATGATTGAAGAAATGACCATGAAGATTGCTGAATATCGACCACTACGAGGATCGACCTACATACCTACACCTCCTCATCTGCACAAGAAGAAAGCGATTATCAATCCTCAGAATTCTGACAAAAAAAGCTTCGCTTACAGTATTCTCGCTGGATTGCATCCTGCAAAAGATCACCCCCACAGGATCACAAACTACACCGGATACATGGATAGCCTGAATTTTGACAAGATACCATTTCCTGTTAAACTGACTGACATTACAAAATTTGAAAAGCAAAATGATATTTCTGTGAATATGTTTGGGTTTGAAAAATCTGAAATATACCCCTTACAAATAACCACAGAGCGTTTTGCTAGACATGTCAACCTTCTGCTTTTGTGTAATGGAGAAAAATAACATTTTGTGCTGATCAAGTCCTTGAACAGGTTACTGAGTGATCAGAACAAGCATAATGGTACAACATATTTTTGCCATTATTGTTTACATGGTTTCATTAGTGAAAAACTACTTGAAAATCATATTCGATATTGTGAACCTAATGGTCCGCAAAGGATTGAAATGCCAAAAGATGGAGAGAACATGCTTTATTTCAAAGATGTGGCAAAGCAATTGAGAGCCCCATATATGGTTTATGCAGACTTTGAAAGTATTGTGAAGAAAGTTTCAGGCTGCAGTCCACCTAATGATCAGTCTTACACTGTGAAAAATGCAATTCATGAAGCATCAGGTTTCACCTACAAAATTGTTAGTTCCAATCCAAAGGAAAATTTTGAACATGTTACCTACCGCGGGCCAAATGCAGCTGATGTGTTTGTTGATCATATGATAAAAGTAGAAAAGGAAATTCTAGGCAGACTTGAGAATATTGCTCCAATGGAAATAACTGAAGAACAGCAAGAATCATTCAATGTAGCCAGTCAGTGCCATATTTGTTCAAAACCTCTGAATGGTGTTTCCTGTCGAGATCACGACCACACCAACGGCGAGTATCGCGGCCCTTCGCATAATAAATGCAACCTAAACTACAAATTCAATAACAAGATTAATGTGATATTCCATAATCTTATCGGGTATGATTCCCATATTTCAATGCAAGCTATAGGTAAGCATAAAAACAGAAGAGTTCATTGCATCCCCCAGAACATGGAAAAATACATAATGTTTTCATTAGGATCTCTGCAATTCATAGACTCCTTCCAATTTTTGGCCACATCACTAGAAAAACTTTGCGAGAATCTCGCCAAGGAAGGTGCAGAGAAATTTCCAAATTTGCGACAGTTTCTGAAGTCTAAATATCCTAATATAAATCCCAAGTGTATGTCACTCCTACTTAGAAAGGGTGTTTACCCATATGATTACCTTGATGATGAGGACAAATTTCAAGAGACAAGGCTTCCTCCAAAGGAATGCTTTTTCAATACTCTAAATGAAGAGCACATTAGTCAAGAAGATTATGATCATGCACTGAATGTTTGGCATGCATTTGGAATATGTAGCATTGGTCAATATCATGATCTTTATATGGAAACAGATGTACACTTATTGTGTGACATCTTTGAAAATTTCCGCAATGTGTGTCTCAATCACTATAAGTTAGATCCTTGTCACTTTTTCACATCTCCTGGGCTAGCCTGGGCGGCATGTTTGAAAATGACAGATGTGAAGTTGGAGCTACTCACAGATATAGACATGCTGTTATTTTTAGAAAGTGGTCTTCGTGGTGGTGTATCTTTTGTGAATCAAAGATATGCTGAAGCGAATAACAAATATCTTGCTAATCATAATGAGAGTGAGCCTTCAAACTACCTTGTTTACTTAGATGCAAATAATCTATATGGCTGGGCAATGTCTCAATGTTTACCAACCCATGGCTTTCAATGGTTAAATCAGAGCGAGGTGGACTCACTTGATGTGTTGTCTGTAGCAGATGATGCATCTGAGGGATACATACTTGAGGTTGATTTGGAATATCCTAGTCATTTGCATGACATGCATAATGACTATCCCTTAGCTCCTGAGAGAATGAAGATAACTGACAGTATGTTATCACCTTATGCAAAGTCAGTTCTAGAAGATCTCAATCTTCCATGGAGCTCAACTGAGAAATTGGTGACTAATCTTGGCAACAAGGAAAATTATGTCATCCACTACAGAAACCTGAAGTTATACCTTGAACTCGGTATGAAACTGAATAAAATTCATAGAGTCCTGAAATTCAACCAGTCAGCTTGGTTGAAGGATTACATAGATTTCAATACAGAGAAGCGTAAACTGGCGGACAATGACTTTGAGAAAGGTTTTTTTAAATTGATGAATAATGCTGTTTTCGGAAAAACTATGGAAAATCTTCGTAAAAGAGTTGATGTTCAGCTAATTCACACCAAGAAAATGCTACATAAACAGTTGGCAAAGCCAAATTTCAAAACATTCAAAATTTTTAATGAGGATTTAGTTGCAGTTGAATTAAAAAAGATCAAGTTGCTTATGAATAGACCTATTTATATTGGTTTCACTGTTCTTGAGCTGTCAAAAACACTGATGTATAACTTTTGGTACAAGACAATCAAAGAAAAATATGGTCCTGGGGTTTCACTCTGCTTCACAGACACAGACAGTTTCTGTGCTTTGGTTGAAACAGATGATATCTGCAAAGATATGAAGGATGATTCAGATCAATATGATTTCAGTGGCTATCCTGTGGCCCATCCTTGTCATGATTTAACCAACAAGAAAGTCATAGGAAAGTTTAAAGATGAAATGAACTCTGATGTTTTGGAATCATGTGTAGCCTTAAAATCAAAGATGTACAGCTTGCAGAATCAGTCTATGCAGAAACATACTGCCAAAGGGGTTAAGAAATATGTTGTCAAGAACAAACTCAAACATAAAAATTACAAAGATTGCTTATTGAAGAAGCAGCTTCAACGCCATAAAATGACAATGATTCAATCAGATCACCATCAGTTGCAGACAATAACAGTTAATAAAGCATCACTATCACCATTTGATGACAAACGTTAAATGAAAGAAGATGGGTTGACAAGTCTAGCATATGGTCACTATGCTATATGAATGTATATATTTTGTAAATAAAGAGCTGAAATATGAGTGTATATATTATGTAAATAAAGTATATGAAATGTGAATAAAGTGTTGAAAATGAAAACTTGCGTTTGTTGTTTGTTATAAATTAATTTGAACATATGGCTCCGGCCTGAGTTACAGCCATGGGTTATACCCCTGACAGGGTTGGCTACAATAAATTAAGCATGGCAGCTATGGGTTATGCCCATATTTACCCTGGAGGGGGGCTGCTACTGACCTGATAACTGGGAGGGGGGCTGCCATAGGACCTGCTCAGGCTGCAAAAGTTGCTCCTCACCAAAAGTGGCCCAGAACGCTTGCTCCTCACCAAAAGTGGCCCAGAACGCTCATTTTCCCCCAACTTATACAATAGGATTGCACAGGTGGACTGTCCTGCTAGAGATCTGCAAGCCCATCTGTTGTCGCTGTATCTTAGAGAGGGTTTTGTTGCAAAAAATAGGATGCTAGACCGCTTAGTACAGGGTAATATATCTCCGGTGTCAACCTTTTTCAAAAAGCCAGTAAAAGTTAAATCTAGTCAAAATAATGGTATTGTTGAGTCGTTGAAATTTCTAGTCTACCATGACAATTATATAAAGATTAAATCAGATGAGCATTTCTTGGTAACTTTGCTTTTAAAATCGTTTTAACCCATTGACTAGTCAACTTTGTTTTTATTATGTGTGATACGGAATTTGTGAATTTATTGTACATAATTGTATATAATTGTATATAACTTCCCCATACTATGGGGGCTGAACAAAATAGATAAATAAATAAATAAAAATTCAATCAAGGACTTTCGAAGGGGTTCAGAAGCAGAGTTTTGATTTTGACATTTTAAACTTTTTTTTATCCATGGTGCCAAAACAAAAACAAAATTGATGAGGTAGGATTATCATTTCTTTGCCATTTACTTCCAAAAATACTGAGGAACAATATAATACATTTGAGAAGTATCCCTACAACGATGGAAATTGAGATAAAAAGGAATTTACATCCAGTCATGTTTGAGAAATTAGACCTGCTTGCCGAAAATCACCTGTAAAAGTCTTCTGTTAGGAGCATAAAGCTGAAATCTTGTCAAATCATAGTCCTCTTCATAGCGCATCTGATTCCCTGAACTAGAAGTCTCTAACCCTAACAGAAGTGGCGCAAATGGCAAACGAAGCGGCCATCACATGAAATAATAAAAAACCAAAACATAGGCTGCGCAGAAGCAAACATTCAATAACACCTCTAGAAGATTACAATAATATCATAAAATCGGTGTGTTTACGAAATTGCTTATAGGTATGCAATGGCTGTCGAGTAGTGGCCTTCTATTTGCCTGCTGCCCTGCCATCTTCCCATCTGCTTGCCAGGATTTGTAAAATCAGGAAAAGGCCTTTTTAGACTAATTTACACATATTATGGTATAGTATAGTTTCATGCATGTACAAAGTATAGGTTATGAGGTGTCAGTTGAAAGCCAAAAAATATAACTCTGTTGTAATTTTCTGAAGTTTTTCCAATGATTCATAAAGTGTTATACGCATCAAAAAGCACTGCTACATTGTATAGGTTACTTGTTTAGAAAATTGCATTACTGTATATGCAATTGTGGGCAAGTTTTGGCTCCGATATAAAAAAATTATTCTAATTTTTTTTTTCAATATTACACTATAGAATAGCCATCTGTCAGACCATGAAAAGGCACAAATAGACCATATAAGCCACATGTGTAGCAAACTTCATCCATAAATATGGAATAGTGACTAGATGTTGGGCCAGAAACAGAAAATAAAATTTTATGATTTTTTTCAATATTTCAAAAAGTATATAATATTTTCCATCAGATCTTTCAAAAGGCACAACTGGACCATATTGACCATATGTGTACCAAACTTTATCCATGTACATGCAATAGTGACCGAGTCTTAGACCAAATAACAAAAAACATATGTTTTTATATTTTTTCTCCTTTTTTCAAAAAGTATAGAATATCTGTCAATGAAACCATGAAAAGGCACAACTAGACCATATAGGCCACATGTGTACCAAATTTCATCCAAGCACATGCAATAATGACCGAGCCATGGCCCGGAAACGAAAAAATTTTTTTTTATATTTTGTGAATTATTTCAGAAAGTATTTAAAATCTATTCATCAGACCATCAAAAGGTACAACTAGACCATACAGGCTAGATGTGTACCAAATTTCATCCACGTACATTCAATAGAGGCTGAATGCTGGGCCGGAAACGATCTATCCGCCCGCCACCCAACCGCCCACCCGCCCACCCGCCCGCATGCCGCCCGCCCGCCCGGCGGACGGACAGCATTTTTACCCAAGTGATTACAATACCTTCTTCGAACTTCGTTCGCTGAAGGTAAAAAGCAGCTCACAGAGCTCAGCAGACTACTATTGCTATGGTGATGTCGCCATTGCTCTGCCATGAGTAGCGAACCGCCTTAAATGTTAAAAACTTTGATATATTTTCCAATATTCAAGTTTTAAAATAAGTGACGGATTACCTTTAGCAAGCTATTTGTGGGAAATCAAAGCAGAGTCATTATTTTTACAGGCATACATTACGTAGTCGACACTTTTATCTCCCCCTAGAGCCATTCATAATAAAATATAATCGTAACTCTTTGACAACTGACTAAAACAAAACTCTTCTGATTCACTGTGCCCCTGCTCCCCCTGTGCTAAGCAAGTTAACTGTTGAAAAACATTCTTTGTCATAAACAAAGTACTGTACAATTCATACTTCTTTTTGGATCGGTAGCACTACCCTATGTACAACCAATGGTATCGGTATCGGAATGATTTCTGTATTGGTGGTATCTGCAACAAAATACCAGGATCAGTATCGGATCGGAAGTGATAAAGTGGCATCAGTGCATCCCTACCTTCTAGTTTTGCTTTCGTCAGTTGGTCTTCTTCCTTTTCTTCACATTCTCTGTTGCTCTCTTCCAAATGTGCTGAATCTCTCTTTCTGCCACGTTTTGCTGAGTCTTCCGCCTCTGCATCCTTCAACTCATTGCTGTGATAACTACTTTCAAACTTTGGTTTTTCAGCAACAATTTCTTCCTGGGTGTCATCGCTTCTTCTCTTAGCACCAGGAGTATTGTCTTTGGGGTCCTCGTTTGTATTGTCTCCAATGCATTCCTCAGTGGATAGATGACAAACCTTCTGAGTAAGATAACATGAAAAAAGTAATTTTTAATGGAAAAATTAGAGAAATTATTATTTCTTTTGATAATGTACAGTCAGTGACATAAGTCTTGTGTCACCAATACAATGTCATAGACGCTTTTGTTAATAACTTGAGTTGTGCTTAAAAGATTTTATCAAGATATGGCTTAAATGAGAGCTAAACCTTTCTATGCCATGCTAATATTGCGGAAAATAAAGTTTTGTCACAGTGAGAATATTCTGCAAATTAATATTGACCGTATTTCCAAAATGTGCAAGGACAAAAGTATTGTCGCATGCAATAAGTAATGCCGAAAAATTGTCTTAATTAATTGTGAAATGCAGAAAATAATGCGACAGTTTTGGTCTTTATAAGGTCACAACAATTAATATCCAAAAATAGTGAAGACCTGTGGAGCACCACAGATTCTTACATAATTTTCCTTGACTTTAGAAATTTTTCCTATATATGTATAACTTTCCATCCCCAAAATTTTTCCATGACTTTCCCTGACCGTGGGAATCCTGATATTATATGTCTCCTCATTATGTACCCAGAGTTGTGAAGAAGAAAAATCCGTTGTACCGCCCTGTCCAGTGTCCACTGCTGTATGTTAACTCACAAGATGGGATTATTTGATACACTCACCAAATCACCAAGATAGTAGGCATATCAATTAAAGCTCTGATTTGTTCTGAAGATGACTACAATACATTTATATAGCTGCTTTCTAGGTATTGGATTTTAAACATATGCAACACGTTTATTTTTTTTTGCAAAATTGCATGAAATTAATCTTTGTTTTTTTTTCTAGTACAGCAACTGTCATAGGCATAGGACAAAATTTGACTAGTGAAAAATAAAAAATTATTTTAAACACCTCAGTCATTTTCAAGTAGCGGGGAGGGAATCCGTCAGAATCTCCATGAATTGTGCACTTGGTGACAAGTTTTTGAAATTTGGCATGGGGGTTTATATGACCAAAGGGGTTGCAAAAATCACCGCATACAAAGTGAGACAGCCCCCTGGTGGTCGGTATGCACAAAATCCAAAATGGCCACCGCGAAACATGAAAAACACCATATCTCGGTCACTATTTGTTCTATATTAATGTGTAATACCTCATTTTCCACTATTTTGATAAAGGAAAATGTGTTTTTGGTGTTATTTTGTAGCTCAAATGTGAATTTCAGTGTCAAAGTCAATGTGCAAGGCTGCAATAAGATGTGAAAGTGACGTGTCTTGGTACTTAGTATTTTTGGGATTTGTCATGAATATCTGACTTGCATCTGACTTATCTACATACTGTCATGACTCATTATTGTCATGGAAAGTTATGGGATGAACAGATGCTATAATTATGTAGTTCCTGGAACATTGCATACCATCCCATTTGGTGTGCACAGGCCAAAAAGTTACATGTATGCCTATTTTAATGCACACTTAACAACCTATTATGTACATCAGAGGCTTAACAATTATTAATGTACCTTTACTCAATAAATATGTTACTGTGTGAATTATATGCACCAAGTCATAAATAACTCTTGGCTCTCTTATACACTGGTTAATGTTTGATAAGATATACCTTTAAATTTTCAAGCATGAATCTAAAGGGTGAACCAAGTTACGTCAATCGGATATTGCTATTACTCAGAACTACGGATAAATTAAAACAATTATAATTTAGAATTGTTAATTAATATCAATACCAGTGTGTCCTGGATCAATTCTATGTGGGACAATATATACAGACTTAACTCGAAAAACTGGAAGTTGAAGAACCACCTCTTCTCTGATCATTCACATGGCAGATGACTCAATCAAACTTGTAAAAAAATTGTCTTTTGTGACTTGTGGTGGTGAATATGTGGGTTTAAATGGTAAAGAGAAGCCAGTATCCTCTTCGACTTCAAACAAACCCTTATGAAAGCATTCATGTTCCATTAACCATGTCGAATGAGTCCTCGCTTTTAACCAAGTAATGTTCCAAGAGGACCTTGGGCATTGCATCTTCTGGCTCTCATAATCAGTCAGATGATGTCAGTCAAAGGGCGGTTGTACAGTTTTCCTCTATTTTGTGAGATACTTGCAGTGAAGAATGCCATGCAGTTTGTAAATCTAGACTGGTCCAAGTCATGGAATTGTACAGCCCATTTTATGCACATAAGAAGCAATGTATGCGATGTTTCCAAGCAACATTGAGGAGATAAAGACCAATAGTTTGATAATTTGCTTCTCTAATAATATTGAGATAGGTATCCCAAGACCAAACCTGGGAAAGCTGTTCTAAGTACATATTTCACTTTTTAAAAACACACAAAAAAGACAAGGTATGCCTACCAATCGACCCATATCCGTAGAGCAAATAAAGTGATGGGGTGCCTCACCTTAGTTACAAGGTTTTCCTGCCATCATTGACTTTTTTTTGTATAATTGTGAATTATGGCAAATAAAATTATTTATCTCGCTCTTTCACAAACCTCTTGGCATTGTCTGAGCTAGCAGATGTGAATTCTAAGGGAAAGTTGCACTTGATAGCCCACCAATCTCTCCCTTGTCTATTGTGGGATATTACCTTCTCATCACAGCCAGTGGCCAGCCATCCAGCAAGTGACCTACCTTCCTAGAATCGTGCAGTGGACTTTCTCCTTGATTCATGTTTGGAGACACAAACTACGCAGGGTGGATGCCTGTGATTGTGTGTGATATAGCACCAACTTCCAAATATGTACCCCTCAGTCCAAAAGGCCTTCATGGAAGATATGTTTGTTGTCTAGCATTGTAAGAAGAAGTTCTCTCTCATGGTCCATGTCTAGTGTCGAGCATTGCATAAAGTTTGGAAAGAGGATGAAAGAGGGTCTTTATGGACA
This sequence comes from Platynereis dumerilii, assembly GCA_026936325.1. Classification (NCBI taxonomy): domain Eukaryota; kingdom Metazoa; phylum Annelida; class Polychaeta; order Phyllodocida; family Nereididae; genus Platynereis; species Platynereis dumerilii. The sequence continues at coordinate 360,741 of JAPTHN010000105.1, read as the reverse complement.
ACAGGATGAGAAGTATATGATTGAGCGGTCAAAGCCTGAAGTCCTCAGGGCAGTTGAGGAGTTTCAGGAAAGTAGCTGACATTGATGAGTTCTTGAAGCATGAGAGACTCCATCCCAATCAGTACACGGTAAATGTTGGTCTGGGACTAAATCCGCTGCCCTGCATCATCCTCCAGGTATGCTTGATGCTGGCTGGTATCCTGCAGGAAAAATACTACTGTGGCACTGTCACATATGGCAGAAGTGGTTTACTTTGTGAAACCTTGGCATATAAAGGTATTAATTATCGACAAAGGAAGTTATTACCTTACATGTGGAGCTTGGTGTTAAACCGCTCATCCTGAGAAGATGCATTGTGGTTCAGTGGGACACCTACAAAGACTCAAGTCCAGGACTTGTACCAAGTGAGGATAACGTCAGAAAATCAAAGTCTTCCTTAAGTTTCCTCAGCACTAAAATAGTTCAATTATAGCTGAAGGTCTTGAAGGACAGCCACAAGGAAGGCTTCTTGCATTTTGTGAGCAAAGAGCCAGAATAAATCTGATTCTGCATTGTTATCAACAGTAGTGGTCGAGCTTGTCCTGTCCTGAGCACCAATCAAGTATGGTGAATATAAGTGTTTTATCACCCTGTGAGCAGGAAGAGGCTGACACTCATAATGATGCACTTACATCATATTGTTGTTTAGCAAGGCCATGCAAAGGCCCTCCTCATGCATCCCTTTGAATGACAGTGTCATGGTACTACCAATATTTTTTCAATAATTTGGCCTATTAGACTGTTTATTACATGTAGGTTTGGCATGGCAAACCCTAGATATCTAAGTCTGAAATTTCAATATGTTACAGTGCTTGCATTATTTCATGTAATGATAGTTGCTGATTGGACATCATGGTATGCTTGAAGGGCTTTCCTGAAGTCATCCTGAAATGTTTTAGCATTAATCCGAGATTCAGCATGTGACTAAATTGTATGTCGGCGCATACAAGTAATAGCTGGTATATGGAGTTGTACTTATGAACAGCAAAGAGCGATACAGTCTCCCTAAATGAGGTATGAAGGCAAGTTTTTATAGGTTGACTCTTTCTTGTTGCATTTGAAGGAGACAGTCCTTTTTGCAGTATTCATCTGAAAGTAGTCACTCAGCAATGACCATTCCAGGTGGGTGGGCTGGACTTGTGTCAAATCGAGATAGTAGATTCCTGGACTGACTTGTCAGATGTGGCACAAGCATTTTCTCTGTAACTTCATGTTAGATACACAGTAGCATGTTGATGCAAGAGCAAGTGCAGCAAAACCAGCTGCCTGCACTTCTCTGTTTTAATGCATGGGAGGTGGTCCAAACTGCATCATGAAGGTTCTTGTTTCATGGTTATTGACTGCCATCATACAAAATAGAAGTGTAGTAGACAATTTTCTGATTAGCGATGCAGCAATAATAATTTATTTTTTAATGCAAACAATTTTTGTGCTGAGCCTTTGGTCACTAGCTGCCATTTGCTTCAACTCTTACCACCTTGAGGTTTGAACACGCCAGTTCTAATAGTTATTGGCATTTTGACTCGGAAGAATGTTGATTTCAGATGTGCAACATTTAGTCGAGTATAATACAATAGTTGCAATGTCAATAGGTAAAATAATGGTTTATTTATCTAAGAAGAGTTAAGGTCTTTCAGGGAGTCAGACTGCAATATTTCAATAGTCATCGTTGCACAGTATGCAATGATCATCTGAATGAGAACTGACATTAACTCATAACATGTTGCAGCGGTTTGTCATTTTATTTAGTTATTTAAGAAGATAAGACACCATTTAACCAAGACAGGTTGTAGGTAGGACCTTGCCTTCAACTCTGATGAAATAATCTCCAAATTGGATTAAATTTCATATTCAAATATTTCACAAAAAATATGTTGAAGCTTTAACAGAAAAAGAACTCAAAAATTGTCAAAAAATCACCTAGAGCTGTATCAGAGACCCCTAAAATCACATTTTACAACCAAATTAACCTCAGAAACAGATTTGGCATCATCAAAAATATTGGAAAAGAGGTATTGCACTTGAATATAGAACAAATGGTGACAAAGATATGGCGTTTTTTGTTTTTCATGGCGGCCATATTGGATTTTGTGCATACCGGCCACCAGGGGGGACTCCCACTTTGTATGCGGTGGTTTTTGAAAACTCTTTAGTCATATAAAACAACATGCCAAATTGCAAAAACTTGTCACCAAGTGCACGATTCTGACGGATTCCCTCCCCGCTAAAGGAACCCTGACGCAATTACCAGTCCATCCTCTTACCCTCTCTAGATCTTCCAGAAGCATCTTTGCACTATTTATGAGTTCCTCTCTCTCTTCTTCCAGATCTTTGCATCCCTGTCTCTTTCTAGTCAATGCTCCCCGTCTCCTTCTCGACAATGTTTTCCGTCTCTGTCTTGACTGTGCTTCCAATCGCCTTCTTGAAAATTCGGAATCTGTTTCCCCGTTTTTCTCATGGTTCTCTAGCTCCTCACATTCGCCCCTTAATCTCAAGAGTTCTGACTCCTTCTGATTGGCTTGTCCCAATATCTGAAGTATCTGGTTAATAACAAGTCACAAAGTCACCATTAATAGTAGGCATATCAAAGCTCTCATTCTGGGGATTACTACACTACATTTATAAAGCAGCATTAGCTAGATATTGTCTTTTACAGATGATTTCATATTTGTAGACATCAGTGGTAGAAAATTCATCATTTTTCCTGCAATTTCATTGGTTGAGAGAAACCCCCCCAGACCCCCAGTTACAAATTCTGAATGGTCCCTCAGGACGGGAGGATGATCCAGTGATGTGGCCAACAGGCGTAAGAAATTCATAATGGGAATCAAACCAGGGACCCAGCGATTGGTAGCCAATTGTCATGTCGTCTTAGCAGAGCCTTCCTCTGAGAAAATGTTTCATACATGTGTTTGTTTGTTTTCTTACAGGTTTTGTTGTGTTTTCAAGCTTGTTTATTGAATTATAAGCCATTTTAAATGTATTCAAGTGATGAGATAAACAAGATTTTTTTAAATTTATAATTTCTCAAAAAATTCCCAAGAGATTTTTTTCGTTTTTGTCTTAAAATGTTCATATGATCATATGGTTTCATGTGGTATAGGTCCCGTTTTCGGTTCATTTTTCTAACCCCAATGTTTCTTCAGGAGCGCTATGGCCAACATCATTTGCTTGATGCTAACAGAAAAAAAAGTGACACGCTATGTGCAGGTTGACCAATCACCTGGCAGGATTTTCTGATGTCAGACCATAAATTTTGCAAATTGTTTTGTTATTTGATCAATGTCTACAAATATGAAATCATCAGTAAGCATAGCGGTATGCAGAAAGAAAAATTGCATAAAATGAATCATTCTTTTTTTTTCCTGTTACTACAGCAACTGTTATAATCACAGGACAAAGTTATTTTGACTACTGAAAGATAAAACATTACTTCAAGCACCTGACTCACTTTCAAAGAACCCTGGTAAAATGACCAGTCCATCCTCTTACCTTCTCTAGATCTTCCAGAAGATTCTTAGCACAACTTCTGAGTTCCTCTTTCTCTTCTTCCAGATCTTGGCATTCCTGTCTCTTTCCTGACAATTCTGGTTCTGCTTCCCCATTTCTCTCACTCTTTTCCAGCTCTTCACATTCTCCCCTTAATCTGAAGAGTTCTGAATCCACCTGATTGGCTTGTTCCAATTTCTGAAGAATCTGGTTGATAGCACAATCCAGTGCATCAAATTCTCCTTCTTGCTTCCTCAGAAGTAGCAAGTCCATCTCACCTGCCTGCTGCAAATAGCCCATATCCTTCTCCATCCTGTAGCAGATCTTTTCGTCGCTTTCGAACAAAAATCGGTTACGATTAAAAAATATCCTCTCTTTCAGGCTTTTCACTTCCATTCTCTTTTTCCACAAGAGGCCACCTGGCACTTTCTCAGCTTCTTCAATCATCCTCTTGATCACTTCCTGAAGTCTTGTCCTTAATCGAGTGTCACCACCTGTGGAAATATGAGGAGCTTTTTTCAATTACATGACATGCAACGCAGGGTATAAAATAAGCGTGCAACGATCCCAAAATGTGCAGTGATCAATCTGAAATGTGCAGTGATCAATTTGAATTTGTGCAGTGATCAATTTCACCCTTTTATGCTAAATTATTGTGAACTGCACAGTCCCTAAAATACATGTTCAACAAATGAAATATTTTTGCTCGCCTGATGATAGTTTTGGCAATTTGTACAGCTTGGTAACTCAAAGACAGTCCTGAGTCACTGGATTGTTGTTCATCATATTTTCCAGATACAATATAGGAGAATACATGTATATGCTTGCTCATGAATAATAATATATATAAATCTTGAAACACTGCCTGAGAGCACAGGCATTATTGACAACAATAATGCATTAGACCACAACCACTGGTGCTCATCACCACTACAGACACACCAAGGTTGGCAAATCCTCTGAATCAATCACCCTGCTGTAATATTGTACTTATGAGGTACAGCCATTCAGGGTTTTTGATTCAAGGGAATTGCCCAGGCTTGCCAACTTTCCTTTCGCTGTTTAAGGAGGTAAGCATCATGCCGGCCGTAGAGCAGGAGGGCTGGCAAATGATCAGAATGCTTGTTCCTGAGAGGCGGCAAGAAATTTTCCCCAGATGACTTTATCTGATACTGGTTCAGTAGGTGCAACTGCTTTGAAACCATACTACTAAAAACTATGCGATTGAGAGTACACCACCCAGTTCATTAATCTTAAAATAGCCAGCCGCACTATTTCTTATTAATCTGCTGAGTGGCAACATGACAAGCTAAATAGATCAAAGGGTTCAGTATAATATCAAAAATTAAGACCCCTCAACACAACTTCATGCGACACAGAATTGTGAATTTTTTAGCATTTGTTGAAAGTTTGTTTTGACAGCAGATTTTAGTCTCACAAACCATAGCCGGTTGCTTAGTTGGCCACTTCATTCCAAATCAATTTAAATTATTTGGACACAATTTGGCCTTGTGCACTTCAGCAGATTCTCTGGGTGGCCTTGTGGATAGGCCCCAAAAATATTAGATCACTTGGCATGTTAATTGCAATTTTAAATTGCTGTCGGAGATGAAATTTTACTGAAACTTTTGGTTGGCATTAAAAATTAAATTTTACTATCAGCAAAAAATTCATCTTCCTATATAAGGCATATATCAACGATCTACTGATGAGCTTAGAATCGGCTAGATTGGGGACTATGATCGGCAGTATATATATGTGGAATCTCCAACCTGTGCGGATGATATATTATTGTTGAGTAGCAATCCATTCCAGCTACAGGGGATGTTGGACGTTGCCTTCACTTACTCACAGGAGCACAGGTATGAAATTCACCCTCAAAAGTCTGTCATCACCACGTTTGTTAAAGAGAAGATGGAGCGACACGCAGGATGGCTCCTGGGTAAGAAGATCGTTACTGTCAACGACAATTTCACCCATCTAGGAATGTTATGGAGTAAATCCAACACTGCACCCTCTGTAGAAGACCACATCAGTGCAGCAAGAAGAACGGCCTACTCCTTGATGAGAGTCGCATTACATGGAGTAGACGGTCTGGGTCCCACAACTTCGGTGAAAATTATGAAGATCTACATCATCCCAAAACTCCTCCATGGATTAGACTCCGCTGTCTTGAAAAAGAAGGATGTGGACACCCTAGAGAGGTTTTACAAAAAATTACTCCTACGGATTCAGTCCCTACCGGACAATATTGCTTCGGAAGCAATCTACCTTCTCGCTGGAATGCCGACCCTTGAAGCCCAGTACCACATCAAGCTACTTACCTTATTTGGGAGCATCTGTCGATTGGATCAAGGGCATCAACTATACCTTCTGGCGCGAAGGCAAGTGGCACTCCAATCCAGTGCAAAAGCTGGGTGGTTTAATCTGGTACTTCGAATCGGGAGCTAATACGAGATCAACATTCACAAACAAATCCTCTTTCCCTGGCCTAAACAGGCATGGAAGAAGCACATACATGTAAAGGAAGTCATCCTCGGAGAAGATAGGAGAAATCTGCAGGAGTCTGCGAAATCCAAATCAAGTGTAAAATGGCTAATTCACGATGAACTCCAGACTGGGACCCATCCATTATGGAGTTGTATCGACGGCAGTCAACGTATTCTGGAGGCATCCAGTATAAGAGCCAGAATGGTGACCGGACGTTATAAGACAGAAGCACTACTGAATAAATACAATCAGGACAACAGTGGCATCTGTAGGCTATGTAAGAATGCAGAGGAAGACACGCCCCACATGATAGCCAATTGCGAAGGAACAAGGACGATAAGGGAGCATGCAATGGATAGTCTTCGAGGGATCTACCACCAAGAAGATATCTCGCCCCCAGGGAAGCCAGAGGACTGGTGCTATGCACTACTCAATGGAGGAGATTTCTTGAGAGACTCAAGGAGAATCTCGATCGCCGGCCCAGCAAGTGTCAGAGCGAACCAGATCACCAGTCTTTTCTGCTTCAAAGTAGACGTTGCTAGGAACTGTTTTAGCTCTAGTTTTTAGAAGTAGTTTTTATTGTGATGTTTTTAACCCCGATTTTAACATGTAACACAACTCCCTAAATAGGAGGTCCGTCTAACATAAAGGCGGAATTAAACAGAAGAAGAAGAAGAAGAAGATTTGGTTACGGGGGTAATTCTGTGTCAATTCAACAAATGGCTAATGAGTCAGAAAGCCTTAACATTTACTGGATCAAGGTTTCTCACCAGAAGGCATAAATCCCAAGTAACAGTCTCAGAAATTTCAGGACAAAACTGTGAATGAACTGAAATTTTCATATTTTTGTTGACTGCATGTGAAATGAAAACATATGCACTTAGGTGGCTGAACGAATGCGTTATAACACTTGGGTTACATTAAAAATAAGTTGCTTAATTGCAAGTCTCTAGGTAGACTATGTTTTACACTGATTGAGTTACATGATTTCAAATTTCTGGAATTTCGCAACATTCTCGAATTTTCATGAATTTTTTTCAGAGAAACTATTCAAGATATCACTGTATCTCTTAGGATCTGTGCTTTCTTATGAGAAATGTTCAAGGCATTCTGAAATCTGAATTTGATCAAATGACACAGAATTACATAATATAAAAGTATGTTGTTATTTTCTCTGAGCTTCCAAACGGTTTGGTAAATAAATGTGTCTCGTCAATTTTTACTGGAAAAAGTGGTGATCCATAGACTTCTTTACAAACTAGAAATGTCATAACTGGAAACCGGTGATTGATGCGCTGCCCGGATTGAGTCCTAAGGGTGAATCACACATGTATCCGTAGTTAGTGTATACCCTCCCGAGCAGCTACGTAAATCAAACCTCTCACTACGTAATTATTTTGGTTAGAATCAGACGTTGGGCCAAACAACGTATGACAAAGGTAGGGCAAAGGTAATTTCGAAACGTTGCACTCTGATGGAAAACCAAACGTAGGTAGCAACCTTAGTAAGAGGTTGGCAGATAGTTTGTTTTATAGTTCGGCCTAACGTTCGAGTCACACGTAAGTCATACATTTGATTGAGAGGTTGGAAGAACATTTGGTCGTAACGTTTTGCTAAACGTGTCAGTCATACGTCAGTCATACCTTTGGTTGAGAGGTTTGAAGAACGTTTGACTATAACGTATGACCATACCTTTGATTCAAAGGTTTGTAGAACATTCATTTGAGAGGTCTTTAAAACCTTAGACTATTACGTAAGTCATACCTTTGGTTGAGAGGTTTGAAGAACATTTGACTATTACGTATGACCATACCTTTGATTCATAGGTTTGTCGAACATTCATTTGAGAGGTTTTTACAACCTTAGACTATTACGTATGACCATACCTTTGATTCATAGGTTGATCAAAGGTATGGTCGCACTTTTGGAAATACGTAAGTTCAAAGGTTTCTCCAACATGTTTTTGATATGTATGGACAACGTTTGAAAGTAATGTTCAGGACAAACGTCTGATCATACGTATCTGCCAAAGGTTTGTTGAAGGTTTGCACAAAGTTGCAGAACCTAGGATCCTAAGTCTCAGAGAGCCTTGTAGCGCCATCTATTCCATACCTACTCCAATGTATCTGGTAACTTTGATATTATAAAACCTGCAACAGGATGCTTGCAGGTGATAATTGGATGAAGCCATAAAGAAATAGTACCTGCACCAGCACAAAAACTACCAAATAAATATCTCTTAAAATATGAAAGATTAGATAGGCAAAAAAAAAATCTGAAGTACTGCTCAATCACAAATGAGCAAGAGAGAATCAGATGAGATCGGAGTTGAACTGAGCCTACTTGCATCGGAATGCCACCTATCCAGCAGGCCAATTTGGATTGGGATTTTTTCCAACTCTTCAGAGTTGCAGTATTAATCCCTTATAAGGTAAGTGAATTTTGATATTTTTTTTATTTATTGTAGTCCTTAAATGGACTGTAGACTGCTTGGTAAAACAAGGAAGAAAAGTCTGCTAATTTTGGAGCCACCTTCAGTGCTTGCTGCCTGGCTCTTCTCCCTCTATCTCTCTCTTTTTTCTGTTCTGTCTTCACTGCTTTAATTCATGTTTTCTCTTTGCAGATCTCCGACAAAAAATTCAGAAACCACCAATCCCCTCAAGAACTAAAAAAGAAATTCTCCCCCCCCTAAAAAAAATTCCTGCAGTAAAAACATATGAGAGCATTCTTTATTCAACCATAAAGACGGCCAATATTCAAGGGCTTTATTTAATTCAATTTAATTTATTTTTTCTGAGGGGGGCATTGCAGGCCGGGTGGCAGGGTCCGCCTGAAGCAATGCGGCAGTGCCCCGGGTCATCCGAGCGCTCCGCCCCTGGCCGGCGCCTCACTAATACAGTGAATCCACATCTTCCAGAATGCTGATTGACAGGCTGATTGTGAAGCATAAACAGCAGCTAGAGTCCATCCGAAGGAGTCATTTGATCCATACACATTCTAGAATCAATCGGCCATGGTTAAATCCAGTGTTACGGTGGTATAAATGGTGTTCTAGACCGAAATAAATCTAATTCCCACAAGCGTGTGCCAGCCATGGCCGCCCCCTCCGAGTTCTGCGCATGCGCAAGAACCAGCGCGCTGGGCTGGCCTGCCACGCCTGACGCCCCAGAGGCGTATAACGACCGATCCTTCAACGTGGGGGGTACGTAGCCAAGGGAGGTTGGAGAAATACGAATTATTTACGATATATACGTACGTAGTAACCTCGTAACCGGCTGTCGACAAATTACGTAGATTTCAAACGTTGGGTCTGATGTGAATGGGAGGTTTAATGCTTCCTTAGAACAACGTTCCTCAAAGGAAGTTGTCCAGGAGGGTATCCCTCTGTGTAATATTTCAGTCAAATCTTGGCTCACAGGATCACTGCTGTCTTGGCTAAATACACATTTCCTGGCCATCCCACTGACCCAAACTATCCACCTGTCTTTGATTTTACTCTCCTGTCTTTCTGCCCAGGAGTAATTTACCAGCTTGTTATTGCTCTCTTATTTACGATTGGCAACACTGCTCTTGCATCTATCGGTCTATCTATCTATCTATGTATCTATCTATCTATCTATCTATCTATCTATCTATCTATCTATCTATCTATGTGTTTAGCTGTCTATCTATCTGTCTATCTATCTCGAGGCCTTCCCTTCCTTCCCCCACCACATTCGGCATAATCACGAAATAGCCCCCGCCCTCCTATAACGGAATGAGCGAGACCATTGAAAAGCATAGGCTGCCACTCATTCCGTCAGAGGTGCGGGGCTTATTTCGTGATTATGCCCTACATTCCTCCCTTCATGCCTTTTTTCATTCCTTTGTTCATTCCTTCCTTCATTCCTTCTTTTCTTCCTTCCTTCCTGCATTCTTTCTACCGAATTTGTAAACACAGGATCTAGCTGGCACTAGGATGCTTTTAGGACAAATTTAGTATAAACAAGTTGTTGATAACAGCTAACTTTTACTGTTAACATCAAACAGGACTGCTACAAGGTGTTTCATGTTTGTCACACCTAGTTCCATGTGATAAATGGACATTCTTGAAGTATAAAGTATATGCTGACCTGCTTTTTTCACTTCTAAGGGAATACTTGATATGTGAACAGGAATTAAGGTATGTTTTTCTTTAGGATTTCTTATCATTGTCAGTTAATAGTATTTAACATGAAATATTGTCCATTAGATTTGTAATATGATTGCACCACTTTCAATAAACTTCCTGTTGAGATTGAGTACAAGCAAGCACTAACATATACCAACTGCACAAATCAAGTAAAAAAAAATCATTGTACTTATATTTGAAATTAAAGATTAGATCTGCCAATTCTACATAGAATTAAACTTAAAATAACACAAACTGGTAAATTCACAACATTGGGGTGATATGAAACAATACCAATCAGCACAATTGCATGTTTTTCAGAATTAAGTGAGTTCAATTCATTTTATTAGTCCAGTAGAGCCCCACTATGTCATAGGAACCCAAAAAGCTGTAAAACAAATCTCACTGAATTGAAAGCGAGTGCCCCCCCCTCAATGATGACTGTGATGCAGCCATAGTCCTGTGCCCTGCTATGTGAATGCATACAGGCCAGGAGACCAGGCTAATGCAGCCATAGCCACACTGGGGGAGTGTGTGTGTAGAACTGGGCAAGAAATACTTTCAAAATGTCACATTAAAGCCACTAACTGTTAGTTTAAAGATTCGGGGACAAACTTTATGACAGTAACGTAACATACAGTGAAGAAGGGCTCTGAAAGTAGTGGCAGGTGCCCAGTAGCTTTTACAGAAAATTTGGGCAAGAATGTTAACATTTTAGTGGGTGCAAAAAAGCTTGCTTACAAAACCAAGGACTTGCCCATGGGGGGGCACCCCCAGGGCAGCACAATAATGCAACTAAAGTCCAGTCATGTTCAATTTTGAACTGGGATTTGGTTAACTGCAGAAGAAAGACAGTTTGTTGCATTTACTTCACAAGTATAGAAATGTATGCAGTAGTGCTCAATCAGACACAATTAAAAAAAATAAGATATGCAAAAGCCAATTAACAAGCTGTTTAGACACATGTACTGATATTTCCACCCATAATTATAGATGATGACATTTCTTTTTTCAATTAGAGTAGCGCAGGGCATGCAGCCCCGCTTAACTTCGAGGAGCGACTTGACCTACTTTTTGTGGTCGATTATTTGAATGCTTATGCTGTCAGGAAGGGATCACTTAACTCTACTTATAACTAGTCTACCAATTTTAATAAAGGTGTTATGGCCCTTTTTGTAAAAAAATTAAAATGGCCTTCTTACCCCACCCATTGGGCAAGAAGCCCCCCTATTATAATCCTATGGGAATTTTTTTTGCGAGCGCATTCAGCTTGAAAGTTATTTCTTGGGGTTCTTCTATCATTCTTAAGGCATTCTATTCACTTTTTCTGAATTTCAGAATTTTTCTGTTCATACATTTATTTTTTAATATTTTTTGCCCTTTTTCAATTTCGGCCAAAATGTTTTCTATTTCCATTAGCTATTCTATCAAGATTTAAGGTAAAGTACACATTATTAAATGGTTCCTGAGCAGCTTCGAGGCCTCAGTGAAGGGGGCCCCATGCCCCATACCATATGGGGCCTCTCGCCCCAAACCCACATATTTTAATTTGACCTCTATATTTTGAGCTAAAATGCAAAAAACATGATCCAAATCAAATTTATGTGATGGCCATAAAGTGAAGCAATGCAGATATCCATTATACTTTAAAAAATTTCCAGAGTTATTTCTGACAACCACTTTCAAAGAATTAATCAAAGTTACAAAAACCATGCATCTTTTTTTGTTTCTTCAATTACGACTATAGTTTAGTGCTGAATGCCTTGAAAATTTGTGACGTCACCTGAAAAGTCTAGCTTCAATCCTGTCAATAAGAAAAAGCACCGAAAATGTAAGTTTAGAAATAACCCTGGGGGGGCTTCTCACCTAACCCGGGCTTCTTGCCCCGACCCACTCTAAGCCATGTATGAATGCTGGCACTTTAGACACTTGAGAACGCCGATTGGTCACACATAGTTTGCACGAGACAATATGTGCAGTGATCAAATTTTCTTATTTTATACCCTGTCGCAACGGGACACACTTCCATTTTTTTTACACTTTAACATCCCGAGAATTTGTCGTATGTATTGATCAACGGGTCACTATGGGTGCATGGTTGATTTGTGAAGATGCATTTCTGTGCTATTTAGTATTCAGCTGGGTTTCAATGTCAATCTGCAAAAACAATTTTTAAGGGGAACCGAGTCTCATTAGGACACAGGGCACAATGGGATGAGGGGCATTCTTGTTTCATAACAAGGTCTATATTTGAGGTATATTTGTTGCAAGTGAGAACACCCCCCCCCCCCCCCCCCGAGGTCACAGATTGCACCTCCACTAGGGTAGGTTGATTTTGCAAAAATTTCTGAATTTCAATCTTGGACAAATTGGGATGGTGACATTTTCATGTCAAAAGGTCAAATCCAAGATTTCAGGTCCCTAACTCTAATACTTTTTTTGAGGAGATCCATGTTAACTTTTAGAGTTTTTAGACATTTTTCGCTAGGTTTGCCGATTCGCGGTATTGAATAACTTAGTCAATTTGAGAGATAAGACAATAAAACTTGTAAGGTTGGACTGGGCTCAATCAGACCTTCATTTTGAATACCAACATCAATGGTCTAGACCAAATTTGAAGGCACAAGTAACTTCACAATCGGATAACTTTTAATTGTTTTGCTTGACTTGCCAATGAAAATATGACTGTAGGTGTAAATGTAACTTCATTGGCTGTTGAGATATCTGGCAATATTAGTGATCTTAGGTAATTGCACCCAGACCTATAATATAGTTACCTTTGTCAATTCAATGATTGTCAGAGGTATCCTGAATAGAACTACAGAAATTAAGAACTTGTAAATATTAATTGACCACGGGTACAGGTTATTAGATTTTGTCAGTGAGTCATTTCAGAATCAGATTCAGTATTATAAGAGAAGAAATGGAACCTAGGGCATCATTCTAACCAAGAAAGAAGTTCAAATAGAACAACCACCTGATTGGATATTGTATTTTTCCGTACAGGTGTGCGGAAGTTGTAACATGAAACTCACCTTCTTTGATCAATAAGATACTATAAATATTATTTAAGCACTTCTTTACAGTTTTTACAGTTTCTATATAATGAAACTAAGATGATAGATTATCAGACAGCTCTTTATGTCATCACTGGAGCCTTACAGAACACATCATGCCTTTTGGATTGGGAATATTAAATTTCAAAAATAATATCAATGCTCGGAAAGAGAGAAAAAAAAATACAATTTGCTTTTTTTGTGTGCTGTGCCATATAAAGGCCTACATCTCAGTTTTTAAACAAGCTTTATGCTTGATGTCGGCTGTTAACTTGTTTGCATCAATACCACATTGAAATTTTATTTCTGAGGTTTGATTTGTTAAAAATTAAGCTGTACAGCTTGAGAACTCGGCAAAGTTTCATATAGGTTTGCCAAATGAAACTTTTACTCCCCATACCTCTGATATGGCTCATTGTAAGGCCTCCAATGCTTGTGAAAGTGTAATCCAGTAGACTGACAAAGGGTTGAATATAACTCAGACTAATAAAAAACTTTTTTCAAGTAATTTCCTGTTTATTACTGCTTTGAACCATCAGATCTGACTTTCTTCCTCAATGCGAAATTTTATAAGAAGTGCAGATGAAAAATTATCGGAAACCATTCATGTTTGTATTCATATTGTAGGTCTTTTTGAGATCTTTTCAAATATGTAGGTTGTGTTACTGTATGATGATAAATGACAAAGTTATACGAAACCGCGAGTTTGCGAAACAACCGATAAATGTTCAAAATGTCATAAAATTCAATGTCATTTCCTCGAAAAAGTTCTCAAGTTAGAGACCTCAAATTTTGGATATAGCCTTCTGGTATGAAAATCTCACTATCCCAATTTGTCCAATGGTGAAGTTCCGAAATCAACCTACCCTAACCTCCACGCATGTGAGAAGCATGGGCTCGCTATATATTGTACAGCCACGCCCGTGGATATGAATTCACTCGCACGCGTAAAGCTGCTATGCAGTACACTTAATAGAATGCGTGGCTTGGGGGCACATTGGGACGCTTTTAACGTCTACTCATTTTGCTCATTGCTGAAAGCACTGACCAACTCAGAAGTTTGCATGAATATCATCAATACTATTGAGCTTAAATGCAAGGCATAATCAATTAGACTGCACCTACCCTTTTGCAGCCAGACAGCAAAATGTCTTACGTTCTGCCATATTAAGTGTATCCTAATGTGCCCTGAATTCACTGTCCCAATGAGCCCCGACATGACTTTTAAGCCAAAATGCTAATTTGTCAGGCACCAGTGAGTGTTTTTATCAGGATAGCAATTCATAACTTTTCATTACGATGTATAACATTCATACAAGCACTGAGAAAGCCTCATTGTTCATGGTTTGTCCACAGAATGGTTTGAATTGAACCCCTACATATTTACTTTAGTAGTAGGATTATTTAGTTCCAGGGACAATTGGGCCTATATTTTGGGTTTCTGGTATCATCTTTGAGGTATCTCCAATGCATAAATGACAATAAAGCTCCGATAATTATTGAAAACTCAAACAGGCGTTTTGCATTATAGACACTGTACTCATGTTTCATGTTTAAAAATAGAACCCATTGGATAGTAACGCTGATTTTTTCCTCATATTATCTTGAGAGGTATATAAAACTATGCCAGAAATTTGAATGTTCCCAACAACTGTCAGCATGTGATTCTAGTGCATCAAATAAAGGTATTTTTAGCGAAAATTTTAAAACCAGGTTTATCTGTTTATGTGCTGTGCCTTGGTTTATTTGAATTTATTAATTCTAGTAGATTGGATGTGTTGCAGAATATCACAAGGACCTGCAAGACAAGTTTCAGCACTCATTGCTGAGCCTGTTTCCTGTTTCCGATCTTATAAAGTGGCAACGCATTTTGAGAATTTCAGTTTCCTGCCATTTTTGGAGCTCAAGCACAAAGAGTATATTGGAGATACATCAAATATGATACCAGAAACTCAATAAAGAGGTCCAACTCTCCTGGTAAAGCAAATGTCTGACCTGTAGTTGTAAAATGTGGCTCTTGCCACTAGTTAAAAACCAGCCAAAAACACTTTTCCCAAAAAATAGAAAAATCGCCCGATATTTCAAATCATCATATCTCCGACAGCACAGACTTCAGATTTTGCCCAAATGCCTGACTTTGGTAGTGCTAGATCTGAGAATTTTTCATAATTTTTTGAGATGGTGACCTGGGGCAATTTTCTGATTCTGGTTGATTTGGCATGGATTGACCCCCAAGGGCCAATACCACACGACAAGTTGTTTTCACCAAGAAAAGTGGGGGGGGGGGAACAAATCATATTATGTCCCCCGGGGTCAAATATGTTGAGGGAACATGTCCCCCCCCCCGTCACCCACCAAATTACGCCCATGCGCGATGATAACAGCTGAGAGTTATACACACACAAGTGGCTGACTGTACACTGTAAAATTGGAGGCACTGTTCAGCTCAATTAATTGAGTTAGATGGTTGCACAAGTTGATTGAGCTAACATAGATTAATGGTTTAAGCTGAGATAACTCAAATTACTAAGCTATGTTGACTAAGGTATTCAAGCTGACACCAATCAAAATTTTGAGCTGGTGTTATTTTCAGTTGCTTTTGATTTATATTTGTGTGACCTGTCTTATAAAGTTATTTATGAATGTGGGCTGTAATCCCAAAATATTGTTAGATCTCTCAAGGGGATCCACCGGATCCAGTATGCTTCATTTTAGCACATCTTGGACAGGCCCAAGATGCATTCAACACACACCATTGCATCACAAGGAGATTTAAAAATCAATTTCTTGTGAATAAATCCCAATGACCTGTGGCTCATCTGAGTTGGTATGCAGTGCTAGAAGCCTATATCTGAACACACTCTGACTTGGAAATGTTGGTTGACGTGTGTGAAAGCATGCATCTAATTACTCCAACAAATTACTTTAAGAGAGATAAAAATAAAAAAGAGACCAGCTAAAGTGGTGTGCTACTCAGTTTTCTCTGGGATAGTGTAGTATAAATGTTCTTCTTTCTTTTAAGTAAATAATTATTTTAAAACTAAATGCAGTGTTATGAGAAGTGCTTGTTATAGATGGCACTATATGCGGCATGGCTGAGATGTCAAGCTCTCTGCAACAACTGAAGCTTTCATGTTTTCACAGCTTTATATTTTGATTCGTTTGGACAACTTACATCATTGAGCTATCATAATTTGACAACTTATAGGATTGAGCTATCATAGCTTGAAAATTATTAACATTCTCAGACAGCTCAAATTATTGCTTCAACACGGTTTTCAAATTTTACAGTGTAGGAAATTGCATGGTTTTCAAGATAAAAACAAGCCCAGAGTCATTAATACCAGTCCGATATGCATAATTTAAAAGGATCATCGAGGAAACACTATTTTCCAGCACTTAAAGTCATCAAAACTGTTGCTTCCACAAAAACTTTTGCATGCTCAGCGAATGAACCTTGATTTAGCATGTTTTCTTTTTAGAATGATCAAAGTTATAGAAAGATAGTTTTGATATCAAAAGATGCCTATATTAAAGGAAAAAACTAAATAAACATTTCATACTTCTCAATGTATTGGTTTTTTCAAGTATAAGCATAAAGTCACCCAAAAATGATAATTTTTTAGATTTTTCTCGACGATCTTGTTTTCAGAGGTTAAAAGTGTGCTATAAAATTTGAGTAAAACATTTCACACCGAATCTATCATCAAGGACTGAATTTTCATATTCAAATAGTCCAACAGTTGCTGATCTATGATGAGGAATATGTTAACATGCACAAACTTAGGTTGTTTGTCTGTAAATTTATTAATAGGCTCCAGAAAAAGCTTATTTACCGGACTATCTGGCAAATATAGTTTAATTTTGGACCAAGGGTCTGGACACTCCAGCCACACTTTGTAGAATTTGAACTATCTCAAATTTTTGCTAAAATTCAACAACTGCTAAACTGTGAACTGGCTTAAAAGTGGTTATAAAAATGACAGGGCAAATTGAATTTTATATGGTAATTAAGTATATTAACGAGGCTATCTGGCACATATAGTTTAATTTTGGACCAAGGTTCTGGACACTCTAGTCAAGTTTTGTAAAATTTGGACTATCGCAGATTTTTGCTAAAATTCAACAACTTCTAATCTATGAACTGGCTTAAAAGTGGTCATAACAATAGGTAGGCAGTTGTAGGCACATTGGAATTTATATGGCAATTTGGTATATTTACCAGGCTATCTGGCACATATAGTTCCATTTTAGACCAAGGGTCTGGACATCCCAGCCACATTGGGACATCAATTGAAAAATCATTTTAACACTCCATGTGCAATAGATATCACATATAAGTAGTGCGTAAGACAATATACAGTGCATTAACACCTTGTAGTGCCAATAGTTCATAACTCTTAAACAGTTTTAAACATTTAACATAAAATGTCCTGGGTGCGGACATCTATGTAAGTAACACACAGTGCTTTGCGACAAATTTGTTCACAGAGCATGGTAATCCACTATACTTCTATTCACTGTGGCCTGAACACCTGTTGTGTGCTGTCCCAGGTCATTCAGTTGCCTTGGACACTTAAATTCTGCCATATTAAGTGCGTCCCAATGTGCCCCAAATTCACTGCCCCAATGAGCCCCGATATGACTTTTACACCAAAATGCTAATTTCTCGGACACCAGTGAGTGTGTTTATACAGATAGCAATTCATAACTGTTCGTTAGGATATATAAATTCATACAAGCACTGAGAGAGCTTCATTGTTCATGGTTTGTCCACAGAATGGTTTGAATTGAACCTGTCCATATTTACTTCAATAGTAGCAAAAACAAACTTTTGCTCGCCATACTTCTGCATGTGGCTGTAATTTGTCTATAAAACCATGGAAACATCAGGATGTGAAATTACAAGATATGATGGCACTACCATATCATATACCTTGCCAGGTTCCAAGAAAACCCCGCGTCCCAATGTGCCCCCGTTCCCCCTACAATTTGAGGCAAACCAAAATAATTTAAGTTCGCATCTATACTGTATCTAGCAAGTCACTGAGGTAAATATCCCATTATAGTAAGGCAACTCTATTTTGATAAACATCAATCAACTATCTTTATAAACACATGCAATTGTTAAAATTTCAAACAATCAAACTGCAATCATACATCTTAAAATTGTGGAATGAACTGGATTAGGAGGGGGTGGGCAAATAATTGTTCATAAGGGCATGCTGTGCATCTGGAGGAACTTCAGACTTTTTTTTTTCAGGGATTTTTGATGGAGGTCTTATGTTACATTTCCAATTTAACTGGTTCTTCCGAATATCTTTAAGACATTTTAGTAGTTCATTACAGTTTTGTTTTTTGTAACTTTTTCTTTCCACAGCAATTTGGACTCCAATAGATCTGACAAAAAGACAGCTACAACATAAAGCAAAGGAGAAAAATGAAAGAAAAAGCCAAAAAGTCTTGGAGGTAAATATTTTGCATAATTAACATTTGGTTAACATGCCTGTCATAATACTTCTGTTTATAATCTCCTGGTTCTGTGGCTTTGCTTTTGAAACATCCAATACTTTGAAATAAGATAATTTATCAAGACTTAGTGTCACTTGGACATTGTTTAGATTGGCCATTTAATTGTTGGTTTATTTTATTCTGACCATATGGGGTAAATGTTTAAACTATTGTCCGGTCCCTACTATCCCTGAACCGTTCTGCAGCAAAATAAGTTGAAAGCATGCCCTGATTCTCACTGATGAACTGCAAGTCATATCCTTCATACATGATTCTCTAAAGATCTGCATAGCTGCACTTCCTTTTTTTTTTACCATGTCAGTAAATTTCTGAAAATTACATATGATGAGATATTATGTCAATATTCATGATATTATGCCTAAACATTAGTAAACAAGGATTCATACATTTGCAGGTAGACAACATTGACAAGAATGACGTAACATTGAAGAAGGTTCCTCGATCTGGAAACATCTCATTCCAAATTTTTGTACTCCAGTCGTTTTCTCAAATGGATTTATATGTCACTGAGGGACAATCATTGTCACAATCATATTTGAAGCTTTTACAGAGGCACTGGAATATTTGGACAGCTTCTTGAATGTTAAAACTATCACACGATTGTATTCTAGAATAGTCATATCCATTTTCAAAGAAACACATTTAAAGTGCTATTCGAAGAAATTTGACTGTTAGGTGAGAACTTGTCACTTTTTCTGCAACCCCTAAATGGATTGCATTGAGAATTAAATCATTTTTGAATCGCATTACAGCAATGATATGGATTATCACGTGGAGTAATGTGATACCATTAAAATGCAGACAAAATGATGACATGGTAGGATTTTGACTGTACACCAATGTACTAATGAAGGGTCTTCTGTTTTTCATCACAATAGGGTAAGATGGGGGAAATTCAAATGCAGTATTCACAGCATGAAACAACAGTTGATTGGGAATATGATTCAATTGTTGAATTTCTTTGAGAATTTTGCAAGGTTTTATGGTATACTTACACAATGGTTGAATATATCTTTCAGTGTCAGTGCTCAATTGAAGAATAAAATATTTACATGAACTATCTATTTTCTTGTTATTTTTCATCGGATTTCAAAAGGGGCTAAATTATCCGGAATTTTAAGGCAAATCCATCCCCTGTGATGACTCATTATCTTATGGTGGCTTGAAAGTGTCAAATAAAATAATTTAAACTTCAATGGTTAATCCATTCCATCATCCCATCAAATGCACATTTTTTATGAATATGAAAGTTTTAAAAAAGAATATGGGTCAAAGGTGATTTCCCCACCTCACCCTGAAATAAAAAAATGTTTTAAAAACCGAGGACAGCCCACTTATGCACTATCGAGGGAGGGCAGGCACAACTATATACCATCCAGTTCTTTTTTGTGTAAAAAATTAAGTAGCATTATTTGAATCTAGCTCTTGCCGGGTCACCTGGGCCTATGTTGTATGGCTATTTCAATTAACATTTGCCTCATTGCTGTGACCTCTTCCTGCGCTTGGTAGCCTATCGAGTGCAGAAATACAGGACGCAAAGCCCCAACCACCCATCCATCCTTCCATAATTAATATTAGCAGTCATCTTCTGGTTATTAAAAGTAGCCTTTTGAAATTAATGAGGATAGTTAGTTTATTACATAATATTATGAAGTATTTAAATTCAATTAAATCTATATTTTCATTTGTACTGGTTTTTATAAATTGTTACTTGATTTCACTATTGTAACCATGTGATTTATTCAGAAAGCAGCTGAACAACTGATATTGTGATGTACATTAACAATGTGTTAATACTGTAACACCAGAGTGTTTAATTATAAACGCTTTTTGTTTAACACTTTAATATGATAAACACCTTGTCTGCAGTCATCCTGGAAAAACATCGAGTGTTAAGATCAAACACTTTTATTGTTATAAACACTTTTTAGTGTTAATAAAGTGTAACAAGCTATTAAAGCGTTTTTGTGTTTATAATCAAAGACACTTAAATGTGTTTAAAATCAAAAAAAATTAAATGTGTTGAAAATCATAAACACTTTAACGTGTTTATTAAGTGTAACAAAAAAGTGTTTATTTTAGTGTTGTTTCTTAAACACTTGTTTTTAGAGTGTAGTCCCCGGTCTGCTGACATAGTTCCACAGCCTGAGTTTCCAATTTTGGCCTCAGACCTCCTGCTGGCAGCCTGTGTTCACAAGATAGAGGTGCTTCAAATACAATCATTTTAAAAGCATATATACAAAAAAATGCAGAAGCACCACCTAGAAAAAAAATTAATATAGTGAATATATATATGTACTGTACCTGGCGAAGCAAATGCCTCTTCACTGAGGTCTTCACTGTAAAAGATCTCTGGTTTCAACAACTGTAGACATCTCTCGCAAGTAACCAGGACGTCAACCGCATCATCAAAGAGTTCCTGCCCCATGTCCTTGTCCAAAAAGCCACTAATCATACAGCCATTTTTACTTTGAGCAAACAGAATGAAATCAAATATCTTCTCTGCCCAAAATCTCCCATCCTCTGCATATCTCTCCAAGTCCTCGGAAATTGTCCACTTTGGAGGATTTGTCTTGAAGCTCAGTCTTTGGCAAAGGGCACCATATCTTTCTTCTTCATGGGGTCTTTCAAAATAGTATGGCTGAAAATAACAGACATAAAATCATCAAAGTGTGACATGACGATGCAAAAGCAGAGAGGAGGGCAACTGAGTTCCATCGTCTCTGAATTAACCTTAAATATTTGTAAGAATGAATCTGAACGGATAAGCAATGCGAGTAATTATCTAAATATTGTATAACCATCATAAGACACCGAAAATGAAATTACAACAACATATAAACATCTGTTGAGGCTGTGTGAGTCAGCAAATGGCTTCAATTACCTGTAAAATTACTAGGGCAGATTTCACGAAAAGCTGCAAAATGACTTACCACAAGTTACATTAGCACAAGACTGATAAGGCCAGACATAATTGATTTGTAGCTTCTCAGATTTTCTCAGGGTGCTTTTCCTAGGGATAGCTGGCAGCACAAAAAAACTGAAATCTAAATATTTATTTACTGTGTCAATCCATTCAATCCATTAAATAAAATCATGGGTAAACACTGCTTGCTGTTGGATTGGAAGATCAGAGTAACTAAAAATATGGCCTTGTGATAATGTAACAACGTTAAATGATGGAGGACGGAATTTTTTATGCTGGTACTACTGCAATATAAATGAAATCACCAGCAGGGTACCACCCCTGGCCTGCTCCTGGGAGACCTGGCTTTCAGTTTAGAAAAAAATTGAGATCCAATCACGTGTTCGTAATTTATATAGACAAATTTTGTTAATGTAACACTATGAAATGGACAGATGCGAAATTGCAGTTACATTAGCAATAAAAAAACAGCTACCACACGCAGTCGTTTATATTTTTGGTGATGTACATATAGGCAAATAAGACACATTTTTCAATAAAATTTTAGAATTTCACGTTAAAAAATTGGAATAAGTAGCAAGAACACAGAAAAATTCCTATGTAAAGTTGCTGATTTAACCTCAGTGTCCTGTGATGGAATTGTTACATTAGCAGTCTTTTTTTATTTTTTTTCAAGTTTTATAATGACCAACACAATTAAAAATTGTTCCAAAATAATTTTCAAGATGTGTTTTATCAATCACACATCATTACATTTTCCAGAATTGGTTTTAGCAGATTCAACAGAGTGCCAAAGTAAGCACGTCTGATCACCAGTAAGTTTGGTCGTCCAAAATTGTCCTCATGGGGGATAAAAAAAAATATTTTAAGGCAAAAAACTACATATTTGAGGATTATTTCATTGATATTTATTCATTAGCTCACAGATGTACTTAGCAATAGGTTTACTTGCTTCAGGAAGCAACAGAGAGATAACAAAAGGGTTGGAAAGTTTAAGGTACCCTCTGAGAGCACTTTTCGTGAAATCTGCCCTAGGGTAACTGGCAGGTTATAAAGTAAATTTGTTCACAGCTTAAAATTTCTCCCATTTTACGGGTGTGATGCTAGTCTGATTATTACATATTCTACATACTTTTTGAAAAATTTACAAAGGTTTGGTGCACATACGGCTTATATGATTTAGTTATGCCTTTTCATAGTTTGACTTATAGATATTCTATACTTTTTTCTATACTTTTTGTTATAAATATTGGGAAAAATACAAAACAATTTTTTTTTTCATATCCAAGCCAAAACTTGACCACTATTTCATATACAGCAATGAAAATTTAGACACATGTCACCTACACAATGTAGCAGTGCTTTTTGATATGCATTTAACACTTTTCAAACTATTGAAAACACTTGAGAAAAAATATAAATAAATATATTTTTTTGCTATACAACCGACAGCTTATAACCTACATTTTGTACATTCATGAAACTGCGCCATAAATGCCCATAATATGTGTCAAGTAGTCTAGTAAGGACTTTCCCTGGTTTTACAAAATCTGGCAGATGGCAGGGCAGCAGGTAAATGGTGATAAATGCAGGCCAAGACTCTGCCTGTGTTTGTACTGTGCTTTCCTGTTTGCATTAACATGAAACTTACCTCTCAGCAAGAGATCTGCTTCCTGTATTGGTTTTTTTTGTTTGTTTATAAATTTATTAAGAGGCTCCAGAAAAAGCCGAAGCTTATCTGGCCGGGGCCTTCGGTGTCAAAAGATATTTATTAAAAATTCTTAAAAAAGTATGAAATACAATAACATTATAATAATTAAATTTAGTATTTTGAATTTATGAAAACATTCACTTGCTCCTCCAATGGCTCTAATAACATTTAGTACGGCTCTCCATATGAATATATTTGTAAAGGTGTTTTTTTTTTAAGTTTCATGCTTAAGGCCTGGTGCAAATTTTTGTGTATTTCAGGTGAAGCCAGCATTGTATCTGCTACAAAACCATTCAAAATATGTATGTTCCATTCAACAGTACTTTGTTATTTTTAAAACTATTTTGTCAGTAAATATTTAAAATTTCAGGGCAATCAGAGTATTGGTTTCTAGAAATCTGAGGTCTTGAACATCCAGAAAATGGCCATTTTTAGCATTTTAGCGTGACATGCATATTTTTAGCAATGTTTAACCCTTCATTTGCATAATAATTTCAACGATTTGTCAATGGAAAGTATTCTCAACTGAGGCCATGGGAGTTTTGGTTCGGTGACTATCAATTGCAATCGGATGCTCTGTGTATTTGTCAAATAATGTCAATGAGACTCTGAAGTGGCAAATAAAGCCAAAAATTGAAATTTTAGCAATTTCTGTTAAACAAGTCTGTGTACTGGTTAGCTCTTCACAGCGCTCCTGAAGAAACATTGGGGTTAAACAAATGAGCCCGAAGCGGGACCTATACCACCTGAAACTACACAATCGTACGAACATTGTAAGACAAAAACAAAAAAAATCTGTTGGGAATTTTTTTGAGAAATTTTGGTTTAAAAAAATATAGTTTATCAAACCACTAGAAGACATGTGTAGTGGCATATTACACACAATTAACAAGCTTGAAAATGTGAAGAAACCTGTTGGCTGAGCACTGTTATGCATTACAAACAAGTTTTGATGATGAATTATAAAAATTTTTGCTTACTTATGTCAAAAAAGTGTGACAAATTGTTTATCACACACTGTAAAATGTAAAAAATGCTAGAAGTTACCCAAATTTGAGAATTTTCGTGATTGCTAAGAACTTAAGGTTATCCTTAACATCTTGTGACTTTTGAATTGAAAGAATGTGTCAAATTTATTTTCATAGGCCAGGAAAGAGTGGCAAGCAATCAACTCTCATACCACGTAATGCATTGCGGTCTCTCCTGCAAATAATCCACAACTAACTAAACTCATTTAGAGAATTGAATAATTCCCTTCTCTCTTAAAAAAGTGGGTGTCATGAATGAATTGTCTATTGAGCTGTTGAAGCTCTTTTTGAATTATATTGACCAGTCGAAACATAGGCCTATGTGTAGTTTAACACGGTGAAAGACTAAATTTGGAGTGAAACCGTCGGGGAAAAATTAATTTATCCAATCGCTGATATTGAGTATCCCTTAATATGCTGTCCAGTATGTTGCACAGAAGCTATGGAGCCTTACTACAGCTGTTTTATTGCATTCCAGGATGTCATACTCGAACGCTTTGATAAATCCCTTAATTCTTTTCAATCAAAGAAATTCTTATATCCAGTAAATTTGTTTATGCTGTAGAAGATATCAAAAACCACCTGAGCACTCATTTCGATAAGACAGGTACAAGGTACATCTGGAAAAGTGTAGCAAACATCTTGCGCAATTTGCCACACAGGACAGGTTGTTTATAATTGCGCGCAATGCCTACTTTGACAGGCTGTCCAACAGCTGATGATTTGAAGAAATTCAGCCAAACTTTTGAATTGTACTTAATTTGTACCGCATATATGCTCATAAAGCTTATGTAAGTCTTAGTGTATATTATGCATGAGGGAAATGGTTGCTGCCTGCACAAATCTATGAAGAAGTTTGCATGTGGTTTGCTTGTCACGACCTGATTTGTCGCCACAAATATTAACATGTATCATTCTGTGCTGCCACCTAGCTCTTTATTTGAATTCTCGCATATAGATTTTGTACCATATACTAAACAGGCCGATAAGGAATCAGTGCTGACTTATGATTGATCTTCCTTATGAGTGTCAGCTTACTAGTAATATTTATATCCATTTTAGGCATGCTTTAACTTTATAAAGCTTCACATATCCATACTAAGGATAATGGTTCTGATTTCAATAACCAAACACTGAAAATCTGTGGAAATTGGTTACTTTAAGGATTTTTGCATTCTGACAGTGTGTGATAAACAATTTGTCACATTTATTTCAATAAAGTCACTAAATATTTTAAATTCATCATTAAAACTTGTTTGTAATGTGTTACTGAGCTTAGCCAACATGTTTCATCACATTTTAAAGCTTGTTAAATGTGTTTTATGCCATGACACATGTATTCTAGTGGTGGGATAAACTATATTTTTTAAAACTTGAATTTCTCAAAAAAATCCCAACAGATTTTTTTCGTTTTTGTCTTCAAATTTTTGTATGATCATGTAGTTTCAGGTGGTATAGGTCCCGTTTTGGGCTCATTTTTTTAACCCCAATGTTTCTTCAGGAGGGCTGTGTCTTGGTATTCTATGTAGTGTTAGCTCTCCCAGCTTAGTTTGAGGATCCCTCTATTGCATATTACACCTTATTTCCATATATACATGTCATAACTACTTGTTTGTATAAATTTTTTTTTGCTCGGTAAAAGTTGTCCCGACCCTAACACTAACTTTGTAGTTGTTCTCATTCCAATGCAGGCTGGCTACATGCACTTTTTCACTTCAACATTTCTCCTCTATAGTGGCTTAATTGTTTAGCACTAAAAAGGATGTATCTGCCTGTCTGGATTTTTAGCTAATGTTGAAAATTATTGCATGTCCCGACCCTAACACCTCTGTCCCGACCCTAACACCTTCTGTTTTTCATCCCCATGTAACCTGCAACTTGCAGACTTTTGGCTATCATGGACTCTGCAAGTCCTCTGGGTTATTACAGATGACAAAAAGTGGCAAAAAAGAACTCCAGAAATAGTCAAGACATGCAGGAAAGGAGCAAATAAAGAGTAATATTATTATACTTTGAGATTATCAAATAACCTTCTTCGATGAATGTAAAAGCTATAAAAAGTTATAAATTGAGTAAGGAATAATGTTAGACCAGTAAAGTGACTTAACCATGGCCGCTGGTTGCAGTTCATGCATTTTTTTTTTGATTGTCAGCTAGTGTCCCAACCCTGATGCCTCCAACAAAATGTTCAGTGCCATATCTTCATGTTATATCTCCAATGCTAATAACTATATCTTTCAGAAATTTAAATTGCATACTAGGCTTCGTATGTAGAGCAACATTTTGTCATCTTTATCAATTTTTAAATATGTAAATTTTGTTTGGGAAATATTCAATTCTATCTTGTGTTAAAATGGGCTAATCTTTGAAAAACGGCAGTTGTGAATATTGGAACAATTTAAACAGTTCTGTGTCCCACCAAAATATGCATGCATGTCATTCATGGTCTAACAGGTTCAGAAAGTGATGAGATATGACCAACACAATACTTATAAAAGAACTAAATCACACCAAAATTGCATGCTCTGCTGTTGCTTCCTCCATTGAAAAAATCACAATAGCTATGCGGGAAATCATTACTTAACTCTGATTTTTTGCATACTTATTGCCACATATATGTACTTTAACTTGCAGCAAGATTCCAAGCGAAAAGAACACCTATATATTTCACCATCTTGTCACGCTCTTATTTGCACCAGGCCATAAATGCAAAAATTTTTAACATACCCACTATTGTAACTTTGATTTGTCATTATAGTGGACGGGTTAAATGCAAAATATAGGCCTTTGACTTCAAGTCATGATGTCATGATGCAAAGGTCCCCTTTGGCAGAGATGTTCCTTGGGTCAAAACAAAAGATTTTATCCTTAGACACACGCTATATCTCAGATTCAAGATGGCTACCGGCGACCATTTTGAATTTTGGTGCAAATATCTCAAGTTTACTCATTTTGATCACAAATTAAAGTGTGACACATCAATTTCGGCCTAAATAGGGGTACCATGGCCTTTAAAATAGTTGTAACTATGATATGATGAATTTCAAGATTGCTGACAGCAGCCATTTTGAATTTGTGTGGCCAAGATCAGTAGACGAGTAATTGCAGGATGACTTCAGGTTATCACACAAATATCCCAATTGGTATGAAAGTTTGTTGGGCAATCACTATATTGTTATGCCTCAGGGAGGGTGAGGGAGAAATTAGAAATAAATCCAGGAAAAACAGTTAAATAATTTATTAATAAATCATGAGTTGAATCTCATTTTTACAGGAGAATCGGAGTACGGAAATATGTGATTCAAAGTGCCAATTCCTGCCAATCAGTCAGATGGATAAATTTTCGGAAAATCCAGTCTGATTTTCTAAATTTAGCTTAAATTCATAGAAAGTCTGGTCTAGAGTGATACTCCATGATATGACAAAGGCGGAGGCTTGTCATCAACTCTCCGTGATATGACGGTGGCGGAGGCAGCTCTCCATGATATGACGGAGGTAGTTCTCCGTGATATGACGGAGGCAGTTCACCGGAGGCCGGAGCAGTTCTCCGATATGACAGAGGCAGGAGCAGTTCTCCGATATGACGTAGGCAGGAGCAGTTCTCCGATATGACGGAGGCGGGAGCAGTTCTCCGATATGACGGAGGCAGTTCACTGTGATATGACGGAGGCGGAAGCCAAAGTTTCCAAAGTTTGAGAATTTCTTAGTTTTTCTCCATTTCCTCAATTTTCCAAGTGGCTCTCCGTGATACAGTACAACCCAAAATAAAGTAAGAACATTTTCTGTCAGAAGTCCTCTGTTTACCTATTTTGCCCTCTTTTCTCATCTCCACCCCAAATCTCCTTACAACTCCCTTTGACTCCTTACAACAACCTTAGCCCACATTAAGTAATCTATTTAGACAGCTACCAATGTAATGGCAATAAGCAGATGTGCAAAGAATAAAGTAAATCAAACACAATGGGGGTGATTGAGTTTGAATTGGTGTTGTTTAAATATGATATTAATGTAATTTTAAAAGGTAGTTTCAAGTAGGTAAAAGTAGGTAGTGATTCACAGGTAGTCAAAAGGGGTGAAAGGGGAAAGTAGCGGCTGATTCTTCCTTCCTGCAGTGGTAATCGTACTTTATTTTGAGTTGTACTGTATGACGGAGGCGGAGGCTTGTCATCAATTCTCCGTGATATGACGGAGGCAGTTCACCGTGATATGACGGAGGCGGAAGCAGGTCTCCAATATGACGGAGGCGGAAGCCGAATCCTCCAAAATTCTTGTAATTAATATTTTATTTTTAGAAGGGACTTTATTTATTCCATTTTCCTTGGCCAATATTGCCTAGTGTCCTGATGACTCCATACTGGGGCAAAGGCCTCTCCGTGCAGATGCGGAGGCCTCTCTGTGATATGACGGAGGCCTCTCTGTGATACGACGGAGGCAGCGGAGAAGACTCTTACATTTTCCAAAATTGTCAAATTTCTCAAAATTTGTTAAATTTTACAAAATTTCTCCATTTTGTTTCCAGTCAAATGTTTCCAGGGAGTTCCATTGATCCAAATGATGATTTTCTCAAGAAAAATGCATTTTATTCAATTTTTGACAATTTCTGTAACTTTGGCCAGAGCTCCTTCCCCTTCGAAATCCAGATCCAGAATGATCGATTGCCGTGCGACGCTCTCTTTTATTGGCTCTCGAGGGTCATGTGATACACGAGACTTCACGAATCCAACATGGACGCTGTTGAAATGTTTGGTTCACATTTGGCAAAGTTTTTAGCTTCTCTTGGATATATTAGGCCTTGACAATGACTGACAGGTAACTGAAATTGCTAATTAAATTGTTCTGGACGATTCTCAATAGTTTTTTTGTGGTGCCAGTTCTTTTTTGGGCCAGCAGAAGCGTCCGAAGTGAGCCAATAGACCTATTTCCCAGAATGGCCTGAATATTGATCCCAAATAACTTTTCTGTAATTCTGCGATTCTTCATTTGCTTTTCACACATAGGAGATGTATACACTCTGAATCCAAAACCACAACTTTCAAAATTTAAACTTTTTTAAAGGATGACCAAGTTATAAGTCTCAAATTTACATTAAAATGCACTAAAAATACTCCAGCTTGGGGTCACCTTGGCTGGACCAAGGGCGGGAAATCTCTTAGCCAATGGGATTTAAGTATTCACTTCTTTTCCCCTAGTGTTAACTGAGAGAACCATCAGTGAATTGGTCTATTTCGGAGCCGACAATTTTTACAATGCAGTGATCTTTCATATTTCGTGCGAAGCGCTGGTTTATTTAATTTCTAGAAGCCTGTGCGTAACAATATTATACATTTTATTCCCCAGACACAGGATATAATCATCCAGCAGCCATCGGTGATTTCGTAGATTTGTGTGTTACATGTTATTTATTGCGGCAATGAATGCATCACTATCATGATGTGATTGTCCTCACTGAATTGATATATAATCCATCACAATGCACAAATGATACAAAGTGAACATTGAACTCATTTCAAGATGGCCACTGACGACCATCTTGATATTCTTATGTAAATTTATAAATCATTACTATTTGTCCCAGAATTAAGTGTAATACCTCTTTTTGATGTATTTTTGAATGACAGGTATTTTTTTTTAACCCTGACTTAAAAAATGAAAAATTATCTTGTTGCAAGTAGGCCACCAATGGCTATGGGCCATCTAAGGAATATTGTTTGGGTTTTTCATCAATATATTCACTAGATTTCATTCAAATAATTTCTCAGCCAGGCTTTTCTCTGGGAGGGGGGTTGTTCAGATGTTATTGAGGAGAATTGAGGTCGTCCATAGGTCTTAAGACTTTTTGCAGGCCTGTAGCCTGGAATTATGTTGGGGGGTGCTTTTAAGAGAAAAGTGGACTCTTCTTTGCGAGCACTGTAGGTGCGAAGCCAAACTAGGGGGGTCTGGGGGCATGCCCCCCCCCCCCCAGGAAAATTTTGGAGAAAATAATGAAAATGGTGCTTTCTGAGCCTTTCTGATCATGGTGAAGGCAATCAATTTTTCACACAAATAAGCCATCATTGGCCTGGAGATGTCTTTCATAAACTATTTTTCGAGCCAGAAAATGTAGGCCTAGTGTTATGCATGCATTCAGAAATAAAATGTCCAGAATCAGTAGAATATTATCCTAACATTATGCAGGCCATTACTGGACATTACTAATAAATTATTGTGAGAAAGGCACAATGAGACGGGGGGGGGGGCCTTGGGACACCCAAAAGCAAGAAGCTAGTGGTATACCCCGATGGCTGGAGATGAATTCTGAACAAACTGGAGTATGCCTTCTAGCCAGGTCTTGCTTCTTGACAGCTCCTTCTGTTTTGTGCTTCCTCCCTATCTTGTCACCTCTCTGTGCTTTCTTTTTCTCTGCAAACGCCCCTGGCCCCCAGCTTATACCTTATAAATTCCACTCTGCCTTCTGTCTCTCTTCTCTATTACCCAGCTTCTGCCTCATTCAAGTGCCATGTCACCTCTTCACTCTCTGCACTAACATATTAGCCTTTTCTGCCATGCTCCAACTCCTGCATCTTTCCTACAAAGTAGCTCTTGGCTCCATAGATTGCTCTAACCTCATCCCTCTCCTCTGCCCTATCAGCCTCTTTCCTCTATGTTTCCTCCCTCTCTGCTTTTATTTCTCTATTTTCTGACTCTTCTCCAGCTTCTGTCTCTTTCTTACAGTGTACTGTAGCTATTGGCATCTCGTATTGCGCTAGTCTTCTCCCCCTCCTCTGCTCTCACTGCCTCTTACCTTTATGGTTTCTCCCTCTCTTTTTCCTCCCTCTCTACTTAGTCCCTCTCTGCCTCCCTAGCTCTTGTCTCCTTGCTACAGTGTAGCTTTTGACTTTTTGGATTGCTCTTGTCTCCTCCCTCTCTTCTACTCTTCTACTCTGCCTCTTCTCTCTCTGCTCTTTGCTCTCGATCTCTCCACTACATGTATCTCCCACTATGACTCCTTCTCATCTCTTTTCACGTTCCTACAGCATGGCTCTTGGCTTCTTTACTTGGATTGATCTTGCCTCATCCATCCAAGGACTCTGGTCTCTCTGCCGCTTTTTCTATGCTTTCTCCCAATCTGACTCCTGCCTCTCCAACTTCTCCGATTCTGACGCCTCTGCAGCTCTTGTTTCCTTCCTACAACAAGTTACAAGGTAGCTCTTGCCTCCTTTGATTGCCTCCCCTTTCTGGGTTTCTGTCCAGTATAAGTGCTGAATAGTTCCAGAGTGTAACAAGCACTTCTTTTGGTCAGTGATGTCATCACAGCAGCCATTCTCCCAATTAAATGGACAGGGGTTACATGGGATCGGCATGATGTGACATCATGAAAACAGCTGTTACAAATTAATTTAAAGGAGAAAACAGTCACTGGAACTGCATATTGTTACATTGGACTTGAATCCCTCTCTGCTTTCACTCTCTGCCTCTTCCCTCTTGTTCGACCTCCTCTCTACCTTCTCCCTTTCTGCTTCTCCCTCTCCATCCAGATCCAGATCCAGCATATCATCTCTATCTGCCTCCACCCTTAATTAATTCCTACCTTCTCCCATTTTGCCTCTTCCCTGGCTGCCTCCTCCCTCTCCGTGCCACCCCTTTCTGCCTCCTACCTCTCTGCCACCACCATGGCTTCAAGCAGGGTGATGCATTTAAGCAGGTGAAACATAGCGGAACGCCAACTTCCATAGGACAGAAAGTTTCAAGATGATACACATGAATTTTTGGATTTTTACCATCTATTGCCAGGAAGGCAAATGTACAGTTATGACTGAAATAAGATAAATAAGTTCCGTGTTGCAAAAA
Organism: Platynereis dumerilii; assembly: GCA_026936325.1. Taxonomy (NCBI): domain Eukaryota; kingdom Metazoa; phylum Annelida; class Polychaeta; order Phyllodocida; family Nereididae; genus Platynereis; species Platynereis dumerilii. Next base: position 328,493 of record JAPTHN010000105.1, on the reverse strand, counting down.
CTGTTACACAAACTGCAAGGACTATAATTTGACGATGGCCTTACATTGGAACACTAATTAATTAATGGTTTCTCATTTATAATTGGACCACTGGTCAAACTAGTCCCTATAGGCCTACTACATTTGACCACTAGTCCCTATATTGGGCCACCTGGTTCCCATATTGGACCAGTAGTCACAATATTGTATCACTGGTCCAATATCAGGAAACAGGTGGCTCAATATAAGTTCAATCTATCTTAAATTGGACCAGTGCATGGTCAGAACTTATTTTTGCGTTTATAGCAAAAATGTAGCAAATGTTGTAACCTCAATCTGGCCTCATATGCACTGAGACCTTGGCCTGTCCCATTTATTGGACCATAATTTGAACATCTTCCAGGTATATATTACCCCATGTGAGAAATATGGCATAGAAGTTAGGTGGTCCAACAAATGTAAACTTTGCTTTCATAGCCTACACAACCAGACAACTGGCTACAACTCCAGTAAGATGATGAAAATATTGTCAAGCTTATTAATTGAAATTTAATTAGACATAGTGTCATGTCCCAGCATTGACCAAAATGGTTCAATTGCAACTATGAGTAGGGAACTCTTTTATACGTGTGAATCGCAATTGAGAAGAGCTGTGAAGTCTATAATGAACGGGGCAAATCAAACACTCTGAATTGCAATTTGAATAACCTGATAGAAGTCAGTGATATTCTCTTGATTCTTGGACAATTTTGGACCTAAATTGTGGACCTTTTTGGACCATTTTCGGTCGTGGGGGGGGGGTGCGTTCGCACCCGTCGCACCCCCCCCCCCCTGGCTACGGGCCTGTTTTTGGCTGGCAGTGTGGGGCCTCTTTAAGCCCCCAGAAGGCAACCAAATTCAAACAATCTGGTATGTGCTCTGAACATTCCAGAATCAAGGTGTACATTTGATGAAAGTAGTCCCAAAGAACCATTTTAACCATCAAAGTCACAATTTAAATGCCCCGAATGCTGAAATATCCTAGTTTCACAACAGAAATAGATAGATATGAATTTAATACATAAGATAATAATTATGTTATGAAGTTCTCATTATTTGCCAGGAGATTGGACTTGCCTGTACCACAAGAGTTTCCGTATGGATTAAATAAAGTATATCGTTATCGTTATGTTTTCGTTATTACTATGGAGGGGATACAAGGGTGCCGGAACAGGGGGGGCAGGGGGGCAATTGCCCCTCCTGCCTTCAAAAACAGGAGGGGCAAGGGGGCAAGATTGCCCTGTTCATCTCCAAGAAAAAACATTATTAGGCCTTAATTTGCAGTGAATTTAGGCAAATATTTATAAGTATATATCAAAAATTATTATTGGCGCTACAGTAAATTATTGTCGCACGAATTAGATTTGCCCTTTCTCGAATGACCGCCCCTGTCGCTCTCGTTTCCTTCCGGCACCCCTGAGGGGATAGTAGGGATTCTGTTAGGAAGAAGGGATGGACACCATGGACAGGGATGGACAGAAAAGGAGCACTTTATAGTAAGATTTGCAGAGGCATTTAGAATACTTTACACAGGGATGATACGAGAATACATAGCAGGGAGAAGCCAACGAGGCAGGGTAGGAGGAGTCATCAGTCTGGTAGAACCGTAGGAGGCAGAGAGGGAGCAAAGAACAACTATTTACAATGTCTAGGAGGAGGCAAGAGCTGGGGGAAAGCAGAATGGGAGCAAGGAGGCAGAGAGGGAGAAGGCAAATTCTGGGGAGGTGGGATGAGAGAAGATCTATAGGGGAGGAAGCAAAAATCAATGGAGGGGCCAAAAACAGGTATGGATGGAGAAGGAAGGGAAAATTCTAGGGAGGAGCAAAGATGGGGAAGGAAGAACTATTGGAGAGGAGGCAAATATGGAGGGGCAAAGAGGAGACAGAGGTTGAGAAGGCAGATGCTAGGGAGGAGCAGATATGGAGGAGAGAAGAACTATTGGGGAGGAGGCAGAAATGGAGAAGGCAGATTCTATGGTCTAGGGAGGAGCATAGATGGGGGAGAGGAGAACCAGAAGAACTATTGGGAAGACAGAATTATCTGGGGGAGGCTGGAAATGGAGGGGCAAATAGGAGACAGAGGTTTTGAGAAGGCAGATGCTAGGGAGGAGCAGATATGGTGGAGAGAAGAACTATTGGGGAGGAGGCAGAAAGGGAGAAGGCAGATACTAGGGTCTAGGGAGGAGCATACATGAGGGAGAGAAGAACTAGAAGAACTATTGGGAAGACAGAATTATCTGGGGGAGGATGGAAATGGAGGGGCAACGAAGAGGCAAGAGCTGAGGAAGAGGGAAGAGCCACTGAGAAGGCAAGAGCGAGGCAGATGCAGAAAGAGAGAACACAGTCTGAGTGAGAGAGGTGACTAGATCATGAGAAGATTGAGAAGGTTTATAATGGGCAGAGAGGGAGGAAAGAAAATATTTTGAGATGCAAGGCAGAGCTGGGGAAGAGGCAGAAAGGAAAATGAGAGAGGGACATATTCTAGGAAGAGGTAGAGTTGAAAAATACCGTGCAAGCACGTAAGCTCCGCTGGGTGTTGGTTGCATTTTAATTTAGTCTGAATCTATCATGTCTATGTCAATGAAGTTTTATTAACTGATGTGGAGCATTAATAATCAATTGTCAGCATACATAATATACCAGCACGCAGACCTCAAAGTTAAGTTTTTAAATCAATTGCCCTCAGGAGGCTCAGGGCAAGTTATACTAAAAATGTACTTGCCCCGATACTCTTCACACTTGCCTGTCGCTTGTTGGAAATGTAAGAACCACCAGAGGTTTCATGTGAAAGTATAAAAAGAAGTTGTTCCCTTGTTTGACTTGAGTGTATTTGGACTTTAACAACTAGGAACCAAGAAGTTAGCATGCTAAGCTTTGAGGCAGAATAGCAATCCAGAATAGAAATCCAGAATAGCAATCAAAGAATAGCAATCAAACAATAGCAATCAAACAATAGCAATCAAAGAATAGCAATCAAGATTGCAAACTACCCTGCATTTTATAACGTACCGTCCTAGGCAGGTCTGCTCAGAACTGCTTAAGTTGAGTAACCCACAATCTTGCCCAAATGGGGTGTTAATTCAACCACAAACCACAAAATGACCTGTTATAGCCCCAGTCCCTTGGTTACCCCTTTCGATGAGTCACATCTGGATTTTCAAAATCCCCAAGTAGAATGTTTACTACATAGTTAGTTTAGAGTTACATTGCATAAAGTAAAACAAAAGGTAGATGTGCCTTTGGTAAAACTATAACTTACATTCTACCATGAAGACACTAGAGCTGCTTTTGCTATTTATTTATGCATGGTAAAGTGGCAGTCATTGAATCTTTATTTTCAAATCAACAGTGATCAATTAGGACAGGGTGAGGATACAGTAATGATGCAAAAGATGAAAGTGCTGTCTAACATAGGTTTAGGTGACCAGGCCAGAGCTGGATTTGAACTTGGGACACAGTCATAGGAGGCGTGAGTGCTACCAACTGAGCAAGTCCCATCCCACTGGTCATCTCTATTGATCTATCTATCTATCTATCTATCTATCTATATCTATCTATCTATCTGTCAATTTATCTATCTACCTATACAGGGGGGAGGTTTTTGGTCTAGTGGTAGCGTGCTGGACTGCCAATCGCTGGGTCCTGGGTTTGAATCCAGCTCTTGCTGGGTCACCTAGGCCTATGTTGGACGGCTGTTTCAATCATCCTTCACCCCATTGCCGTGTCCTTCTCCTGTCACCATTACCTGCCAAGTGCATAAATACAGGACATAAAGGCCAATCATCAGTCATCTATCTGTCTATCTGGATAGACAATTGGGGCTTTATTTCCTGCATAAATTTTTGCAATTGGTCAAGCTAAAGATTTGATATGACAAGCAGGTTAATAAGGACAGGAGGAGGACACAGTCCTCAGTGAAATAAATGATTATCAGATTATTGAAACTGCCGTTCATCAGTCAAAAGGATTGAGCCAGAGTCGGATTTGAACCCAGGACCCTTGTTATTAGTTAACTTCAGAAAACACAGTGTCTTTGAATATTTCTCAGAAGTCGAATGCAACATTATAAACTTGTGAAGAAGCCAGCCAATTTTGGGAATGTTAAAACAGTTGCAAACCCAAATCTGGAGTCTCCATCACTGGAGACATTAAAGTAGCAACAAAAGGGCAGAGGGCAAGCCACAAAAATGCTTAGGAGATAAGACTCCAAAGCCACGGGGTAGACATGCCTAGGACTGCAAATTCCATTGAAGGGTATTATTACACAACTCTCCACCCCTCCAGAACATATGTGGTGTGTCACTGGCAACCTCAGATTGACAATTTATTGGTTTGTTTTCCCACATCATGACACATGACACATAAGCATGTGCATTGTCAAGGATTTGCTGTAAAAACTTACTTGTTCTTGTTTACTGTGACAATCCATCTTGCCTAAGGTGGAGATCCACATTTCTGTAGTCTTTCTGAACTGACAGCTTATACAGTCTGTCTTGTGATAACATTATACTGGATACATTATGACTGACAGGCCTGCAGGAGCGTGGCCGTGAGTTCCCAGGGACTGGAACCGAAGATGTGGAGATTCTTGGAAATGTTTAAGCTATTTAGAACTTGCAGATCACTCAGCTGGTCATTTTGTTAGTTACTGGATATTTGACCCTCCTACAATAAATTCTAAAAAAGAGATGCATGATGCAAGTCGGTAAGTGCATTGACCTCAGAGTAAGAGCAACACGCAGGATGTCTAGCGAAATGGATTATTTATCAGATTCTTCAGATTCTGACAGGTCTAAACATTTTATTGACACTGACATCACAATTTTGGAGCATGTAGAAGAAAAAATGCAAGATATTTAAAGATAGTTTTGAGAAAATAATTCCAGTCATTTTTGACAGTGTACATGAGATTCTTTGGTAGCAATAACATGGCAACGCAGTGCATTGAAAAATCTCAAGTCCCGAGGACAAGGCTGTTGTGAACATATCCAGGTAAGGTACAGGCCTGGAAACCTTCCAAACTCGAGATAAGGGCAAAATAAAGGCAGAGCCAAAGTTGCCATGGCACACGTGCACCATAAATCATGTTATGTGTGACAAAGTCCCCAGCTACCCGATTGGTATTTCCTGACACATTCCTCGTTGACAACTGTAGTGCTCCGTTGGGCTGCTCCGCAGCGCAGTATAATATAGTGAAAACAATATTATATTATTTGGCATTATGGATACTACTGTGTGAATTTGACACAGAATCTAAAACATAAGACAACTCTGTAAACTAAAGTAGCAAGGGTACAGAAAGTTCACCCTAGCTCTAGATAAATCACTGTGCAGCTGACAGCTTGGGTTTGCAAAAGGGGTAAGCCTCAGCTTCAGCACTCAAACAAGAAAGACTAGTATTTTATGACGTAAGAACAACGTTGCAATCGTAGGATCAACGTTGTAATTCTTAAGGCCACATGACATTGGCAATTAGTATATAAAAGGCTGAGGAAATAAGCTCAGTCGTCTTTGTATTGAAGCCTGGCAACACTTCACAACATCATACAAGGTCCCTCTTTGAGGAGTCTTTGGAACTTTGGCAACTTGACATCTCTCAAAGTCCCTCTTTATTATTAATAAAACCTTAACTAAATAAAATATCACTTTATTACACACATTTTTGAGAGGCGACTAACAACAAACAAAATAATACTGGTGGAAGAGTAGTATTATCTATAAAACATTAACTAAATAAAATATTAGCTTATTACACTTTTATTGAGAGGCGATGGACAACAAATAAAATAATATTGGTGGAAGAGTAGTATTATAAAAACATTAAGCTAATATTTTAAGCTACAAAAGACATAAAAATAATATAATACTGGGGAAAACGGTAGTATTATCTCATTATTGAACCAGGTAGATTCCAAAATTGGTGAACAATACAAATTATATAGCAAATAAACAGGATTACAGAACTATTGGCGTTAATACAAAAATTAACTGTATTAGTTGGAGGGATAACCGACTATATTTGATAACAAAATAAACTGGTTACCATAGGCAGTATAGGGACATATACTGTGGGATAAATAAGAAACATTAACATAATAAATTGCAAAGATTCACCAATAATGGACATTTAGTCAGAGCCTGTTAGGCATTGACCAACTAGTGTCACAACATCTTCAACTGAGTTAATTTGAAAAATACAATTTATAGATTGAATTACAATAATACATAAAGTCGATAATACGGGAGTACCTGAAGTGTTATAAAATTATCAAGAACTTGTTAAATTGGTTGAGTACACAACCTGCCAAAGTGGAGAACAAAATTCATATAAACTAGATAATACTGGTGTAAAAGTGGTATTACCAAAACATAATCAAATTACTGAATTGGGTTATAGCAAAACATCCCATATTGGAAATCAATAAGGCACATAAAATAGATGATACTGGGGCTAGGGTTGTACCCAAACCATTGAATTAGTAAAATCACAATCAGCTGTATCTATTAATAATAAGGCATTTAAAGAGACAATACTGCATTGCAGTTCTTATCATCATCGAAAATCAAAAGTAAAGTTATTAGAATAGGTAGCATTGCTTTTAAAGTCCTATTATCAAAATATAATATTGCATCAATTAAAGGTCAACCGACAGGCGTAAATTGAAAGTGAAAAATCTTCTCAAAATTAGAAGATTTTACATGTAGAATTTCTTCATAAGGTTACTTACCAGATAGACATTTATAAATTGAGAGGAATAAGCCACTGCTTCATAGGCTTTGCAAAATATATAATTATCTATAAAATCTGACATTGAGATAAGTGAAGTACAATACAGATCTATAAATCCAAAGAAAGGGAGCAGCAAATTTGAAACTATCATTTTTAACAGAAAAAGTAATTAACTATTGAGTTACATCATAAGCTGCACACTTAAGTAAGGCAGCAATACATACAAAATCGTTTTTCTGGAATTGTTCAAGTGGAGTAAAAAAAAGCCTACAAAAAGGCCATTGGAGATAGCAATAAATATATACTTAAGAAACAATATCAATTTAAAAACAATAATAAGATGGATATTGCATCAGGAGCTAGCTCAATGCCCCATCAAACAGTGATCAGACCTGCTAGGAGGCGGGCAGGCTGCCACGAAAAAGCACCAAGCCTTGAGGCTACTTGCTTGGGCACTCAGCTTCTTGCAACATGCATACCAGAAATGAATGAAAATCAGAGCTATGTAAACAAACCATGCTCACCTGCAGCAGCAGTAAGTTACAACGAGGGACTTACACTGCCTGCTCAGGCAGTCAACATTAGAATTCCAGCACAAGCATTGAGTGCAGCTTCACATGATTATCAGAACTGGGGTGAACAAGTTAGCCCTTCAATCTCAAATCAACCGACAGGGTTATACACAGCAAGAAGTGATTCTTCTGAAAGTGCTGAGGAGAGGGAAATATTTCCATTGCTGCACAAATTTAAGGGGAATCCTGACCCTGAAGCAGCCATCACACACCTGCTCAACTTTTATAAATTAATATCAAACAATAACACTGTGCACTAACGAGAAGGGTACCCTCGCCATCAGGGTAGCCATTACAACACTCGATTCAAAGTAATTTTCTGCCATCCTGAGATTATTTCGTCAAATCCAAAACCTATATTTATCAAGCATGTAGTCTTAATGTTAAACTAAACATTGGGCAAGCAATCCACGTGTGACAGATCACAGAATTATCAGATTTTGCATTTGAAATACATCGTAAGGGCGAGGGTAACCACTAAAGCCCCTCGAGGGTAACACCATTTCCAAAAATTGTCAAGGTGAGGGTACCACCTGAAATGACGGCTCTATAAATATTTCGTTTTTGCTGTTACAGCAATTCAATTAGTATGAGTTTCTGTAATATGGCAGAATATCGTAGCAAATGTAGTTCATCTGATTGGTTGAGGGTCCCTCAACCAATGAGGGACTGACTTATATAGCTTAAAACTAATGTGAATACTATAAAACCGTATATATATGGAGTCCTGTGACATGTTTGGTGGTGTTACTTTTTTCCTGCTAATCTTATAACTGACTAAACTCAGCTGTTCACTGAAGCTGAATTGTTCATTTTTCATGGTTGCCTACGTTCAACATAGTGATTTAGAGGACATTTTATTGTATGTGGACCAATCAGACAGGCTCAAAATGCTAGACAGTGATAAAACTATCCATAGCAACTCATAATTATGTACTAAGTGAATCTGCTGTAAGCCATTGTTTAAGTGGGACATAAACAGCAATTACCCTATCAGCGTGCCTCGGCGGCCCAACGTTGGCCCAAAGCCAGTCCGATGCTGCTGACATCGGACCGACGCCGGATAGATACTATCACAGTTACATACAAGATAGATAGATAGATAGATAGATAGATAGATAGATAGATACTATCACAGTTACATACATACATACCATACATACATACATAGGCATATGGAATGGCTATTTCGGGGGGGGGGGGGGGTCCTGTCACTATTTTGCTCTGATTTTTTTAACATGTTATGAATGTAACCGGGGTAGTTGATCTGCCCTGATTTTGGTTACAATGTGCTCTGACTTGCTTTTTGCTGCAGCCCCCTGGCCCCCACGGATTGCACCTATGGATAGACAGATAGAGCATTATAGATCTGTGTTTGGTCATCACAATTTTATAGGCCACAGTGGCGTAATTAGGGGGTCTCAAGTGGGGAGGCACCTTCTGGGGGGGGGGCACGTGCCCCTCCCATAAAAAACATGCAAAATAGACCCAAATACAAAAGAAGCCATAATCACTTTTAGAAAGTTTCACTGTGGATGGTATTACTTTGAAGAAGGGCACTTTGAACTCTCTTAGATTTGAAAACTGTAGCATATATAGCCTATATGACTCTCCTCATGTCCTCTCTGTCTGTGAGCAACTTCTCCACCATCTAAGCAAACATACATACAGAAACATAAACTGTGATACTATATTTGTGATTATGTGCCATGCTAATTAAGGATTATAAGAAAAAGTTTGACACTCATTTTAATGAATGTGCCAGTCAGATTTTAGAGGTGGGAGGTTTAATAACGGTTTTAGCAATGGTGAACTTCTTACTTTTTCAAAGCTTTATGCGGGTCTCACTGTGTATATAGTCATCTAACTAACTTGTTTTTATATATATATATACAAATTCATGTAGTTAGAGCAACAATTTGAGACTTCCACAGCAGGGCAATACAGTGCAGTGGGCCGTTTTTACTTACCTGTGAGTGAGAGTTAGTCAATTAATTTGAATATTTTCCTATATTGATAGGGCATGCGATCATGTTCTTGATTGGAATCCCTAATTGCTAACTTCTGAATTGCGATCATGTGTCAGCACATGCTGTGATCTTCCACAAGAAAGAGCAAATTAATCAGCTGATTCATTGGCTTTTTCTTACTCTGTACCCATTTGTTTTTACTTGTAGATACACTGTATATACCAAAATATGTTAAATACACATTGTATTAACTTCCACAGTTGGGTAGAATGGGTAAGCCAATTATTGTGCAACTGTTTTCTCATTAGGGGTTAATTAATTTTAAGATTCTCCTTTATTGACAGGGTATGTCAATTGTGTTCTTGATTGGAGTTCCTGATTGGTATAATTACTTCAATCATGTGTCAGTACACGATGTTGTCTATTGATAAGCTGATTCATTGCTTTTTCTTCAAGATTGTTTGCTAAAATTGCTTTGATTGCTCAGCCAATATCTTGCATTACCCTCGCCAATCCCCTTTTTGGTGGTTACCCTCGCCAACCGGAAGTGACCCTCGCCCAAAACCTACAGTACCCTCGCCACTTCCGGGTTGGTACCCTCGCCATTTTTAGGTTGGTACCCTCGCCATTTAGGTTGGTACCCTCGCCATTTAGGTTGGTACCCTCGCCAAAATGCTGGTACCCTCGCCCTGTCATTTTCCGTTTTTTGTGGTACCCTCACCTCGAGTGAATTCGAATGTCATAAATATCTTACTTCATCTTGCATGTTTGGGTCTGGCACTTGGCACTGATTCATTCCACAAGCCATTTAACCTATCTCAAAAATTTGAAGACCTCCAAACCCCTTACATTTTTTGTAATTTCACTTTGAAATCACGAAGTGAGAGTTGTAATGGCTGCCCTAATGGCGAGGGTACCCCCCTCGTTAGTGCACAGTGAATAAAATATCTGATGAAGATTTAATATTAAGGTTATTTGGAAACTCATTGACCTCTAAAGCCAAAGTTTGGTTTCAAAATATTAAACCTTGTGACTCTCTTCAAGACACGAAAAGACAGTTTATAAATACTACTTACATGTAGTGACAGCTAAGCAGTTCTCTTCTTTTGATAATTTCTCGAAGGAACCATATGAATCATCATCAGCAGCTGAGGCATATGAGTTAATTTCCGAAATAAGACAGAAAATTGCTCGGTTTAGGGAGCTATTCATAAAGGAGCCAATTAAAACGTCTGCAAGTGTCGCCTGTGGGAGTGTTGACTTGCAAAATGATACCAACCACTCACCTTTTCATAACAAAGCGAAAACAAAAACAACCTTGAAAAATAATGTGAAACCACAAAAATCCTGTGACAGCAAAAGTAACCATATCATTTGCTGGAGCTGTGGCGGTCCAAACCACTATAAACGTGACTGCCGTTTCAGGGGAACACTGTAAGAAATGGCCGTGTTTTTCTGGCTAAAAGAACCGTAAATTTATTGTTATTTTATCAGTATTTTTTTAAAACAGACTTTGTCTGTGAATTTACAGTTCTTTGTCAGTTACAAAATGGCTCCAAGATAAATTTACTGAAACATGTCATTTAACATTCAGTTCACGTTAATGAACAATTACTTAAACCGTTAATTTACTGGCAACTTGTAATATGCAGACAAAACATTTGAATTGGCCAAACAATCAATACACCTCGTCAAATTAGGAACTATAAACAAGAGATTGCATGGACTGCAACCACGGAACATGTGGTGCCATCTATAACATATGCTTTTCACAGCTGTTAATCAAACTTAATTTATAACTTATCTGAAGGTAAGGGAACATCCTCATTCATATGATCTTAAAGATGCTGTCATTATGCAAAAGTTGTTATATTTATATATGACATTGACATTTGTGTAAGTCTTATGATGTGATCTAAAGAATGACACTATTAAAACCAAAATAACCCAGGCGCAGTCTGCATCAATACAACATACTTCGATAAACTTGACATCTGGTTCTCTTAGAAAATATCCATCAATTTTATGGTTTGTGAGCAAACGTGTGCAAATTAATTGCTGGGTATAATTGATGGACTTACTTCCCTGCTGTCAAGCAAAAGGAGCAAGGCCGAGCCTGGAGTCAGTGGCTCTCTCACTCTCTGGGCTGATTCCAGCTTCGGTACATCCCTACAGCTATGTGACAGTTAAATCACATGCTTAGTCTGTTGTTTCACACTTGTGCAATAAGTAAGAATAACACATACTATCCGTATTTTTACAGTAGATTATACTGCTCCTTGCATTCTTTACATTCTATGATTGACAGTTGATATAACTGTAAAATATACTTTAAATAAACTGTTTAATATATGTACATTATACCGTAATATCACTTTGTTGAATCTGCAAAATTACAGTTCAATGTACAATCTGCATTTCACGGTTCATTGTCCTGTTCAGGTTTATTAGTACTTTTACAGTTCTTAGACCTGGAACAAAGTTGCCAGTTAATTTAACTGTAAAATTTAACGGGAATTTTTTGCAGTGAAGATCCTATAGGGGAACAGGGTTCAAACAAAATTACAACAATCAAGGAGGCTACCAGGCCCATGGCCGAGCACGTAGACCAACAAATTTGAGAAATTCTTCTCACAAGAACCCAGTGTAACAAGCATTACCAAATGATTGGAAGCAAAATCAGATGGGCAGTGCACTGAGTGCAGGTTGCACAAATATCTGTACCACAGCATATAATGCAATGTAGTAGATGCATATATAATGCATCATAGTTAGTTTAGTTGAGGTTTATCCAATTAGATTGAAGTGATGTGTATCCTATAATACCCTGTAGTTAATACTTCATGATAAATATAAGAAATTAACTTAATCATTCACCAGCAGTTTATTAATTCTAATAGTCTTAGGTATAAACTCATTATAGCTTGTTTTGAGTGAGGTAGGCCCATATCTTATAAGTTGAAACGAGTTAAATCATTTAGAGAAATTTAGATGAGGCAATCCAATTTAATTGAAGTGATGTGTTTCCTATAATCCCCTCATGTTACTTTATATCAATATATGAATAGATAATTGTTGCAATAATAAAATATAGCTACATCAAAAAAGTATTATAATTGGGGGAGCTTTATAATCAAAACTTTGGACAAATAAAAAAAAAAAACAAAAAAAAAGAACATGTAGATGCTTTTAAGTTGCATAACCATTATGCATTAATTTCCGTCATTAAAAACTTATAACTGTAAAAGTTAAAGAAAATATTCTGAAAATATGCTCCAGCTTCTTAAGGGTAGAATTTTACCAACTAAAAATGTGTATTGCTGGTTCTACTACAAACACCAATTTAACAGCTGGGGAATGTAACCACCTCCTCACCCCATAACTAGAAGTAAAGGTTAAAGTTCCGATTTTTCAAGATCTTTTTCAATTCCCCATTGAATAATGGATCTAATACTATATCAAAATGTTGGTTTTGAGAATGATACTACCTTATATCTGAAATTAAATCATATACTGGTTGCTTACACATATTTAAGGTTAGTAAGTCCACCGATTCTATGTAAAATTCAACTTGCAGTTATTGATCATAAACTGATAGATTTTGGGTTTGTATAAGCTTCTAGCTGACATAATTGCCTGTTTCAATACTTAAGGAGAGAGCCATTCATTGCTTAATTTGTAAACAAAAAGCAACAAAACAAGGGTTTCATTGACTATTTGCCCTCATTTCAATAGAAATTGATCTAACTTCAGATACCACATTTAGCTACGCAAATTAGATAATTTTACAGTTAGAAAATGTTAGATATGGATGAAATATGCCTACAAAGCTTCCTTTAAATCTGATGACATAATGGCTTTTTAAAACAATTTTATCAATAATGATTTGCAAAGTGCATTGCATTGACAAACAGCATTTTATCTTCTTTCAACTCATGGTTGTGTCACAATCCGATAAATGATGCCAAAAATTATATAAACAAGTTTAAATGGAGGCTTCCTTAATACATGCACAACAAATAACTACACATACTTTCACCTCATGAATCCATAGCTAGTTGTATGAGATCCATGGTAGCTTTTATCTCTACTGGAATAAACAGTGCTGAAGTATCATTATAATGTTATCAGACCAGTAAATTGCAAACATAAAACAAACTGCAGGATAACTTAGATATTGATATCTAAACTTCGACGTACTAATGAAACATATTAAACTATTAGGGAACTCAACTATAGTGCATTGCATCATGGTGCAGGGGTGGCTGGGGTATACAGCACATGCGGCACAGTGCACATGCTGCATCTGCTGGGACCATCCCCCATCAACCCTTTGCTGCAACAAAACCGGATTAGCTGAGATTACAGCTGAATACCACAGTTCGTTACATCAGACTTTATATATTACCTTATAAATGTTAAACAGAAGAAGTATATCATAATACTTCAATAGCTCCATAGATGAGAATTTAGGTTTCCACTTAGACAACTACATAGCTACAATTCAGACTTGTTACATTATTGCAGTGTATAGGGAAGTTTTGACAGCCTAGTTTACATGTGCCTTGCATTAGGTAAATTATAGTAATCAACTGAAATTATGCTGGTCCTATAGAATAGAGTGGGTCGGGGCAAGAAGCCCGGGTTAGGTGAGAAGCCCCACCAGGGTTATTTCTAAACTAACATTTTTGGTGCTTTTTCGTATTGATAGGATTGAAGCTAGAGGCTTTTCAGGTGACGTCACAAATTTTCAAGGCATTCAGCACCAAACCATAGTCGTAATTAAAGAAACAAAAAAAGGTGCATGGTTTTTGTAACTTTGATTAATTCTTTGAAAGTGGTTGTCAGAAATAACTTTGGAAATTTTTAAAAGTATAATGGATATATGCATTGCTTCACTTTATGAATATCTCATAAATATGATTTGGATCATGTTTTTTGCATTTTAGATTAAAATATAGAGGTCAAATAAAAATATGTGGGTTTGGGGCGAGAGGCCCCACATGGTATGGGGCATGGGGCCCCCTTCACTGAGGCCTTAAAGCTGCTTCAGGAACCATTTAATAATGTGTACTTTAAATCTTGATAGAATACATGTAGCTAATTGAAATAGAAAAAATGTTGGCCGAAATTGAAAAAGGGCAAAAAATATTAAAAAATAAATGTATGAACAGAAAAATTCTGAAATTCAGAAAAGTGAATAGAATGCCTTAAAAATGATAGAAGAACCCCAAGAAATAACTTTCAAGCTGAATGCCCTCGCAAAAAAAATTTCCATAGGATTATAATAGGGGGGCTTCTTGCCCGATGGTTGGGGTAAGAAGGCCATTTTAATTTTTTTACAAAAAGGGCCGTAACTCCTTTATTAAAATTGGTAGACGTTCATTTCACTAGTTATAAGTAGAGTTAAGTGATCCCTTCCTGACAGCATAAGCATTCAAATAATCGACAACAAAAAGTAGGTCAAATCGCTCCTCGAAGTTAAGGGGGGCTGCATGCCCCGCGCTACTCTATTAGTAATCAGTGACATCAAAGCTAAAACTCGCCAAAATAATCTTATGTATTTGAGGTCTGGCTAAACAATTTTTTTTAAATAGCATATTCCAGGGATTCTGAGATTGTGCCATGGTATGTGCCTGGCACTGCCTTAATATAGCAAAGCTACACTACAAATTATTGGAAAAAATTTCCCAATGAGTAAAGACATAAGTCTTAACAAATTTTACTTAGATTTAAAGATGCAATGAAAACCACTGTAGGCAAGTTTACTGGATTCCTGGCCAACATACTTATCTTTTCCTTGATATTTAACATTAAAGTAAAACAATAGGTAAAATAGGCAATATTACTTTATATTAAGTTATACTGCTACCATAAGCCATAAGCCAGTGTTCCACAATTGAGAATAAGCATAAAACCTTCAGTAGTTCTAGACTGTGTATAATCTCCTGTAAAGCTAGGGGAACACACATCCATCAGTATATCCAAGATACTATGGCTCTCCACACACCGAAACCCAAAACACCACCAGTAGCAGAATGGGCTACCCTACTCTCAGAACTTATAAACCTAAAGGAGGCACAGTACAGTTCTCCTTGGGTATTTGGGTACGCTGTAGTAAAGCATGGAAGTACATCATGCACATTTCATATAAATAATACAAACACAGATTGAAAGGCATGAAAGTACATCATGTCAAATTGTCAACCCATCATTGCAACATGCAAACATTTAGCCAACAAATGAGATTGTGTCTGCATGGGTGTCACACCTGGGAAAGAGCTGTCAGCAATAGAAGCAAAACAATAATAGTTCTTCCTCATATGATAAATTTAATGAAATTCAAATAAGTAGTGCTAATTCTGTGACATAGTTTGTGCTCGAACTTCTTCTAAGTGATATCTAATGCGAAGTGATAAAGTATTGTTGTTACCTATATGTAATTACAATGTGGATTGTATTTTGATCCATATTATTGAATGCTCTCAGTGAGTTAACTACCTTTATCATATTTCGAAGTGCATGAGTGAATTGAATTAATTTGATGTTTATTGTCTACATTTGGTAACCATATTAAACAGGTGAATTGTAATCTGATTCACCTGGTGGTAAAACCCACTCTACATAAAACACATTGTGAACAGTATGTGGCAGAGGGCGCTGGAGAGCAGCCACCTGACGATGATATGACTGGCGCCAGTGTCATTCGTTCTATAGCTGCTGTTGAGTACACACATGTTGTTGATACCCAAGAAGCATACAGGCCGACTGATTATACCAATTCCACATTGGCGACAAGGATGAGATTAAACTTGTTTTGATTCATCAAGACTACAGAAACAATTCCTGTTACTTTCAGTGGATAATCTGAGAAAGTTTGAAGCAATTTGCGTCATTTTCACGTCGTGAGTTACGCTGTTTACTTTGCGCCGTAGCAGCGCTAAAGTTTTGAGAAGTTGTGTATTGCATGTGGATTGTGTTCTGAGCTTTGTGAAGCATATTTGCAGCATAATCAACACGTTTAATCGCATTTATAGTTGTTTGGAGGGCACAGAAGAATATCTGTGAAAATTGCAACTTGCTCTTTTCAAATTGGACAATACAAAAAGGTGTGACAGTTGATTGCAATCGAGAGGAAGTGGTGCTTCAAATTGAGAACTGCCAAGTGCACCTGTTGGATGCAACCAGTTGCCAACAGCTACTGAACATTCCTTTTACAATTGAATTGAAATTTTCACAATTGGATTGAAATTTGCTGATTTTTATTCAACTTCAAGGACTGCTGTTCATATTCTGACTTGGAAAATTATTGAAAAAAAAAAATTCTTCACAATAACAGCGTAGCCCTGTTATATTATACACTGTATAGGCCTACTATTACTGTATGCTAACACAATAAGTTTGGCAGTTTACTGGAACTGAAGATAAATTCAAATTTTATAAAAGTTCAAATTTTCAAGTGTGCATTGGCTTGGTCTGGATTGCTGTTTTGAAGTTGACTTTGAAGTAGCTGCCAGTCACTAATTGACTTTGGGCTTTTGTCAACCAGTGATCAAGTATATGGACTAAATTTATTTTTCATCTAAAGCACTTTAATAGCCTTTGTTTCAATTATTAAAAAAAGAAAATTGAATTGCCACAAATAACAGCGTAGATCTGTTACCACAAGGTCAAGTTGACATTGGTCTTCAGATTCATCTGAGATCCTTTTGGCCTAATATACTAAGCAGTTATTTCACACTGACTGGAAGAGCACGGAAATATATTTGTTTCAACTGTAAACTGTGGCTTTTGCCTACTGGACTAAATATAGTTTTAAAAGCCGACAATTTTTTTATTGCTGCTGAATTTACTATTTGTAGCATACATAGGCCTATTGAGCAAATTTTGCTGGGATTTGAAAAAAAAAAAAGTATTTGAAATCCATGAAAGCAGCGTAGTTCTGTTACTCCTTAATATACCTGTATACACTGTATTGCACATTGCATCAGCCAGCAACTCAACTTTTCACGTTGCTGTCAAGTAATATTAATTGAATTTCAAAGTAACGGCGTAGTCCAGTTATATAATAGCAGTTGTATACTTCAATTTCTCCAACAATGCAGGATTCACTGGGAAAATTTGATGATCTAGTACCATTGGACATAGCTGAACGCCGTCACCAGGAAATTATGAATATTCTTAGGGATATGCAATCCATCATGAGGAAGGGCGAGTTGCAGAAAACCAAGACGTTCCGTGATGCTCATAGCAAGACAACCATGCAACCTCACGCTACAGCTGGTGCTCGTAGTCAAGCGCCAAGTACTTCTGCTGCTCAGACTAACACTAACTATGCTAGTGGAGTATATGGGCAAGCACAAATTAAGCCTGACGGTCTGAGGAAGGATAAAGTTGATCGGATAGGCGCTGGTGACATCAAGCAAACAGTTCCAGTCCAGAAATTCAAGGCTTCGGAGCTGCTGGTGATAAGTCACAATTCTGCTCCCAGAAAAGATGAAGTTCATCAAAAATCGGACAGATTAGCTGGAGCTTGACGTGAAGCAGTACCGATTCGGACTGGTGGGACCCCAAGAAAAGCTGATGTCGTCGGAGAGCGACTAGTCATGATTGTGAGCAGCAAAGCCAGGAATGATTCATTCTTGGAGAAGAAAAAGCGTATGCCGTACCAAGCTACCCTGGAGACATTTAATGGAAATTTTGAGGAATGGGATTGTTGGTATGAACAGTTTTCCTAGATTGCTGAGAGTCATGGTTGGAGTAATCATGAGAAATTATTTCGAATGACTGCTGCATTGAATGTCTCTGCTAGACAGCTTCAGCAGGTGCATCATGATGCACTGTCTACTGAGGTTGCTTTAAGTTCCAGAAGCCCTGCCATCGGGCATGGAAACAACTCTGCCTGGAGAGTGGAGACGGAGATCTCCCCACTAAGACCTACACCTGTCTGCAATGAATCTGCCGACCGAGACCTGTTTATGCCAACACGGAGATGTTGGGGTTGTGGTGCTTCCACACATCGTATCGCAGAGTGCCAACATGATAGCAGAAGAGGCCTTAATAAATCCATAAAAATTTCCAAGGAAGGCTTCAACAGATCCAATCAGGAACATTGGGGCAGATGGACCAACAAAAATCATGGAGAGGGGAGAGGACAGAAATGGAGGCACCAGGATAATCGGCGCATATACATCATGGATAATTGGCTTTCACCAACTTACAGAAAATCCCGGAAGCAGTCTGCAAGATGGTCAGTGGGACAGGTAGGCGGAACTGGGAACAAGAAACTGGAAACACTGTTTGCCCATGGAGAGACACTGAGACAGCAACACTAGTGAGTTGATGGGGAGAATGGAGAATGACTGACGGAGATCGGTCATTATGAAAGACTTTGAATTGCTGTTCGCAGAAACGTCATTCATAAGCATGGCTGTTGGTGTTCGGAGAAACATCATTGATAAACATTGGTTCACTATGAAGTCCATGAATAAAGTTGGTTGTCTGCGTTCTCAGCAAGAGCATCTTTGGTAAAGATGGCTTGAGACGGAGTCTCGTTGTTAAAGATATGTCTATTTGGTATACGTATGATTACGTATCAGTCTGATTAAGAAGTTGAACTTTCTAATAAAGAAGAGGTCTCAAAAGAAGAGGGGGAAGAGTGTGGCAGAGGGCGCTGGAGAGCAGCCACCTGGCGATGATATGACTGGCGCCAGTGTCATTCGTTCTATAGCTGCTGTTGAGTACACACATGTTGTTGATACCCCAGAAGCATACAGGCCGACTGATTATACCAATTCCACAAGTACACTGATTCACATATATTATGAATCTCCTAAGAATTGAATTTTCATTTTCATCCACACGTGGTGAAATGCACTTTTCACCAACAATTATAAACAGAGTAAATTGTAATTTAGCTTGATATTATTGAACTTACTGTCACTGATTTTCATAACCTAAATAACTGGTGACATGACTTATAATCACAAAGACAAGGACAATGTGAAAAGTAAATTGATTCACAAAACCAATATGTATGAGAGTGCCAAAATATTGTATTAACTTTTTGATAATCGTTACTTTTAAAATCTTAGTATGATCTTAGTGAATGATTGGTGTGATTGAATGATTGGTGTGATGTGATAGTAATTCATGACTATTAGTAGATATACTTATATACTACGGTATTAAAATATGTTTGAACAGAAGGTATAACTTTCATAGCAATATTTTTCTGGGGAGCTACACTGGATAACACATGGTCCATTATAATCACAAGTGCTGATAACTTCAACTGTAAGATAATTATCAATCACAGCATCTTGCCAACACTGCAGACCTAAAAATTGTGAAACAAAACTTTACCAAACATACATGACAGTACAACATGTAAACGAATGACTCTCATTGACAAGAAAGTACATCTGTCAATCAAAGAAAGTATATCAGTCAACCTTCTGTGACAATGACACTATAACTTAATGAGTTGACAAGGGCTAGAACCCTGAAAGGTACCAGCAGAGACGCTTATTTTAGACAAAATAAGGAGCAAAATCACTAGACATAAAGGTTCATAAACTAATGATAATAACATACCTCTTGTCCCTGATAAAAGAACCAGGAGGTACAAGCAAGCAGTAAGGATATCCATGTTGGGCCATTCCATGCCAAATTGACCAAAAAGGAGACATTTTCCCACATCATGTCTTCCAATTTTGATGAAATTTTAACACAACTTACATCCACATAAGTAATGAAAAGTTGTACAATATTTCTTTCATATTCCAAGTTTTCAGAATTTGATAGCATCTTGAAAATTTTGAGATTTTGACGAAAAATGCTAAGTGCTCCTTTACTTATCTTTTGTTCAGGCAGCTGAAGCCACATTTTCCAAGATATTGTCATAAGTTTTGACACATGTCATGCTTAGATATAGAGCTTGATGCTTCCAAAGCATAATGTAAATGGTGGCTTTGCCTTTTGTGCACCAGCCCATTGAAATTTGTTCATTTTTGCCAAAATTTCACAAATTGCCGGTCTTTGATATTTTTTCACCCAAAGACCAATGGATCAATATCAATGAAAATTTGTGAAAATGAGCCTATTATGAAGTACTACTAGTAAAAAAATTAACATATGGCTAACAATAATACCTTTTATATAAATGTCGATAAGCCCACCACGATTTCTGAAATTGACAAAATTCAAGTGCCAAAATGACCATGTTGGACAGGTGATAGAAAGTTCAAACTTTTTTTGTAGTTAGCTTACATGGTCATGAAGCATTTCTGTTAAAATAGTGAAGGTGATATTTTTCATTATTCTGGAATTAAATATCGAAATTTGTTCGTTTTTGCAGTAATTTCCCAAATTGTTGGTCTTCGTTATTTTTATACTCAAAGATCAATGGTTCAATATCAATAAAACTTTGTTGAAATGGACCTATTATCAAGTACTACTAGCAAAAAAAGACATGTGGCTAATAACAACACATTTGGTATAAATGTAGATAAGCCCGCGACACATTCTGAAATTGACAAATTTCAAATACTAAAATGGCCATGTGGGACAGGTTATAGAAAGTTGAGAGTTTATTTTGAGTTAGTCCTGGCTGTCACAAAGCATTTTTATTTAAACTAGCATAACACCCGTGAAGGCATGAGAGGAGAGGGAGGAATAATTATAGTAAAAATATCACCAGTTTCTTTGACTGTAATTACACACACCAAAGCAGGCTAAGGACCTTGTAGGAGGTTGTGGGCAATATAGGCAAGGTGCATGCACGTTTTCATAACTGAGCAATCAGTAGTTTGGGAGGGGTGGATTGAGGGGTCCGTGAATTAATAGTATGAGATAATAATAGCAAAGTAAGTTACCCGTAGATTGGATGGAAAGAACATGCAGAAAGATACATACATGCACTTTGTTTAGGATAAAAATGTATTGCATAGATGAATTAGTTGCAGATTACCCGTAGATGCAGATTGGAATAGAAGAGAACAGAGCAGAAGAAAAGGGACAACTGGGAGAGACCTTGCAGCTGCTGCCCTCTTGTGTAGTGTACATGAATCAGCTTAATGGTAATTACTAATAATTAGGACATTTAGAGGAATGCAATGGCATTGAAAAGGGGAGAGTTTTGCCGTAGAAGGTTAAGGAAGGTTGAGTGTAAAGGAGAAGATCAGGCATTGAGTATAACTTGAGATAAATCCCGTACGTTATCATTTTAATATAAGAGATGGTGGTTGTGATATTTATCATTATTCTGGAATTAAATATTGAAATTTGGAGAAAAGCGATGCCAAAGGCGGCGAAAGGCCATCCCGCCCATATTGCTGCAGTGTGAGGTTTGGTAGTCTCAGGTGTCCTCCCTATTGACGGCGATTTCACTTTGCACAGGCTGCCCCAAAATTCCAGTATGATTCAAATACATCAAATACCACAACATCTCGCCAGGCATAATTTATGAGTGACCTTGACCTACATCTGTGACCTTGGCGGCCATATTTGTGAAAAGCTTGTGTACAAGATAACTCAATTTCTATTAATTCTGGAATCATGAAACTAGCAGGGACTGTGTGTGACAGCAAGACCTTGAATGAGTTCTGACATGAGTGACCTTGACCTACTTCTGTGACCTTGGTGGCCATATTTGTGAATATCTTGTTTGCCCGATAACTCCTCTTGTATTTACACTTGGATCACCAAACTAACAGGGATTATGTATCATTGTAAGACCTTGAATTAGTTTTGACATCAGGGACCTTGACCTATATCTGTGACCTTGGCAGCCATATTTATGAAAAGCTTATATACACGACAACTCCACTATTTTTCTCCATGGGACCACCAAACTCACAGGGATTTTGTATCACAGTAACACCTTGAATGAGTTGTAACATGGATGACCTTGAACCATTTCTGTGACCTTGGTGGCCATATTTGTTAAAACTTTACGTAGGCCCTAGATGATGACTCACAAGCAACAGAATCTATGGCGATGGCCGTGGATAGGAGTCGAGGTGGATAGGATTCGGAGGTGGATAGGAGTCTGGGCTGCGGACAGGAGTCGGGGGCAGCTGACAGGAGTCGGGGGCGGCTGATAGGAGTAGGGCCGGCGGACAGGAGTCGGGGGGCGGCGGACAGAAGTCGGGGGGCAGCGAATAGGAGTCGGGGGTGGCGGGGGAGGCGGGCAGGAGTCGGGTCTGGCGGATATTTTTTTGGATAGAAATCCCCCCTCCCCTCTGACCAACCCAACCCACACTCCGTAGGTGTTTATACCACTTTCACTGCTAGCACAGGTATGTGTGCGTCTCGTGCACTCATTTCTAGTACACTTAAACTGAAATATATACCACCATCACCTTTGCTCAGCAAAGCACTCAATGCCATAACTACCGCCCATTGCACACTTGTGTGCCTTCTAGTTTTTGAATGAACGAATCTCATAGCCATCTCCTGATATCCTAATTTTCTAAAAAGGTAAATCATTTTGTCATGTTAATAGAGGAATAAAATTCATGAAGAGTGAGTCTATCACCATGAAGATGGAGTCTATCATAAATATAAAATATCGAAATTGACACAGTAGACATCAGATGGGAGCTGGTATGATAAGCGGGGATACTTACATAGTCCTCTTACAATTATAATATTATGGAATGGTAGCCTTTATAATTAGAACGCCAACAAGCGTCAAAATATCCAGAAAAAAACAAATAAAATATGGTTATATTTATTCTATTTATTTAGTTTTACGTGAAAGAACAAATTCACATTAATAATATCAGAAAAGTATTATCTGAGATGCATTAGCTTGGTCGCTTTCAGAAATTGTGGCAGGCTTATCTACATTTATACCAAATGCGTTGTTATTTGCCACATGTCTTTTTTTGCTAGTAGTTCTTGATAATAGGTTCATTTCCACAAAGTTTTAATGATATTGAACCATTGATCTTTTAGTATAAAAATAACAGAGACCGACAATTTGTGAAATTTTTGCAAAAACGAACAAATTTCAATATTTAATTCCAGAATAATGAAAAATATCACCTTCACCATTTTAACAGAAATGCTTTATGACCATGTAAGCTAACTACAAAAAAAAGTTTGAACTTTCTATCACCTGTCCCACATGGTCATTTTGGCACTTGAAATTTGTCAATTTCGAAAATTATGGATGGCTTATCTTCATTTATGCAAAAAATATTATTGTTAACCATATGTTAATTTTTTTACTAGTAGTAGTTCATAATAGGCTCATTTTCACAAATTTTCATTGATATTGATCCATTGGTCTTTGGGTAAAAAAATATCAAAGACCGGCAATTTGTGAACTTTTGGCAAAAATGAACAAATTTCAATGGGCTGGTGCACAAAAGCCAAAGCCACCATCTACATTATGCTTAAGGCACATTAAGTTCTATATCTCAGCATGACATGTGCCAAATATTTTGACAATATCTTGGAAAATGTGGCTTCAGCTGTCTTAACAAAATCATGCAAAGCAGCACTTAACATTTTTCGTCATAATCTCAAAATTTTCAAGATGCTCTCAAATTCTAAATACTTGGAATATGAAGGAAATATTCTGCAACTTTTCTTTACTGATATGGATGTAAGTTATGTTAAAATTTCATCAAAATCTGAAGACATGATGTG
Organism: Platynereis dumerilii; assembly: GCA_026936325.1. NCBI lineage: Eukaryota > Metazoa > Annelida > Polychaeta > Phyllodocida > Nereididae > Platynereis > Platynereis dumerilii. The sequence goes on along the minus strand of JAPTHN010000105.1, from coordinate 304,543 downwards.
GGAGCTCTTGGTCCATTTGGCATGGAATGGCCCTGAACATTGCCTCCACAAAAATCTCCAAACAAATGAACTTACAACACATGACGCAAGTAACTCGTAAATAGTACTATTGTTCATGCTGTGAACTTATCAAACAAATTGACATAGTGGTTTAAACAATCATGCCAGACAGTGGAGCATTGGCGGACTCTGCAGAATCAGTTCTGCTTCATCATCCCTTGGAGCATTCCAAATAGCACAGTATTTGCAGGCATCTTTTGAGATTAATGAATCTGTAGAAGCCAAAACTTGAGTTCACCCGGGCTATCCCGGAGGGGGAGCAACGGCGACTCTTGGGCTCAGACACAATTTGAGGTCGCCCGAGCTATCCTGGAGGGGGAGCAGAGGTTGGCCTTCGGATGTCAACACAGATAACAAAACACGGGAGGAGAAGCTGAGCCCCCAGTGGCGTGGGGGTGCAAATCATAAGGCTAAATGTAGGGCCATACAAGGTACCGTTGCAGGCAAGGGCGGTTCTCTGGGGGGCAGGTTGATTGTAAAAGTCCGCGTGGGACGGTGAGACCTTTTTTGACCACCAAGTGACCTTGAGAAGATGGGGATGACGATCTAACTGTGCTTGCAGGAGACAGCTCACAAGAGAATCTCTTTTGGCGGGAAGAATTGATAGATATGGTCTCTGAGGGAGACTTTTAACTACCCGGATGGCAGCGCCAGTTGTGTAGCTATTTCAATGACCAAAATTCTAAACAAACCAATCTTGATATAAGTAAAAGAAAGAACTCACAAAAGAATTGCTCCTGGGTGAAAAAGAACATTCTGCTGAGGCACGCCAAACACACGAGGAGGTAATGACAAAACCAGAAGATTTTAACAGTGGCTGGAATGAAGGCAGGAGTACACCTAGGCCAGAGTCATTGTAACACAGCTCTCTGCTGATCACCCAAGGGAGAAAAGCTACCTTGCAGATTCAACATTGGGAGTAATTACTATTGAACTATAAGAAGGGAAACAACTGTAATGAAGATGGTATAAAAGGGGCAACAATTATAGAGAAAATTGTAAAGTCATGAATGAAGGTTGAGAAATGATTGGATAGGGAACTGTTTAAATAACCATGTTCTGCTGAGTCTCACTTCAGAATAACCCTACCAGAAGGAAGGATGACCAACCAGAAGGAAGGATGACCAACCAGAAGGAAGGATGACCAACCAGAAGGAAGGATGACCACCCAGAAGGAAGGATGACCAACCAGAAGGAAGGATGACCAACCAGAAGGAAGGATGACCAACCAGAAGGAAGGATGACCAACCAGAAGGAAGGATCACCAACCTGAAGGAAGGATGACCAACCAGAAGGAAGGATGACCCACTCAGAAGAAGGAGCAGACAGACCTGACCAAGATGGGAGACATAACAACCAGAAGGGATAGCAATGAAGAAACTCATGAAATTTCACAGTCGGGGTGATCCTGAAGTAGCTCTGACTTGTGATATCGATTGAGGAGTACTCAACGCTAACCTGGAAGATGACATCATGAAGAGAAGACCCGAGGAGAAAAGTGCCTCAACAAGCTTGAGAAAACGAAAATGGTAAGGGTTGGAGAAACTTATGAAGCAGCGCAATTGTTGGGTGATCCTGAAGTAGCTTGACAATGCGTTGTGGATCGAGGAGTATTCAACCTTGACCGAGAAGAACATAGACTGTGAGCAGAAGACAGTGAAAGACCGCAAGAAGTTCAAAAACGCTAAAATGGTGAGGATTGACGAAACTTATGAAGCAGCGCAATCGTTGGGTGATCCTGAAGTAGCTTGACATTGCGTTGTGGATTGAGGAGTATTCAATCTTAACCCATGAAGAACAAACACTGTGAACAAAAACTGTGAACAAAGACCGTGAGCAGAAGGCAGCAAAGGACAGAAGAACCTCAAGAGACGATAATGACCAAGATTGGGAAAACTCATGAAGCAGTGCAATTGTTGGGTGATCCTGAAGTAGCTTGACGTTGTATTGTGGATTGAGGAGTACCCAATCTCAACCAACGAAGAGCAAAGACTGTAAGGAGAACAAACCAGTTTGTGTGATGAACATCGCCGAAGCGGCAGAAGAAAGAATATGAATTTAATCAATATGAACTGTATACGTAAAGAAATTTAAGGCAGTTGTAATCTTACATTGTAAAAAGCTATAATTTAACCTGAATTTCTATAACAAGCACACCTGAGAGTTATTCAAAATTACATAACAATAAAGAAGATGCTGAATTTACAAAATGCTCATGATGATTGCTTTGCAGCTGGCGGCGCTTCACTGTGGATGGTACCTGGATCTGATGCTCAATGGGACAACCAAATAATAACAAAGCTAAGATATTGGAAAGACATGTTCTTTCCACAATTGGAGGAGGGGTGATATAATATAGTGAAAACAATATTATATTATTTGGCATTATGGATACTACTGTGTGAATTTGACACAGAATCTAAAACATAAGACAACTCTGTAAACTAAAGTAGCAAGGGTACAGAAAGTTCACCCTAGCTCTAGATAAATCACTGTGCAGCTGACAGCTTGGGTTTGCAAAAGGGGTAAGCCTCAGCTTCAGCACTCAAACAAGAAAGACTAGTATTTTATGACGTAAGAACAACGTTGCAATCGTAGGATCAACGTTGTAATTCTCAAGGCCACATGACATTGGCAATAAGTATATAAAAGGCTGAGGAAATAAGCTCAGTCGTCTTTGTATTGAAGCCTGGCAACACTTCACAACATCATACAAGGTCGCTCTTTGAGGAGTCTTTGGAACTTTGGCAACTTGACATCTCTCAAAGTCCCTCTTCGAAGAGCCATCAGATCCTGAGGAAGCCAACCATCAGGAAGCAAAGCCAGCACAAGCAGTCGCATTCATTGTGAGTATCATTTTATAACCCTGTCCTTGTCTCATTCATCATTGACATAGCAAGTGAATAGGAAATACTTAGGTGTGCTTACAGGGAATTAGCTGCCGCATTCCCAGAATACTGGCTTTACAAAGAACCTTGTATACAAGAAAGTGAAAATATACACATTGTTCAAACTGACATTTCTGTCTCCTTGTCTTTGAGTTCTGCATGCACAACTAGTTAAGTTAAGCAGTCATAACTCTTCCAGTACAGGAAGCATACAGAGATACCAAGCAACTATAGCTAAGATCCAGAGGGAGAGAGCGCTCACTGGAACTCGACTAGATAAGCAGGGAATTAGAGTATAATCCTATACCTTAAACTAGAATCAGTTATTCTGTAGTGAAGGGACCCTGATCAAGTTCTTGAATACTTAGTAGCTGATCCAAGCGAGTCTTAGCACGCGTTGGAGAGCACAGCACCAAACATCTTGTAAACAGTACCGGTCGACAGTTGTTAATTCCCCAAATTAATCAGAACTGCAGAGGTACTTGTGTTTTCTAAACAGTGCTTTAGTGGTAAATAAGCTCATCTTGAGAGCTCTTGCCAACCAATTAGATTACCATCAGCAGTTGGTGGTTGCTTGCAGCAGGCAGGTTGATAGCTAAGATATCAGTCAAGTAGCCTACAATACAACAACTACATCAATTAATCATAGAAGTAAAATTCTATTATATGGTGGAGAATTAACCAGGACTAATTAGAGTCCTTTCTATTATAGGAGCGAAAAGGGCTGTTACTAGGGAGGCCCATGAGCTAGACATATAGATAAAAATACCCCAAGTGAGTATTTAAGAGGTAGTTCCTACCTTTTGTTAGCCATCTTGAAAATAGTTATTTGGCAATTGAAAATTACATCAAAAAGAGGTATTACACACTATTCTAGGACAAACAGTTCATGGTTTACAAATTTAGTAGGATATATCAAGATGGCTCATGGTGGCCATCTTGAAATGAATCAAGTGCATCCTGTAGCATAATTTATCATAATTGTTGTCAATGAATTCGATAAGGGTAAACACATTACAGTAAGTTGATAGTCTGACCTGATGCATTCATTATATTGTAACAAATAACTGGAATAATGCAAATTAACTATGAAAGCCAAGATGGCTCCCAGAGAATCTACCATAGAAGAATCCTCCATCGTCGCATATTAACATAAGATTTGCGTCAGAGCGTCTAAGCCAATCAACTTTTAAAGTTTATCGGCAATTTGCGAAGCAAAGTTCTATTCACTCCTCAGAGACGTATGGGATATCATTTTAAAGGTCTCAGAGAGACCTATCTACTCATATAAGAATCACACCCATAACCCTTACGGGAAAGTGCGAAAAAGCGAAATCGCCCTCATTTGCATAACATGCTTGAAAGTCTGTTCATTGGTCAGCTTTGTGGGTGTGTCTGACTAAATCACTGAAGGCTTTGCTGAAGTGCAAGATGGCTGCTAGCAGATGATGATTACATCCTGTGTCTGGGGAGTAAAATCTATAAAATTAGTGTTGACCCAACAAACTTTCATACCAATGGGGACATTTGTATGATAACCTGAAGTCATCCTGCACTTATACATGGTTGGAATGCTGCGTTTTCAGCATTAATTTGGTCTGCAGCATGTGTACATTGCTACTGTCAATTTGAGAAATTTTAATTATTCACCCCTGACACTGTTGTAATATTCCCAAACATGAAAGGAGTAGGGTGCATTAAAACTGAAATAAAGCAGAAGTGCACCACTTTCAAGTGATATTTCCACTTTATTGGGAGAGAGCCCTCTCTCCCCTTGGGATCAGTATGGGCTGAATCTGGATGGTCTGAATTTGTAATAGTTTTTACAAGATAATGGAGCACTTTTCCAAGTGTTTTTTTGATTCTATGGAATATGACGCATAAAAGAGGAATCTAACTGACCTTTTGTTTCTTGTGATTCTGGTTTATATAATATTAAGGTTTAGTTTTCAACGAAACGGGTGTTTATTCACACAGGACCAGCCAGTAATTCATATTGACATGAAAAGTTAAAGTTTTAAAATTGTTTCTTACATGTTCAATTTATTTAGTTACGTCTTCAAGGTTGTACCTGACAAAGTTAAGTGCACTCTAAAAACTAAAGTTCTAATAAGATACCAATATTGGTATATAAGATTGTCCCGTATTTTGAACACCTTTTGATTTGTTAAAAAACCATAAATAATTGGTATTTTCAAAAACCAGTTGCATTTGTACACAAAAATATCAGTATTGGTTTTTGGTTTTATTTGCAGAATGTCAGCAGTTGATATTCATGTTTCAAATTGCAGATACAGTAATTCCGTCTTAGAAATCCATTAAAACTTACATTCATAATTTAAAAAACCCAACAGGTTTTTTATTTCTTGCCATTTGAAATCATTGGGATTTGTCATCAATTTAAAATTAAACCCCTTCCTGCACTTACAACAACCAGCATATTACTACAAATATCAAAATTGATTCTCCTATTATGCCTCCGTAGGTACTTTATAAGACCTTTTCTAAATTGTGGGTGTGAATAATGGTCATACCGGTACCCAATTGCAGGTTTTTTGATATCATTTCATAGAAATTTCTTAATACCAATATAAATTGTAGACTGCACGGAAAATGGTATTTCAAAGTTCCTGGTTTGATTCAACTGTACCATCGCTTAACATGAGTTATCTTTGCTGGGTGAACAGATGTAACTCATGTTAGTCATTCACCGTGATGTATCAACAAATCCTTGGGTTAGTTCATAGTTGTCATGGAAGTTAACCAGAAAAGTTAACCTAGCTTTCTCCTGTGTTAAAAGTTGTGTTAAGCCTCCTCATTGTCCGAAAATGGGGTTGTAAATCCATGAAATTGACCACAGAGCAAACAAAAAGCACTGAAAACACTGTGAAATGCGAAAAATTGTTGACACTGAGTGACGTCATGCCATGATTTTTTTTTTTAAATTGAGTTTTAATCTGATCGTTTTGAAACTGCTACACATTGTTGACAAGTACTTTCTTCATCTTCGCCGTCCCCGGGAATCCAATATTTCAAAAATTCCCACACTTTTAAGAAAACAATTTTGTTTGAAGTTCATTCTGCCACATCTTGCTGATTTGCATGCTACTTGTGCTCATTTATATATAAATCATTTATTCATTCACATATATGTATGAAATACATGGAATAAAATTAAGTACCTTTTAAAATAGACAGTAAACGACAATAGAAATAAAAACAATTATAAAGTACAAACAACATTAAAAATAAAATCAAGCTCAGTAGCATAAAAACCTTCAATAAAAGCACAGCTGCTTCTCACATCACATATGTCCCTTATCACAGATATCAAATCACAGTCACAATATTCAACTAATTTCAATAGTCTCTGGCCTTTCAAAATCACATCATGTGTATCACATTCAAGCTCTTTCTTAATCACATTGATGTTGTACACATACGAGCTAGGAAAGACACTTTTTCATTCTTGCTTTTCTCCATTTTCATGACTAACTTAATGAATCTCGCATAAATTTGCCTGAGCGCTGTAGGTCTTTCCAACAATTGTGGCAGAAAATGTCTGTGTGTTGTATACACTGTGTACCGTTTGCTCTATGCGAAGCGACCCAGTTAAGGCTCGGGTTTGGCTTCAGTCAACTCTTTAGACAGTTTAACAGAAGTTTTTTGTGCCTTAAGTGAAACTACATCTTTCAGGCAAATTCAATCAAATGTTAATATAGCCAGTATGCTAGATTATAATCTCACCTATACAGTGCATATTTTTATATATCAAAATATTTTTTGTTGTCAAAGATTACGTGATTCTAATAAGAGGGACTTTGGAACAACTGGACTATTTTGTGCGTTTTTGGATAAAATTGGGTACTTATAATATGTTTGAGACTGAAATATTCTCCAATGTGCTTCACTATGCTGGTATGGATTTATTAAGATAGATGTATCCCGAAGCTTGCTATGAAAAATTTTTACTGAAACTTAGTGTTTTAGTTTAGGTTTGGCTTAGAACTTACAGGTTTGGCTTTTTTGAACGCAGGTCTTGTAAATATGTAGGGGTTTCATACTTATAATTCTTTGGTTTGGCGAGCCAATATAACTGACCTCTTTTGTTGCATACAGTAATACGTACAAACTAGTAAAGCCCATTGAAAGCACAGAAACCGATAATTAAAGAGGAAGGAAAATACCAATTTTGAAATGATTTTATGAGAAGAAGGAGAGGGTTAAGGAAGATTAGGTGAAGGCTGTGGCTTTGAATAGCGAAAAGGGCCTGCAATAATAAAAGTTCATATGAAGTCTGCAAGGTAAACCTAGTCTATGCATGTACATATAAAGTATCCTTTCGTACTATTGACTGAAGTAATCAGCTGATCAGGCCTGCCAAAACTGGTTGAGAGTTGAGAGGGAATTGTGAATGTAGAATGCGTATAAAAGGTAAAGAGCAATTGATACAGTTTTGATAGATATACACAATTGAAAATTAAAAGCAACTTGTCTATAGTCTGATTATTTTCCCAAATTTGATGAACTTTGTTACCAGAACTATTAATTCATATGACCAGTCCTTACCATACTAGGTTTACTACTACAGTAGATTAAAATGTCAAGATAAAAAGTTTGTAGATAATGCAGTTCTAGAGTCTTAGCTGATTGAAAAAGTTGCATCAATAATTTACGCCAAATGGAAGAGCCTTTTGGAATGCCTGCAGAGATAAATCAAGATGAGAGATACCCCTTAAAAGTATTCAAAGCCACTTCCTGGACCCCAGATATCATGTCTGGAAACAATCAAGGTCGTATCTTTCATGAAATCCCAAATATTAACATTTGAAAAGCGACTTTCATATGACTAAAAATAACGTGCAAGCACTTTAACAGCTGCTTGTAGATATACTATCAACCTATCTGCCCATCTAATCATCTATCTATCTATCTATGTAAGAGTCTATATTTGTCCATATAATATATATGTCCCTTGCTTCAATCTTTCTTTCCTTCCTTTCTTTGTTCCATCCTTTCTTCCTTTCTTCCTTTCTTCCTTCCTTTCTTCCCTCCTTTCTTCCTTCCTTTCTTCCTTACTTCCTTTCTTCCATCCTTCCTTCCTTTTTAAATGAATTTGCAAACTACCCCCTGGCTGAAACTTGGCTGTTGCCAGTGCTACTGCTGTCACTGCAGCAGAACATTTGAAATTCGCACCAAAAACGAACATTTTAGTTTAGAAAATAAAAATTCACAGAAGTTTACCAAAAGTTGATGGAAGCCACATAATATTATATTGAGACTGTATACTAAGTTTTAACATGATAGGTGAAATAGTGCGACTACCTATATGGTCAGAACTTTTCCGAAAATGCCTACTGCAATACAGGCTGCCAAGCAGCTGTAAAAAGCCATAAAAACAGTCTGTTTTGAAAATATTTCTAAACTAAACTGTTCAAGATATTGAGCTGAAACTATTCACACATCTATTGCACTACTAAAGGCTAGTTTGAGAAATGTTTGAGACGAATCTAAGGGGGTCAAGCGGAAAAATTTCCTGAAATTTATTGAACTAACATGGAATTACGCACATCTAATTGCTAGAAATTCCTGGAAACTTGTCATTCCCATCTGCATGACAAAATAAGATAACAGGCAAAATTTGAATGAAATATGAGCAACATAAAGTGAGTTATGCTTGACGAAATCCCCAGCTACCCGTCACGTTGAGGACTGCAGTACCCCGTAGGCTATTACATAGCCAGCGGGGTAAAAACTGTTAAGTCATGCTCTAGTTTCCTAAATTAACGGCAAATCAAATAACATTTAATATGATCTGAACATGACAGGATTATTACAATTATTCTTTTTAAAAAAATCACATGTACATTAAATTTTTGTGGAGATTCCACTCAGAATTTCTCATTGTGAATGGTATGTGATATGTGTTCAAGATGATATTGTATACAATTCTTATAAAAAAACACAAAAAGAATATAATTGGAGGGGGGGCGGGTACTGAGCAGTGAGAACTCAAGAATGCTTATTGCATGTTTTAACACACATGACACTGTTGATAAGGGGGGAGGCAGGCCCAATATTTGGGGGGGGGGGTGGCGGAAGTACCTGCCTGAGGTAAGCCACCGAAAGTTCACAATTTAGCATCATACCTTAGAAGTTTTAAGGAAATTGATATATCACCACCTTCTATTTCCCTGGGCCATGGGTGTATATCACATGATAAAGCAGTGTGGAGATGGATGCATGGATGAGTCAGGCTCTATGTCCTGTATTTATGCACTGGTAGGCTAATTAGGACAGGAGGAGGACAAGGCAATGAGGTGAAGGATCCAACATAGGCCCAGGTGACCCGGCAAGAGCTGGATTCTAACCCTGGACCCAGCGATTGGCAGCCCAGCCAGCTACCACTAGCCCAACCCTCCTGTCCTTATTAGTCTGCCTGTCATAATGTTTAGCTTAACCAATTGCACAAATGCAGAACATAAAGCCCAGTGGCGTATTTAGGGGGGGCCATTGGGCCATGCCCCCCCCCAGCCAAAAATTAACATGGGAAAGATAGGAAAAGCCGCGGAGTGCCCTGTATTCAGTATTCACCCCATATAATGCCTCCCCTCAGGCCATTTCTAGATACACGCCTGATAAAGCCCCAATCATCTATCCAGATAGATAGACAGATAGATATATAGACAGATAGATATATAGATAGATAGACAGATAGATATTATTAGATAGATAGATAGATAGATAGATACATAGATAGATAGATACATAGATACATAGATACATAGATAGATAGTCATGATGGGATGAGAGTTGCTCAGTTGGTACCACTCAGGTCATTCTATCACTGTGTCCCAAGTTCAAATCCAGCTCTGGCCTGGTCAACTTAACCTATGTTAGACAGCAGTTTCAATCATCCTTTGCCTCATTACTGTATCACCCTGTCCTAATTGATGTTCCGAGTGCATAAATACAGGATGTAAAGTCCCACTCACCCATCCATCCTGAAAGATGGATATATGATAGATTGATGATATGATAGATTGACGGATAGGTAGATATTGTAGCAACTCCATATCTTATATCACATTCTTATAAAATAATCAAATTACTAGTATCTGATGACCACCAAAGATCATGCTGTAAAATTAATGTCCAATCTTTTATATGCCTAAGATGTGCGACAGCATGCATAAATAAATAGCAACAGCAGCTATAGTTTCTTCGCACGTGGTAAAATCTAGAATGTACTTACAATCTAACTCTAAACAATGTAGTAAACACATACTTGGGGATTTTAGAAATCCAGATGGGACTCATCAAAAGAATAACCAACGGACTGGGGCTATAACAGGTCATTATGTGGTTTGTGGTTGAATTAACACCCCATTTGGGCCAGATTGTAAGTTGCTCACCATGATATTTCACACATGTAGTATTTCTTCACTTCTTTTAGTGAGTTTTTTGGGGGTTTTGTTTTCTCTCTTTTGTTCTCCTTTTTTGTTTTCTAAAGGTCATGTTTAGCACTCAGAGACAAAATATTGTAGGCAGGGATGCATAAGTATATGACAAGGCTATTAGGAACATATCCGGGCACGCCACATGCCTGGAAACCTGCCATACTCAAGATAACGGCTAAATAAACGAATGGGTGAAGTTTGCATGGAACTGTTACAGGTGGCCCACAAATCATGTTATGTGTGACAAAGTCCCCATCTACCTGATGACATTCCTGACACATTCCTCGTTGAGAACAGTAGTAGGTGAGAGATTCTCACCTAAAAATACCAACTGGTTTTTTTATTCTACACACTGGTTTTGCACAATACCACTAATATCCAAAATTTAGAGTGTGGTAATTTGGTAAATATTCCGAGGAAAAGGACAACTTCCAGTGTTTTATCAACATTGATAAATTCAGTTACATTCACTGACTGCTCCCTCAGTGTTACACACAGACTCGGCCATGGTGTATATGTAAAAGGGATTCTGATTGGTCAGGATCCTAGATTCATGCTACCTGGTCCATGATTGGCTCATGTCTTTCCGATAGTTTTTCGGACACTTCTGTTGGGGCTAAAATTACAATTTTAGGCTCTTTAGAATCCCCAATTCTTACACTATATTATTTCGTTTTTTCATTGAGATATATTTATTTATTGCCGAGAACTCGTTGAAAATGCATATACCTTTTATTTTGCAGTGTTGATGCTAATAGTAGAGCAGCAGAACCTAAAAAAGTGCTTTATTTAAGGAGTTACCCCGCAGGCCGGTAGAACAGCAAGTGCCATATACCAAATTGTTCCTCAGGATACCAGCTATTGGATACCGGCCATGAAAAATAGTGCATTTTGGTGCGAAAACCGTGGCAACTGTTGCCATAGCAACAAGTCAGTAAGTTTAAGTACAAAAAATATTAGCACTAATATGGGCGCCTCATTGCTCTGATTTATGGAAGTCATCATTGTCTTCATAGCATTGACATATGAGCTAGGGGTCAGCTTTTAACATCCTGTATGAAATAACTGATTTCATGGTTACCATGGCAACAGAATTTTTAAAAAATGATTTTCACTCTTTTTCAATAAGGCAATATTTGGAATCTTCCTGTGACAAATGTTAAGGAGATTCAGAGTTGGATATGGGCTTATTTGAAAGTTGTATTTATCAGCTTTCTCGTGACATCTCATTTGTATGTATAGGACCATTATTTTTTGCATAATAGGCTTGTCAAGGGAACTGTGACCACGTATCTTTTAAATTTATCTAATTTCATGTTATATAAATAGCTTATCTAACACGACATATTATAACAAAACAACCCAAGTCAGGGTCACTGAGTAACAATATCACGAGCTGTTGTGTGAATTAATATCACTCGAGCCCGCAGGGTGAGAGTGATATTAATTCACACAACAGCGAGTGATATTGTACGAAGTGCCCTGACGCGTGGTTGTTTTGTTTTTATCACCTGGTTTTACCTCAAATTTTCAGTTATAAAGAGGGACTATTTTCTGCCATTACAAAAATGTGACGTCACCATGGAGCAACAATGGACATGACGTCACAATCCAATTATTCTGGCCCTTGTTTGGTTTGTGACATCATCGGCAGCTGAAATGCTGGTGATGTCATAACCATTGTTAAAAAATATCGCCCTTGAAGGGTGGTATTTTTTACAATATCATAGACCCTGATATTTTGACTGTAAACAGTGATATTCACAGCCAACCAGGTGATAATGAATACAAAACCTATTGTAGAGTCAAAATGCATTCTATCAAAGGCAACAATTTAAGTGCGGATAAAAATTCAATTCCTTAATTTCTTGGTTGTCATGGAAACAGCCAAAACATAAATATTTCATTGATTTACAACTTTTTGGAGATCAAGTGACCCTACCAAAAGCAAGAAAAGACTAATTGCATTATTTTATAGCTCTTACAACACCTACATACCCTAATTAAGAAAATGTTATTGTATAAATTATTTTCAGATATAATGGTCGCCATGGCAATAGAGCAAAACAAGTTTTGGACATTCTCCATTTTTCTAGCGATATAAATTTGCAAATTGATGCCAATCTAGAAAGATATATTGATAGGGACCCATTTTTTTCATCAATACATTAGGTATTTTTTGTGTGCAAATGTCAGTTGAGTGCCAATATTCTGGTAATCAACTTTATGGTTGCCATGGAAACTGGAAATAAAGAATATCAATTGTATTTGCTTACTAATTATGTTGGAAAGCATTAACTTACGACATGATGGCACTATTTTTAACGATTATTTTGGGTTTCTAACATATAATAATGTAAATCCAATCTGGTTACTAAGGCCAAGATTTGTTTGCATCCCTAGCAACCACTTCATCAAAAGTAATTCATTTGTGTTGCAGCTACATACAGGCCTATTAATTTTCTCTATCCAACAATGTCTAAAGTTATCTTAAAATCACCGTACATATTTTATTTTATTTGCTGCTTAGATTGTTTTGACTTGAAACTAATTTATATGTATATATTAATTCACCTGGTAGGGAGGGTAATGTTAGTACAGGCTAAGATTCCTTCACTAAGATACTCGGTGGTGTGATGGTTTTGCCTTGAGTTAGACACCATTAATGGCACTGAAATAGCCTGCCGAGTGGCTAATGGTCACATTATTTGGTACCAATATTTAGCTCGAGACTTTTCCTATCTATTAAAAAACAGGAAAATGATTGTAATCAACCATGAGTGTTTTTCATTTGCCTGAAGCTGAGTAAAATGTTCAATTTTCTCTCATTCGATGTCCAAAAATTGTGATTTGATAACAATTTTGTTACACCGGCTTTGTTGCAGGATGTATATTTATGCCCCTGGATAACTGCTGTTTTATGATGGAGCAGCCAAGGGTAGCTGAGGGAAGCTGAGGGTAGTTGAGGGAAGCCATAGGTTGTAGGGGCAAGCTGCAGGAATGCCATGAGAATCAGTGAGTATGTGAGTAAAAATTAGGACATTTGAACGGTGCTGAGGGTAATTGATGTAAGTCAAGGTTTGTTAAAGAAAACACAGCACACTTTAGTGAAAACCAAGGTAATTGAGGGAAGTCCAGAAGTCAATGGTAGCTGGGGAGCCAATTTTATTTGAGAGGGGGCCAATTGTACTTGAAGGAACTAATTGTTGTTGAGGGAGCTGAGGGTAGAGGAAGAAATTGGAGTGCATTTGAGGGGATCCAAGGATAATTGAGTGAGGGGAAGGAGTCGTGCTAACTCTCGCAATAGTAAAGTATCAGAAACTTCAATACTAACAGACACAATATAAAATATATTATTGTAATACGATTAAACATGTGTGTGATTCTTCTATCAATTTCAAGAAGAGCGGAAAGAAGGCGTAGGATGGCACCAGGGGACTTGCCCCCGTGACAATGCTATTGCACAGTATAGATAGCGCATTCTGAAACGTTCAGAATTCAAGTGTGCAACTCTTGGGAATCTCACCCAATTTGGAAAGAATATATGATGGCAGTGGTATTCAAGCAAATAGTACTTCTGATACTTTGGTTTAATCTTTGAAATTTAAAATTGTAGAATATGCAAACTTCAAGGAATGTGTATGTATCGATTTGTCAATGACTTTGTCATCATGTATTTTGGCAGTACCAAGGATACATTGTTTTTAATTTTCCTTGTTGTATCCTGTGGATATGAAAGAATAAACGTTAGTTAGGATGTTGCAGTAATATAGTCTATACCCTATCAGCGTGCCTCGGTGGTCCAACGTCGGCCCGAAGCTGGTCCGATGCTACTAACATCGGACTGACGCTGGGCCGACGTTGGACCGCCGAGGCATGCTGAGAGGGTAGTAGGAACGGGGGTTTCCCATGCACCCGAAAGACATATTTTTTAAACTTTGGTTTTCGGAATCCTCATAATGTGTAGAAAATATTTTTTTATGTTCCCTTCGCCAATTATTGTCCCATGTCATCCGTACGGCGGCCATCTTGGATTAACGTCGAAATTGCCATAATTTTGACAAAAAATCACTAACTTCTAAACTACTGGTCACAAATAGGCATATGATACCATTTTTTCATGGTAAATCCACCTAGAGAGTTGATTAAAGAGGTCTATTTTGTGATTTGTTCAATTCTAAACATTTAAAGGTGAATAAATAGGCAAAAATGGTGAATTTTCACCAAAAAATCGATGTTTTTTTTAATACAAGTAAAGACAATCTCTTCAGACACATTCTGATTGACAGATAAGTAAGAAAAGACCAGCTGTGTATAGATCTATGCAAGACGTTTAAAATGACACCAAAATTAATGGTTTACTATGAGTAGAAGCAATTCTAGGTCAAGATAACTGAATGGAAGCGATCCAGTAGTGTCGCTGACGGCACAGTTTTAAATCTCACCTGGACCCCACTTCTGAAGTACTTGTCATTTATTGGCATATGATACCACTTTTTCAGGGTAAATCAGTCTGGGAAGTTGATTAATGAAGCCCATTTTGTGATTTATTCAGTTCTAAGTGCATTAATGTTAAAAATTATTCAAAAATGGTGATTTTCGTTTTTGGTCTTAATCAACCGTACAATTCAAGAAACATCGATTTCTGCAGGCATCGCAAATGGAAAGTTGCACTTGAAAATGTTAGATATATTTGTATCCCATTCAAGACATTTAAAATGAAACTGACATATATAGCATGCTATTTGCAGTAGGGATTCTAGGTCGGAATCTATGTTGGTAAAGATCATCCATGGTGAAGTTGTCATCAGTTTTCCTCGAAGTCACACCCAGGTGTGGAATTGTTGGTCTACATCTGATGTAACATTTCCAAGTGCAGCTTTCCATTTGCGATGCCTGCAGAAATCGATGTTTCTTGAATTGTCTGTCCTCTGCAGTGCGTCTATAAGACCCTGGGTGCTCTCCTCCCCTCCCAATGGTGGAGGCCCACAGTCTGGGGTTGCGGTCGGGTTCCAGTCTTCAATATCCTGCTGCCCTATGCATACTCAGTAGTCAGTCACTCTTCAGCTCTTAAAATTACAAGACCAGTTGAAAACTTTGTCCACAAATGGAGTGACTGTTCTAGGACAAAAAAGTTCTATGTCAGTACGAAATGCTGCACTGTTGCCTGATGCAGTAAGTTATAATGTTTTCATCACTCTACATCACCGATAATCTAATTTTTTAAGAAATAAGGATTCAATTTTTCTTGAAATAAAAACAAATTGCTGAAAAAAATCATGCCATCACATATTGTGGGCATATTTAGAAATCCTTATGACAATTTAATGACCTTTCATGTTGAAAATTACAAAGCCAGCCCAAAGTTTTGTCTCCAACAGTTACTGAAGTGATTGGTCATGGACAATAAAGTTCTACACGTATGTCCTTTTAAAATACTCCACTGTTGCCTGACACAATAAATTATACATTTTTGCCACTCTACATCACTGATAATCAAATTATTTTAATAAATAAGGAATTAATTTTTTCCATTTCTTCAAAAACGCTGTATCCAGTCCCGGTTTGTATTTCCCGGTTCTCCCGGTTTCAGTTTTTTGCCCATTTCCCGGGAATTTCCCGTTCCCGGGAGTCCCAGGAACAAATCCTACTACCAAAGCCCACCTCCAGAGGTGGCACCGGGGGCCCTTCGACACCATGAGCAATGATGCTTAAGGCAAGAGCCAAGCAGAACAGTGTTTGAATGGATGTCCCCAAAGCCATATGGGACCATGAGAGTGGGGGGACTCCCAGCCTGCTGAGGGATGGAGGGTTCCAGCCAACCAGAAGGCAGAGTTCGGCAATGATTAGTGACAGAACAGTGGCAGGGGCAGCCCAGAGCCGATTCAAACAGCAGGGCCAAGGATAGGGAAATCCCCTGGATAGGGATCTCCCCTTACCCCCTCCAAGGTGAGTCAATGTCTTGGAAGGCAGACAGAGCCAAAGCAGCACAGGGCCCTGACTAGCCAGACAGGACCCGAGATGAAGAATGGTGATGACCACAAAGTAGCCTGCAAGCCATGGACCCAGAGTCTAGCAGAGATCGGCCCCAAGGCCAGAGTCCCCCACAACCCAGCAAACAGGGCAGCAAGGAATCCACAGAAGGAAGGTTTCATGTAGTAGGAAGCAGGATGCACTGGCACCAATAAGCACAATATTAAAGAATTAGAGCAAGTACAATGTCTAGAATTACTCAAAAACCCACGCAAATGTCAAAATTCATTCAATCAGCTGTAAGCAAGTGGCTGTCCAGCACACGTCTGACACGTTGAACAGCCGAGAAGAAAGAGGAAGGTTAAGCGCAAGGGACTGTGGGTATTAGGAGGTGTGGCAATGGTGCCAAATTTTAAATCTTGGCTCTGAAAAAGTGTGAAAGCTCTTAGACGAGTGACAATAAAGCTGTGGGGCCATGAGTGAAGTTGATTACCATTTTTGTAAACTTTTTTTACATTTATGCACTTAGGACTAGATAAATCACAAAATGGGCTTCATTAATCAACTTCCCAGACTGATTTACCCTGAAAAAGTGGTATCATATGCCTATAAATGACAAGTACTTGAGAAATGACGTCCAGGTGAGATTTAAAACTGTGCCGTCAGCGATGCTACTGGATCGCGTCCTTTCAGTTATCTTGACCTAGAATTGCTTCTACTCATAGTAGACTATTAATTTTGGTTTAATTTTAAACGTCTTGCATAGATCTTTATACAGCTAGTCTTTTTCTATCTATCTGTCCATCAGAATGTGCCTGAAGAAATTGTCTCTACTTGTGTTAAAAAAAAACATCGATTTTTTGGTGAAGAATTCACCATTTTGCCTATTTATTGACCTTTATATGTTTAGAATTGAACAAATCACAAAATAGACCTCTTTAATCAACTATCCAGGTAGATTTACCCTGAAAAAATGGTATCATATGCCTATTTGTGACAAGTAGTTTAGAAGTTAGTGATTTTTTGTCAAAATTATGGCAATTTCGACGTTAATCCAAGATGGCCGCCGTACGGATGACATGGGACAATAATTGGCAATGGGAACATAAAAAAAATATTTTCTACACATAATGAGGATTCCGAAAACCAAAGTTAAAAAAATATATCTTTCGGGTGCATGGGAACCCCCCCGTTCCTACCCAACTATAAATATAATGCTGTGAAACTAAACCAAACACTGACAAATAACTCACTTTGTACCATGAGACAAACACAGTCAATCATGAGACGATAAGTGGACAACAAAGAATTTAGGATTAATCGCCCCGGAATAAGATTAGCGGACATGTTGTCAAAATGGTATAAGGCCCCTAATAAGTTGCCACATGGTGCTGTGCACTCCTTTTCTGATACAACAAGGAAAAGGATGACAAGATTTAATTATAAACCAAGAGATGTTTGGTTGCTTCAGCTACATTGCTATTCATTGCTATTATAGGCAGGGCCGTATTAACCTATGGGCAAACGGGGCACTTGCCCCGGGCCCATGACCTCAGGGGGGCCCATGATGAAGCTGAAATGTGTTCCGACAGTAGCGTCGGGTAACTTGCGCGCGAATGTACTTTTCAGAATTTCAGAGCGTTTTTGGGGCGCAAGGGGGCCCATTAGAAACAGTTTGCCCCGCGCCCAGAAATGTGCTAATACGGCCCTGAAATTTATAGGAGAGCATGAAATATATTTCAAATTTCAAGTTGTAAGGGTCTTGATGTTACATGCAGTCACAATGTACATGCTCCGGATATGTTAGCAGATAGTGGCAAGGATAGTGTCTTCTATGCCAATTATTTCCAGATTTTATGATTTCTAAAATGGACTAAAATTATTAATTTTATTGAAATTCATAATATAATAGAAATTAGTGTCAAGTCAAAACAATCTAAGCAGCAAGTAAATTAAAATATGTACGGTGATTTTAAGATGATATTAGACATTGTTGGACAGAGAAAAATAATAGGCTTATTTGTAGCTGCAAAACAAATGACTTACTTTTGTTGAAATGCTTGGCTTGACAAAATTTTGTGAAGCTTTAAAGTGGTTGCTAGGGATGCAAACAAATCTTGGCCTTAGTAAACAGATTGGATTTACATTATTATATGTTAGAAACCGAAAATAATTATTAAAAATAGTGCCAACATGCCTTAAATTAATGCTTTCCAACATAATTAGTAAGCAAATACAATTGATATTCTTTATTTTCAGTTTCCATGGCAACCAGAAAGTTGATTACCAGAATAATGCACTCAAATGACATTTCCACAAAAAAAATATAATGTATTGATGAAAAAAATGGGTCCCAATCAATATATCTTTCAAGATTGGCATCAATTTGCAAATTTACATCGCTCGTAAAACGGAGGATGTCCAAAACTTGTTTTGCTCTATTGCCATGGCGACCATTGTATCTAAAAATGATTTATACAATAATACAATAACATTTTCTTAATTGGGGTATGTAGGTGTTGTAAGAGCTATAAAATAATGCAATTTGTCTTTTCTTGCCTATGGTAGGGTCACTTGATCTCCAAAAAGTTGTAAATCAATGAAATATTTATGTTTTGGCTGTTTCCATGACAACCAAGAAATTCAGGGATTGAATATTTATTCACACTAACATCGTTGCCTTTGATAGCATGCATTTTGACTCTACAATGGGTTTTGTATTCAATATTGCAGGCCAGTACAAACTAGGGTGTAACAATAAGTGCGTTTTTTTGGTTGTAACGTAAACGTTTCAGCCAATGAGCGGGGGTGTGGGGCGGCAGCCCCCATGTGACGCCATGACAACTGTTGTGACGCAATTATTTTAAAGAGTAAAGACTCTCACAGGAACTTATTAACCGGATATTGGACTTGAGCCAGGTAAACTGAGGGGAACGGGCTACCTTTTTTCCCACAGTGCACTTACATTGTTTTCCTGAGGGGCTTTTTCCAATTTCAGAAATTCTATTTTCCCACATTTTTTTTTTTTCAACATTTTTTCTGCACACTTTTTTCGAAAATCTTTTCCCCGACTGCATTACCATGGCAACTACACTGCCTCACTTGAAGAGAATTTGGTTGCTATAACTACACACCAGTTTTTAAATACTCTATTTTGCCACAATGGGCATTTCTAGTGGTCTTATAAATACAAATGAGATGTCACGAGAAAGCTGATAAATACCACTTTCCAATAAGCCAATATCCAACTCTGAATCTCTTTACCATTTTTCACAGGAAGATTCCAAATATTGCCTTATTGAAAAAAAGTGAAAATTATCTTTTAAAATTCTGTTGCCATGGTAACCATGACAACAGTTATTTCACACGGTCTCTTAAAAGCTGACCCCTTTCTCATATATTAATGTTATGAAGACAATTGATGACTTCCATAAATCGTAGCGCTGTGGTACCCATAATAGTACTAATATCTATTGTACCCAAAAATCATAGACTTGTTGTTATGGCAACAGTTGCCACGGTTTTCATACCAAAATACACAATTTTTCATAGCCGGTATCCGATAGCCGGTGTCCTGAGGAACAATTTGGTATATGGCACTTGCTGTTCCACCGGCCTGCGGGGTCAATCATGAAAATCAGCTTCCTGCTGCTCTACTATAAATGATATGTTAAATAGCACATTTTTACAATAAGAGGATTTGTTATTCTTTTCTTTTTTTTTTAAGTACAATCACACTAATTCAGTTTCGTTCATCTTTGTGATAAAATGAATATTTTTTTATTGTCAAGATAATTGATCTCTTCAAAAGCCGTGAATTGGAAGTGTAGGCTGTAATCTGGAGGTGCCATCCAATTGAATGTGTATTTTCAATTGCATTGGATCCAAGCCAAAGAATGGCACTCTCTGTAATCCAATTGATTACAAGGCCCTCTTCACAACAGTGATTGCCAGATTTGAATATAATTGCACTTTAATTCATGTCTTTTGAATAACTGCCCTTTCATTTCTTGATCACAGTATATTTGCTGCAAGGTGTGACAGTTCTTTTAGACTTTTAGTCTGAATATTAATATTGAAAGATGATCCTCTCCTATTGGTTGAAACTCAATCGTTTCCTATATTGGCTGATGGAATTACCTGAACTAATTGGCCAATAAAAAAAAGAATATATGTTGTCTCTGTCACACATAACTACATTCAACTTTCAGAATATATACCATCACATTTTTTAAAAGTGGATTATTATTATTTCTAAATAAGTAATATCAAAGTCTATTTTTGAACTTTAGTAAGCAAGTTGATAAACAGGCATTCCAAGTATACTAAGCATGCGCACCAAAAAACGGCGCAAAAATAGGCAGGCCTATTCATGGCGCTTTAGTCAGTGCTAGTTGAGTGCCATTGCTTAAAAAATATAGGCCTATTTTGTCTTCAATCTGTCTGGTCCGCATTAATTTGGGTCTGCAGCTACTTGGTCCGCAATTGGTCCGCATCCTTTACCCCAAGTGTTGTAAAAGACTGACAGACTGTAGCTTCCCTGCAAATGAAGCCACAATTGTTTGTTTTAGGGCTAGTCTGAATGGTCCGCATGGCCCGCATGGTCCGCATTTTACACTGACCCTTGATGCTAGTCTGTTGTTCGGAAAAGGTGTGAATCTTTGCAGTCTCATTTCAGCTGTTTAGAATCATCGCATCTTCACCAAATTTTCACACAACCTGCTTTAGAACCGTCCTGAAGTAATTCAACCATCGTTTCCACTCCGAATATCCAATAAAACCCTCTATTTTTGCTTGTTTGGTAGCGTCTTTTACCGGAAATCACTTTTTTCTTTGTACTGGACTAGGGTCTTCGACATCAACGTCAACGGTGCATGGTCACGTGATTAGGTGTCGGCTAAAAACTTGTTAGTATAGTATTTTTTTTGTATTTTTTATGTTTAAAAACTGCTCAAAATAGGATTGCTACAGTATCCCTGTTGTCACTTCTGGCTGCCGGGGATATTACTCTCGATGTTGGGAGCCTGTTTTCGGCAATCAACAGTGTCCTTTTTCCAGGTGTTGATTCAGCAATGATCTGAAGGCTTCAATTGTGAGCTGTTGAGCGATGACAGTAGGCAGGACATTCCAACTTCTGATAGTTCTTGGCTAGAAACTATTATGTCGCCCCAACGTGAACACAACATCAGGGTTTTTTTACAAATTGCCACAACGTCGCAAGCTGACGTCGAACTCTTGACATTGCTCACAAATTGTCACAATATTGTAAAAACGTCGCCGCAATGTCGCATTCTATAACGTCTTATCTTTGATGATGCTTCACAACGTGGTGACAATATAATTTCTACCATACAATTCCACATCATTTGACGAACAGGGTGACGTTTTTGCAACGTTGCTACAACATCGATGTGCCCATGGGGTTAGAACGAGTTACATCCCTAGAATGAGAGATGCCTGTTCTTCCTTGTCAAAATGTCAATGTTTTTTTATGGCTGAGAGGAAAATCCATCCAATTCCTTATAGGGATGTTTCTGAATTATTTCCATTGGCCACTAACATAGAGTGTCATCATGTAGCTTCATTTTCATTCAGAGTTTCCCTTTTAATTGAGCAGTTCCCACCAAAACTTGACTTTTTGGAGGGAAGCAAAGAATTTTTTTCTGAAACTTTGTAGCAGACTTTTGACCTCTAAACACATCAAAGTCACTGACAATTTGTGAAAATTGCCATTTTTCGGCCACTTATGCTTTATCCTGATGTCAAAAATAACATCAGCAGCCCAAACATTGTATATCCATCTAGCCCTTTAGTTGGCGCATCTTTTGCCACCAACCCCACCTTCCTATCTGCCTCCTTTGTTGTGCAATGAATTTTTTTAATTTAAAGTAGGTCTATTGTCAGAAAAACGTTGCAGTTTTTTGCAGCAACCTTGTAGTATGTGTTGATATTAAACATTTAAGCTGGTTTTCAGAATTCTTCCCATTGTCATGTACTGTAATACCAAGCCTTGAAGTGCAGCCTTTCTTGAAAGTGAACTGTTGCCCAAAACGAGGCCAAATCAACCAGTCAAGCCTGACGTCACAGACTGGGTAAGCAGTGCAATCTATAAACAGATCATGACGTAAACATGTTCATGCTGCATCATGAAGTCTTTGAGGGCTGCTGTCACGTCATTCATAAAGCTGGAAAGTGTCATCCAGCGCACGACCGAATCAATGCCTATACCTTCCATAATGTATTTAACTTTGAGGATAAGTTTAATACAATATAGCTTGGCAATGTTGCCAGTTGAACTTGAGAGCAAGAAAGGCAGATTGATTGATGGATTAGGCCAAGCCTTGTTGCATGGTTGCTTGATCCATCCATATTATATTGGCCTGCAAACTGTATTTTGTTAATCAATGATTTCGAAAGCTACCCATTGGCCTATAATTTATCCATTAGGCAGAATATAGTCATGACAGATACAGATAGGGATTAGTCAACTTGCCAGGGGAGGACCAGTTAGCCAGGCCCGCTACTCGCCAGTTTACTTCCAACCAGTCTCCCAACCTACCAGGTAACCTGTCCCAGCCCAGCATTTAATTGGTTACATTACAAGGAAATCCACTGTGGCCTGGCCAAAAATATTCCCCAGAAGCAGGATGAACCTTTTAAAACTTAAATTCACCACAGGTCTATGGTCAGCTTTTTTTTAAAATTAAGACTGTAACACCCAGCCGTCATTTCTTGAAGCCTTCAAAAGAAGGTACAGCAATTGCACACAACAGTGCCCCAAAACAAATTTAGTTTTTTTAATCTAAACAAAAGAAAAACTAATCAAATTTCGGCAAAATTGAGAGTTTTCAACCCAAAATATGTACACCATTGGGGAAAGTTGTCTACATGTACAAATCCTAGAATCAGCAGACTTTCAATAAATAGACTGCTCATTCTGAACTTCTTTTTTTTTTCATGAAACCAAGTAAAGGTAAGCCTAACAGTTGTTTTTAGCTGTGTTGAAATGCTTGGTATTTTTTCTTGAAAAAAAAAAAAATACACCAGTATTATTTTTACTATTAAATAATTTAAAGTGTTATCTCTCTCTATATATATAGCTATCTGTCTATCTATCGATCTATCTATCGATCTATCATTCTATCTGCGGATTTATCTATGGATCTATATATATTAAATTGATAGGTAGATAGAAATAAGGAGCATCACCTAGATGCGTAAATTGTACAATTAGGCCCACTGTGCTTGGATATTATGAAGCTGCACAGCTTGTGAAATTTAGGCAAGCAACGCAAAATATTATGCCTAGGCCGATATAGGCCTATAGATATTAATTTGTTTCCAATTAAATCAGATTGGCTCTGATGGCTGCTGTTACCTGGCTGACAGGCAAACTGGTCCGCAAGACATAGTGGCTGTATATTTTACAGTCCTTGTCATATTTACGTGGAATCTCAAGTTTTTTTTCTATGCTGTTGAACTGTGATGTCAGAGATGACTCTATTCTAGCATTGCAATATATGTAAATTAACTACAAGCTGTGATGTCATTTCAAACTGGGTCAGATTCCCCAGCTTCTAGCCAATGTTGATCCTCCTGAACTGAGTGTCACAGTTTCAACACAGTGTCAGAGTAAGAGTTTTATCAGGGATAGCCCCTACAACTACGTCATCACAGCTTGATAGCCAATGGGCTGACCGTAAACTACGTCATCACAGCTCATACAGTGATATATTGAAGGAAGCATTACATTTTTGATCCCAATGATTTATCACAGCAATCACCAGTCTAATCCTACCAAATGGCAGCTTTGTGAGCATTCACAGTAAACAACTGTTATAATCCTCACAGAGTTGTTTGTTAAATCTACAAACTTGCTAACTTACAACTTTAAACTTTGATGGAAGTTGGTATAAACAGAAGGCTTTGACAATTTGTTCGTAAACACATGGCTTATGTTATGTATATTTGTTCTGGTAGCCCATTGGCTGAGAGGCTGTGATGTCAAACTTGCATGGGTTTTTCCCAGACCCAATTTTAACTCTGACACTGAGTTGAAACTGTGATGCTCAGTTTGGTGGATTCACATTGGTTAGAAGCTGGGGAATCTGACCCAGTTTGAAATGACATCACAGCTTGTAGTTAATTTACATATATTGCAATGCTAGAATAGAGTCATCTCTGACATCACAGTTCAACAGCATAGAAAAAAAACTTGAGTTTCCACGTAAGTATGACAAGGACTATAAGAGCTGACCTTCTTGTAAGTGTGAAAGAGACTTATTCACTGATAAGACTTGAAAGTTTACCCAAAACCGCAGTCACTGTATTTCTTTGTGGATGGTAGTGTTCATTCATGAATGCACGTGAGAGGGCTCACAAAACACTGGTTTCATCTCTGTTCAAGCATTTTGAAAATGAGCTACCTAATGATATGCCTACATGTGTCATTATTACTTGGTGAAATAGGTTTTCTTTTCCTGTCAAGAATAGGCCTATGCCTAGGTCTGCACTGTTACAGCGCTCAGACCCAGCCCATGCCAAGCAGCAGAGCAAGCTGGACGTGGCAGACTGGCAGGTCACTATGACGTCATCACTCTGTAAACAATTGGGCAGACTGGACTACCCAGTCTGTTACGTCACGGCTGGTGACCTATTTTTTCCTTTATTTTAGGAGATGAGTGATCATGAAAGTATAAAGCCATAAAAGCTGCTGTCATGTCAACTTTCATATCAAATCTGACAAAATTAATGGTCAGAACTCATTGCTAAAATAAGAATCTTAATATATAGAGATGCAACCCCTGAACTTTAGAGATGTCCTTTAAACCGAAAAAACACAACATTTTTGTTTGCTTGTGGCTGCAGCAGCATCAATATACGGTGCTTCTTACCTGTTTAAAAAATGAGCGTGCAATAACATGCGTGCAATATCGTAGAATATGGCATGGCTGTCGGCCAATGAGCAGCGAGTATTTCGGCGTACCATATGATATAAGATGATATTGTTATGTTTTTTGGTTGTACACATCAAGTTTAAGTTGGTATGTTTTGCATATGTTGAAATTTTGTGTCTGTGTTGTTGAGCCAAGAGGCAGATTTGGATGATTTTTTACTAAAATTGATAGATTTTCCGGGTCACCCGAAGAAAGTTTTTAAATAATTCTTAGCAACTTAAACTGGTTTATAATATCATTTATACATACATTTAATGTCTGAGCAAAAATTATTTGTTATTCCACACATTCAATATTACCAATTTTAGAACTTTGAAGTCCTGACACCTTGAAAACTCAAATTATTCCAGCATTTTGATCAATTGGATGGACTTTCTGTCCTTTAGTTTCACATTTTATAATCTAGTCACAAACTGTCACATATTATGGTAACCTCTTCATTTGGTAGTGTGTTTGCAAAAAGCACCACAATCACCAATCTTAATGGTCTCTTCCATCTGTCTTATCATGCAAAATCCAGTCCCCAAATCAAATGCACCCGAAGCAAAATGCCAAACAACAAACGCACCAGGTAGATATTGATGTACAGATTTACGAGAATCCCGTAGATTTATGAGATTTTGTGCAAAGCCTGAAGAAATGCACCAAACTCACAAACGAAGAGATGCCTGCAGATTTGCAGGATTTAAACCCATTCAATCCATTTGAAACACAAAAACTTACCAGGACAAATCTGTATTTGGTCTACAGGCTTGGCAATATGCTCAAATTAACGCTTATTTCAAGTAGAAGAAATCCAGAGTCCAATTTTAAAATCCAATATCCGATTTTTAAGTTATCTTATTTTCAGACCTATATATTGGCATAAAAACGATCTGTATTGTGATCCATGAGATGTGAAAGAAAAACACAGCACTAGGATGACATAAATTTCATTGCCTGCCTCGAGTCTGTAACTCGATCGATATTGCAAAACAAGCCACTGAGTTTCTCGCCGACTTGTCCTGCGAATCTGAAGGACTTGTTTAAGATCTCACAAATCTACGAGATTGCTGTACTTCTGCTGAAATCCTGCAGATCTAAAGGAAAGTTGGATTTCACTGTTTTCCCAATCATGCCTTGACAGCAGAATTACTTGTTTTCCTAGAGATCTGCGTGAGTCTCGCTGCGAGACTCTCGCAAGTCTTTTACATCGATATCTATTATTATTATTATTATTATTAATGTTACTTATATAGCGCTACAAATTGCAGATATGCATTCAAGTGCGCTTTACAAATTAGGTATTAAATGTACTAGAAAATAGAAAAGTCTTCAATATAAATATCTACCTGCGTGCGACGAAGTCCCATACGTTCCGTTTGCGACACGGATTCTAGTCTATAGTGTTTTTGGAAACGTGTAATACCTATATGGTTTTTCTAGATCTTTTTATTATTCTTGAAAAGTTAAGTGTATACTGTAATGTTTAAAAAATCTTAATTATTCCCCTATATTTCATAAAAAATCATAATTAATTAAATCATTGTATGTACTATACACATGTTTTATGCATGATGGGAAAGCTGTGTTTTGTGGCTTTAATTTGGTGTGCCACATGAGTTTATTGCTACAGTAGGTGAGGAGAAATTAAATTGTTAGTGACCCCTGCTGCAGTTCTAAAACTCGACAATATCAGAAGAGCAGGGTGCATCAGGGTATAAAATAAGAAAATTTGATCACTGCACATATTGTCTCGTGCAAACTATGTGTGACCAATCGGCGTTCTCAAGTGTCTAAAGTGCCAGCATTCATACATGGCTTAGAGTGGGTCGGGGCAAGAAGCCCGGGTTAGGTGAGAAGCCCCCCCAGGGTTATTTCTAAACTTACATTTTCGGTGCTTTTTCTTATTGACAGGATTGAAGCTAGACTTTTCAGGTGACGTCACAAATTTTCAAGGCATTCAGCACTAAACCATAGTCGTAATTGAAGAAACAAAAAAAGATGCATGGTTTTTGTAACTTTGATTAATTCTTTGAAAGTGGTTGTCAGAAATAACTCTGGAAATTTTTTAAAGTATAATGGATATCTGCATTGCTTCACTTTATGGCCATCACATAAATATGATTTGGATCATGTTTTTTGCATTTTAGCTCAAAATATAGAGGTCAAATTAAAATATGTGGGTTTGGGGCGAGAGGCCCCATATGGTATGGGGCATGGGGCCCCCTTCACTGAGGCCTCGAAGCTGCTCAGGAACCATTTAATAATGTGTACTTTACCTTAAATCTTGATAGAATAGCTAATGGAAATAGAAAACAGTTTGGCCGAAATTGAAAAAGGGCAAAAAATATTAAAAAATAAATGTATGAACAGAAAAATTCTGAAATTCAGAAAAAGTGAATAGAATGCCTTAAAAATGATAGAAGAACCCCAAGAAATAACTTTCAAGCTGAATGCGCTCGCACAAAAAATTCCCATAGGATTATAATAGGGGGGCTTCTTGCCCGATGGGTGGGGTAAGAAGGCCATTTTAATTTTTTTACAAAAAGGGCCATAACACCTTTATTAAAATTGGTAGACTAGTTATAAGTAGAGTTAAGTGATCCCTTCCTGACAGCATAAGCATTCAAATAATCGACCACAAAAAGTAGGTCAAGTCGCTCCTCGAAGTTAAGCGGGGCTGCATGCCCTGCGCTACTCTAATTGAAAAAAGAAATGTCATCATCTATAATTATGGGTGGAAATATCAGTACATGTGTCTAAACAGCTTGTTAATTTGCTTTTGCATATCTTATTGTTTTTAATTGTGTCTGATTGAGCACTACTGCATACATTTCTATACTTGTGAAGTAAATGCAACAAACTGTCTTTCTTCTGCAGTTAACCAAATCCCAGTTCAAAATTGAACATGACAGGACTTTAGTTGCATTATTGTGCTGCCCTGGGGGTGCCCCCCCATGGGCAAGTCCTTGGTTTTGTAAGCAAGCTTTTTTGCACACACTAAAATGTTAACATTCTTGCCCAAATTTTCTGTAAAAGCTACTGGGCACCTGCCACTACTTTCAGAGCCCTTCTTCACTGTATGTTACGTTACTGTCATAAAGTTTGTCCCCGAATCTTTAAACTAACAGTTAGTGGCTTTAATGTGACATTTTGAAAGTATTTCTTGCCCAGTTCTACACACACACTCCCCCAGTGTGGCTATGGCTGCATTAGCCTGGTCTCCTGGCCTGTATGCATTCACATAGCAGGGCACAGGACTATGGCTGCATCACAGTCATCATTGAGGGGGGGGGCACTCGCTTTCAATTCAGTGAAATTTGTTTTACAGCTTTTTGGGTTCCTATGACATAGTGGGGCTCTACTGGACTAATAAAATGAATTGAACTCACTTAATTCTGAAAAACATGCAATTGTGCTGATTGGTATTGTTTCATATCACCCAATGTTGTGAATTTACCAGTTTGTGTTATTTTAAGTTTAATTCTATGTAGAATTGACAGATCTAATCTTTAATTTCAAATATAAGTACAATGATTTTTTTTTTACTTGATTTGTGCAGTTGGTATATGTCAGTGCTTGCTTGTACTCAATCTCAACAGGAAGTTTATTGAAAGTGGTGCAATCATATTACAAATCTAATGGACAATATTTCATGTTAAATACTATTAACTGACAATGATAAGAAATCCTAAAGAAAAACATACCTTAATTCCTGTTCACATATCAAGTATTCCCTTAGAAGTGAAAAAAGCAGGTCAGCATATACTTTATACTTCAAGAATGTCCATTTATCACATGGAACTAGGTGTGACAAACATGAAACACCTTGTAGCAGTCCTGTTTGATGTTAACAGTAAAAGTTAGCTGTTATCAACAACTTGTTTATACTAAATTTGTCCTAAAAGCATCCTAGTGCCAGCTAGATCCTGTGTTTACAAATTCGGTAGAAAGAATGCAGGAAGGAAGGAAGAAAAGAAGGAATGAAGGAAGGAATGAACAAAGGAATGAAAAAAGGCATGAAGGGAGGAATGTAGGGCATAATCACGAAATAAGCCCCGCACCTCTGACGGAATGAGTGGCAGCCTATGCTTTTCAATGGTCTTGCTCATTCCGTTATAGGAGGGCGGGGGCTATTTCGTGATTATGCCGAATGTGGTGGGGGAAGGAAGGGAAGGCCTCGAGATAGATAGACAGATAGATAGACAGCTAAACACATAGATAGATAGATAGATAGATAGATAGATAGATAGATAGATAGATAGATAGATAGATAGATAGATAGACCGATAGATGCAAGAGCAGTGTTGCCAATCGTAAATAAGAGAGCAATAACAAGCTGGTAAATTACTCCTGGGCAGAAAGACAGGAGAGTAAAATCAAAGACAGGTGGATAGTTTGGGTCAGTGGGATGGCCAGGAAATGTGTATTTAGCCAAGACAGCAGTGATCCTGTGAGCCAAGATTTGACTGAAATATTACACAGAGGGATACCCTCCTGGACAACTTCCTTTGAGGAACGTTGTTCTAAGGAAGCATTAAACCTCCCATTCACATCAGACCCAACGTTTGAAATCTACGTAATTTGTCGACAGCTGGTTACGAGGTTACTACGTACGTATATATCGTAAATAATTCGTATTTCTCCAACCTCCCTTGGCTACGTACCCCCCACGTTGAAGGATCGGTCGTTATACGCCTCTGGGGCGTCAGGCGTGGCAGGCCAGCCCAGCGCGCTGGTTCTTGCGCATGCGCAGAACTCGGAGGGGGCGGCCATGGCTGGCACACGCTTGTGGGAATTAGATTTATTTCGGTCTAGAACACCATTTATACCACCGTAACACTGGATTTAACCATGGCCGATTGATTCTAGAATGTGTATGGATCAAATGACTCCTTCGGATGGACTCTAGCTGCTGTTTATGCTTCACAATCAGCCTGTCAATCGGCATTCTGGAAGATGTGGATTCACTGTATTAGTGAGGCGCCGGCCAGGGGCGGAGCGCTCGGATGACCCGGGGGACTGCCGCATTGCTTCAGGCGGACCCAGCCACCCGGCCTGCAATGCCCCCCTCAGAAAAAATAAATTAAATTGAATTAAATAAAGCCCTTGAATATTGGCCGTCTTTATGGTTGAATAAAGAATGCTCTCATATGTTTTTACTGCAGGAATTTTTTTTTTAGGGGGGGGAGAATTTCTTTTTTAGTTCTTGAGGGGATTGGTGGTTTCTGAATTTTTTGTCGGAGATCTGCAAAGAGAAAACATGAATTAAAGCAGTGAAGACAGAACAGAAAAAAGAGAGAGATAGAGGGAGCAGAGCCAGGCAGCAAGCACTGAAGGTGGCTCCAAAATTAGCAGACTTTTCTTCCTTGTTTTACCAAGCAGTCTACAGTCCATTTAAGGACTACAATAAATAAAAAAAATATCAAAATTCACTTACCTTATAAGGGATTAATACTGCAACTCTGAAGAGTTGGAAAAATCCCAATCCAAATTGGCCTGCTGGATAGGTGGCATTCCGATGCAAGTAGGCTCAGATCAACTCCGATCTCATCTGATTCTCTCTTGCTCGTTTGTGATTGAGCAGTACTTCAGATTTTTTTTTTGCCTATCTAATCTTTCATATTCTAAGAGATATTTATTTGGTAGTTTTTGTGCTGGTGCAGGTACTATTTCTTTATGGCTTCATCCAATTATCACCTGCAAGCATCCTGTTGCAGGTTTTATAATATCAAAGTTACCAGATACATTGGAGTAGGTATGGAATAGATGGCGCTACAAGGCTCTCTGAGACTTAGGATCCTAGGTTCTGCAACTTTGTGCAAACCTTCAACAAACCTTTGGCAGATACGTATGATCAGACGTTTGTCCTGAACATTACTTTCAAACGTTGTCCATACATATCAAAAACATGTTGGAGAAACCTTTGAACTTACGTATTTCCAAAAGTGCGACCATACCTTTGATCAACCTATGAATCAAAGGTATGGTCATACGTAATAGTCTAAGGTTGTAAAAACCTCTCAAATGAATGTTCGACAAACCTATGAATCAAAGGTATGGTCATACGTAATAGTCAAATGTTCTTCAAACCTCTCAACCAAAGGTATGACTTACGTAATATTCTAAGGTTTTAAAAACCTCTCAAATGAATGTTCTACAAACCTTTGAATCAAAGGTATGGTCATACGTTATAGTCAAACGTTCTTCAAACCTCTCAACCAAAGGTATGACTGACGTATGACTGACACGTTTAGCAAAACGTTACGACCAAATGTTCTTCCAACCTCTCAATCAAAGGTATGACTTACGTGTGACTCGAACGTTAGGCCGAACTATAAAACAAACTATCTGCCAACCTCTTACTAAGGTTGCTACCTACGTTTGGTTTTCCATCAGAGTGCAACGTTTCGAAATTACCTTTGCCCTACCTTTGTCATACGTTGTTTGGCCCAACGTCTGATTCTAACCAAAATAATTACGTAGTGAGAGGTTTGATTTACGTAGCTGCTCGGGAGGGTATACACTAACTACGGATACATGTGTGATTCACCCTTAGGACTCAGTCCGGGCAGCGCATCAATCACCGGTTTCCAGTTATGACATTTCTAGTTTGTAAAGAAGTCTATGGATCACCACTTTTTCCAGTAAAAATTGACGAGACACATTTATTTACCAAACCGTTTGGAAGCTCAGAGAAAATAACAACATACTTTTATATTATGTAATTCTGTGTCATTTGATCAAATTCAGATTTCAGAATGCCTTGAACATTTCTCATAAGAAAGCACAGATCCTAAGAGATACAGTGATATCTTGAATAGTTTCTCTGAAAAAAATTCATGAAAATTCGAGAATGTTGCGAAATTCCAGAAATTTGAAATCATGTAACTCAATCAGTGTAAAACATAGTCTACCTAGAGACTTGCAATTAAGCAACTTATTTTTAATGTAACCCAAGTGTTATAACGCATTCGTTCAGCCACCTAAGTGCATATGTTTTCATTTCACATGCAGTCAACAAAAATATGAAAATTTCAGTTCATTCACAGTTTTGCCCTGAAATTTCTGAGACTGTTACTTGGGATTTATGCCTTCTGGTGAGAAACCTTGATCCAGTAAATGTTAAGGCATTCTGACTCATTAGCCATTTGTTGAATTGACACAGAATTACCCGCGTAACCAAATCTTCTTCTTCTTCTGTTTATATTCCCCCTTTATGTTAGACAGACCTCCTATTTAGGGAGTTGTGTTACATGTTAAAATCCGGGTTAAAAACATCACAATAAAAACTACTTCTAAAAACTAGAGCTAAAACAGTTCCTAGCAACGTCTACTTTGAAGCAGAAAAGACTGGTGATCTGGTTCGCTCTGACACTTGCTGGGCCGGCGATCGAGATTCTCCTTGAGTCTCTCAAGAAATCTCCTCCATTGAGTAGTGCATAGCACCAGTCCTCTGGCTTCCCTGGGGGCGAGATATCTTCTTGGTGGTAGATCCCTCGAAGACTATCCATTGCATGCTCCCTTATCGTCCTTGTTCCTTCGCAATTGGCTATCATGTGGGGCGTGTCTTCCTCTGCATTCTTACATAGCCTACAGATGCCACTGTTGTCCTGATTGTATTTATTCAGTAGTGCTTCTGTCTTATAACGTCCGGTCACCATTCTGGCTCTTATACTGGATGCCTCCAGAATACGTTGACTGCCGTCGATACAACTCCATAATGGATGGGTCCCAGTCTGGAGTTCATCGTGAATTAGCCATTTTACACTTGATTTGGATTTCGCAGACTCCTGCAGATTTCTCCTATCTTCTCCGAGGATGACTTCCTTTACATGTATGTGCTTCTTCCATGCCTGTTTAGGCCAGGGAAAGAGGATTTGTTTGTGAATGTTGATCTCGTATTAGCTCCCGATTCGAAGTACCAGATTAAACCACCCAGCTTTTGCACTGGATTGGAGTGCCACTTGCCTTCGCGCCAGAAGGTATAGTTGATGCCCTTGATCCAATCGACAGATGCTCCCAAATAAGGTAAGTAGCTTGATGTGGTACTGGGCTTCAAGGGTCGGCATTCCAGCGAGAAGGTAGATTGCTTCCGAAGCAATGTTGTCCGGTAGGGACTGAATCCGTAGGAGTAATTTTTTGTAAAACCTCTCTAGGGTGTCCACATCCTTCTTTTTCAAGACAGCGGAGTCTAATCCATGGAGGAGTTTTGGGATGATGTAGATCTTCATAATTTTCACCGAAGTTGTGGGACCCAGACCGTCTACTCCATGTAATGCGACTCTCATCAAGGAGTAGGCCGTTCTTCTTGCTGCACTGATGTGGTCTTCTACAGAGGGTGCAGTGTTGGATTTACTCCATAACATTCCTAGATGGGTGAAATCGTCGTTGACAGTAACGATCTTCTTACCCAGGAGCCATCATGCGTGTCGCTCCATCTTCTCTTTAACAAACGTGGTGATGACAGACTTTTGAGGGTGAATTTCATACTTGTGCTCCTGTGAGTAAGTGAAGGCAACGTCCAACATCCCCTGTAGCTGCAATGGATTGCTACTCAACAATAATATATCATCCGCACAGGTTGGAGATTCCACATATATATACTGCCGATCATAGTCCCCAATCTAGCCGATTCTAAGCTCATCAGTAGATCGTTGATATATGCCTTATATAGGAAGATGAATTTTTTGCTGATAGTAAAATTTAATTTTTAATGCCAACCAAAAGTTTCAGTAAAATTTCATCTCCGATAGCAATTTAAAATTGCAATTAACATGCCAAGTGATCTAATATTTTTGGGGCCTATGTGAAGTCTGTCTCCACAAGGCCACCCAGAGAATCTGCTGAAGTGCACAAGGCCAAATTGTGTCCAAATAATTTAAATTGATTTGGAATGAAGTGGCCAACTAAGCAACCCTCCCGAGCAGCAACGTAAATCAAACCTTTCCCTACGTAACTATTTTGGTTAGAATCAAACGTTGGGCCAAACAACGTATGACAAAGGTAGGGCACAGGTAATTTCCAAACGTTGCACTCAGATGGAAAACCAAACGTAGGTCGCAACCTTAGTAAGAGGTTGGCAGATAGTTTGTTTTATAATTTGGTCTAACGTTTGGTTCACACGTAAGTCATACCTTTGGTTGAGAGGTTGGAAGAACGTTTAGTTGTGACGTTTGGCTAAACGAGTCAGTCATACGTAAGTCGACCTTTGGTTGAGAGGTTTGAAGAACGTTTGACTATTACGTATGACCATACCTTTGATTCATAGGTTTGTCAAACATTCATTTGAGAGGTTTTATAACCTTAGACTATTACGTAAGTCATACCTTTGGTTAAGTGGTTTGAAGAACGTCAGACTAGAACGTATGACCGTACCTTTGATTCATAGGTTTGTCGAACATTCCTTTGAGAGGTTTTTACAACCTTAGACTATAACGTATGACCATACCTTTGATTCATAGGTTTATCAAAGGTATGGTCGCACATTTGGCAATACGTAAGTTCCAAGGTTTCTCCAACGTGTTTTTGATATGTATGGACAACGTTTAAAAGTCATGTTCAGGGCAAACGTCTGATCATACGTATCTGCCAAAGGTTTGTTGAAAGTTTGCACCAAGTTGCTGAACCTGGGATCCTAAGTCTCAGAGAGCCTTGTAGCGCCATCTATTCCATACCTATTCCAATCTATCTGGTAACTTTGAGTGGTTAAAACCTCCAACAGGATGCTTGTTGGTGATAATTGGATGAAGCCTTAAAGAAATAGTAGTTCCACCAGCTACAAAAATAAATTACCAAATAAATATCTCTTAAAATATGAAAGATTAGATCAGCCAAAAAAAAATTCTGAAGTACTGCTCAATCACAAACGAGCAAGAGAGAATCAGATGAGACCGAGTTGAACTGAGCCTACTTGCATCGGAATGCCACCTATCCAGCAGGCCAATTTGGATTGGGATTTTTCCAACTCTTCAGAGTTGAAGTATTAATCCCTTACAAGGTAAGTGAATATTATTATTTATTGTAGTCCTTAATTGGACTGTAGACTGCTTGGTAAAACAAGGAAGAAAAGTCTACTAATTTTGGAGCCACCTTCAGTGCTTGCTGCTTGGCTCTGCTCTCTCTATCTCTCTGTTTTTCTCTTCTCTTCACTGTTTTAACTTATGCTTTCTCTTTGCAGATCTCCAACAATCAATTGAACAACCACCCATCCCAAGACCTAAAAACAAAATTCTTGAAATCTCCCAACCCCCCAAAAAAATCCTACAGTAAAATTTACTATATGAGAGCTTTCTTTATTCAACATAATGAGGGCCAGTATTAAAGGGCTTTATTTAATTTAATTTAATTTTTTTTTTCGGAGGGGGCAGGGCAGACCGGATGGCTGGGTCGACCTGAAGCAATGCGACAGTCCCCCGGGCCATCCGAGCGCTCCGCCCCTGGCCGGCGCCTCCCTGCTACTGGTTGTCATGGCAAATTCATGCATTGTGTTCACGAAGCAATCTCGGTCCAGAACATGAGTAACGTTTCCCAAAGATGTTATACGTTTGATTCCATTATTAAAACCAAATCCCAGGTCATATTTAGCAAGATATAGTCCATTTAAAAGCAAAATACAAGCACTGTCAAGAAATCCACATGTTTCGCATCGCCGATTA
Organism: Platynereis dumerilii; assembly: GCA_026936325.1. Classification (NCBI taxonomy): domain Eukaryota; kingdom Metazoa; phylum Annelida; class Polychaeta; order Phyllodocida; family Nereididae; genus Platynereis; species Platynereis dumerilii. Next base: position 268,565 of record JAPTHN010000105.1, on the reverse strand, counting down.
GACCGGCTGATTCTGAAGCAAACACAACCTCCACAGTCCATCAGATGGTTTAATTTAATCAATACACATCCTGTAATCGATATTCAATAGATAAATTCCGTGTTACGGTGGAATATATGGTGTTCTGGACCGATATAAATCTAATACACACCAGCGTTGGGCCCAGCCATGGCCGCCTCCTCCGACTTCTGCGCATGCGCAAGAACCAGCGCGCTGGGCTGGCCTGCCACGCCTGACGTCCCAGAGGCGTATAACGACCAATCCTTCAACGTGGGGGGTAGGTTGGAGAAATACGCAATAAATACGATATATACGTACGTAATAATCTCGTAAGCATTTGTCGACAAAATGCGTAGTTTTCAAACGTTGGGTCCGATGTTAATTGGAGGTTTAATGCTTCCTCAGACCAACGTTTCTCAAAGGAAATTGTCCACAAGGGAACCGGCTATGGTTTGTGAGACTAAAATCTGCTGTCAAAACAAACTTTCAACAAATGCTAAAAAATTCACAATTCTGTGTCGCATGAAGTTGTGTTGAGGGGTCTTAATTTTTGATATTATACTGAACCCTTTGATCTATTTAGCTTGTCATGTTGCCACTCAGCAGATTAATAAGAAATAGTGCGGCTGGCTATTTTAAGATTAATGAACTGGGTGGTGTACTCTCAATCGCATAGTTTTTAGTAGTATGGTTTCAAAGCAGTTGCACCTACTGAACCAGTATCAGATAAAGTTATCTGGGGAAAATTTCTTGCCGCCTCTCAGGAACAAGCATTCTGATCATTTGCCAGCCCTCCTGCTCTACGGCCGGCATGATGCTTACCTCCTTAAACAGCGAAAGGAAAGTTGGCAAGCCTGGGCAATTCCCTTGAATCAAAAACCCTGAATGGCTGTACCTCATAAGTACAATATTACAGCAGGGTGATTGATTCAGAGGATTTGCCAACCTTGGTGTGTCTGTAGTGGTGATGAGCACCAGTGGTTGTGGTCTAATGCATTATTGTTGTCAATAATGCCTGTGCTCTCAGGCAGTGTTTCAAGATTTATATATATTATTATTCATGAGCAAGCATATACAGTACACTTAATCAAAAGTTCCCCATGATATTGCCAATGTTTCCCCATGTCACTTGGCCTTATGGGGTGTGATGGGGCCTTACTGATGCACATTCCTCACTAATTAATTTATGAGGCTTTGCTGATGGTTATGGCTTGTTGCCCCTTCTAGACCCTTGTCACCCTTTGTAGCTGAAAGAAGGGGTTAGGTAGCTGGAAAGGGTGGTCAAAGAGACCCATACTGCTGCACAGGACACCTGGGGTGCATATCTCAACTTATCTACTAAGAAGATATTGTCTCTTCATTAAGGAAATTCCTATCAATTTCAAAGATAGGGCAACTTTTGATACCTTTGGTAGATTGTCACACTGATGAAGCCAAGTTCATTTGATAATTTAGAGTGTCAGATTAAATTCCTGCTGCCACATGTAAACACTCAAGGCCTATGTCTAACAATTCTGCTTTTTAAAAAGTTCTATCTTTAATAATGTTATACATATTTTGTCTAGATATATGTATCCTGGCCTAATATCATATCTATCTATCTATTGAACTGGTCAATTAATTTATTGATCTATTAACCAATCAACCAGTCAACTAAACAACTTGTCTATCCATCTGTCCAGATAATTATATCAATCAATCAATCAATCAATCAATCAATCAATCAATCAATCAATCAATCAATCAATCAATCAATCAATCAATCAATAAATCTATCCATCTATCTATCAAGCTATTTCCTTGCAAAATACACCAATGGAGTCCAGCAGTACATAACCCCCCCCCCCTTAAGACTAAATGGTGGCCCCCTTATCTTATTCCTTATCTTTACCATGAATGGATTCAGAACAATACCATGGCATGATACAATTTGTGCATTGATATAGGCTTGGCTGCATTGAAGCCACAATTGTTGTTCACTGAATTTTTCCATGATTAATAACTAACAAGAAGGTTGATCGATAGATAGATAGATAGATAGATAGATAGATAGATAGACAGATAGATAGATAGATAGATAGATAGATAGATAGATAGATAGATATAGATAGATAGATAGATAGATAGATATAGATAGATAGATAGATAGATAGATAGATAGATAGATAGATAGATAGATAGATCCAGCTGTCATGCAGTTGCTCTTGAAAGTAAGTACACCCTTTAGTGATTTGCCATTGAACATTATCTTTAGTTGTCTCAAGCTATTGGCTATAACATCACTGATATTGACTCACTAAATTAATTAAGTTATGATGGGCCAGTGTTTAGCAATAAGTGAAGCGGGTCTATCATGAAATTGCAGCACATGTACTTTGGGGCAACCATTTAATATTCGGGGGGGGGGGGGTCTTGGAGTTTTGCTGGTGGGGAAATTATTTATTTCACCTTAGCGGCAGGAGTAATTATTTATTTATTTCAAGTAAACAAAGTCTCCAAATATTTATTCCAAAATCAAGCAACACCTTGTTAAGAAATACCCCAAGCAGAAATGATTCTTTTTCTAAAGGCTGCCCAACATTTAATTATATTTCACCATTTCAAAGAACACCCAAGTTATTTTAAAAATGGTCAACCCCATGAATTGACTGGCCTTTGTTTTTGAAAGTCTGTGATTTAAATGTAAGTGACTTGTAAATGCATGAAACAACAATTTGTCTTTATCTGATAACATAATAACCAGGTGATAAGGTTGGTAATTGATGAGGTAATTGATGGCATATGGCATACTCAACATTTGCTGTCAAGATAGAGATATGGTGGATTCCATTTTAAAGATAGATAGATAGATAGATAGATAGATAGATAGATAGATAGATAGATAGATAGATAGATAGATAGATGGATAGATTAGTAGTTAGGGACATAAGAGGTTTGGCATGCAGATAGTATCTTAGTTTGCAGCTTTCATACACTGTGCCTGCATCATTCTGTGTCCTCCTGTCCTAATAAGCCTACCAAGTGCATAAATACAGGACATTAAGCCCCAATCATCCATCCACAAAATATGATGTATTTTATTACAGTGGCCTTTAAAAAAATATATCATTGCTCAAAAACAACATAAACTTTTTCATATAATTTTTTAACATAGAGCATTGAGCATTTTTTTAAAACTATTTTAAAGATAAATTAACTATATAGTTCAAGGACCCTTTACTGATTACATAACCTAAGATATCAATTGAATGCGTCATTGCTCAGGTATCAAATTATTTTAGGGGTGAAGTCTTATCTCATTATCATTTCTTGAAACCTTTCCATTGTAATACTTGTATAATCGCATTTTATTATATAAGTATAGCTGACCTATTTACATATTTGTAAGTTAAATTCAAAATTGATGAAGTGTATTCTTGTAACTATTACAGAATCGTCTGGTTAATTTTTTAAATTATCATCAAACCTCAGACTTTTCAAATCATCATCATCATCATCATCATACTATTATTTCACGGACCCCTTACGCTACTCCAGCCAAACTACTGATTGCTCACTTATAAAAACTTGCAAGCAGCTTTTCTGTATTCTCTACAACTAGCATAAGACCCGTGAAAGCATGCATGTGAGGGAAGGGGAAATAAAGGGTGTTTTGTAATGGCCTATGAGAAAGCATCATGTCACTTTGTGTGACTGTAATTGAACATGAAACCCGGACACTGTAGAGAATACAGTAAAGGTACTTGCAAGTTTTCATAACTGGGCAATCATGTAGTTTTGTTGAAGTAGCGTAAGGGGTCCATGAATTAATAGTATGATGTCCTTAGCCAGGTTTGATTTAAATTACAGTCACAGAAATTGACTGTTTCCCCACAATGTAACCATAGACCATTAGAAAACACCCTTTATTTTTCCCCTTCCCTTTCATACATGCTTTCACGGGTGATAGGCCAATCATTTCAAGCTATTAGGCCTGCCTATTCAAGAGATTCGTTTATTGATAGCTTTCAGTTATCTTTGACACGCTATAACTGTCAAATTAACTAAATTCTATTCAGTATTTCTTCACAATATGTAACAAGATTTAATCGTTTTTAATGTTTTTAGAAAGCAAATAATCTGGGCTTTCCTGGAGTTATGAAAACAATACACCCCCCCCCACTAACCTGCCTCGAATATAGGCCAATTAGCACCCCCCCTTAAATAGAGGCCCTGCTGACCTCTTAGACTGCTTGAAGGTCTTCTGAAAGGTGTAAGGCATCTTATATAGTAAATTTGGTATATTTTTGCATGGAGAAACAGAGGATGAGTAAAAGGAGAAGGGAGAAAGTGAGTAGGGAGTAGGGGAGAAGGGAGGAGGAGAGAAGTGGGGAGGGGCCATCCTGAGAAGGGAGAAGCAGGAAAGTTTGGTGAGGAAGCAATGTTATGTAATTCAATAACTGTTAATGCTTCCAAATTTGGCAAAAAAACAGAAGGTCTGTGAATTGATCGATTTCACGAATATCTAAAATAATCTGACCAAAGCTTTTGATTAGTTGTTATTCAATTGAAAGGAAAGCAACTGTCGGAATAATTCAGTAACTAAAACTTTATGTCCAGGGGCATATCTAGAAATTCCCCTGTGAGGATAACATGGGGGACTACGGGATGATATGTGGCTTTTCCTGTCTTTCCTATGTTCAATTTGGGCCTTAGGAGAGCCATGGCCCCCCCAAGATCAGTGATGTAGTCGAGGCCGGGACATCCGAGGCCAAGACCGAGACCGAGGCATGAACCTCCGAGGCCAAGGCGAGGCCAAGGCCATCAAAATATGGCCTCGAGGCCGGCCTCGAGGACGAGGCCGGTCTCGAGGCCACCATCACTCAACCAAAGACACCCGAGACCGAGGCAAGGCCAAGGATTTGGCATCCGAGACCGAGCCAAGGCCGAGGCCATCAAAATAAGGCCCCGAGGCCGGCCTCGAGGACGAGGCCGGCCTCGAGACCTCCAACACTGCCCAAGATACACGCCACTGAAATGTCCATTAAATTATATGAGGTTCGACACAATACAATACAATGTAACTTGATTGTAGGATTTGTATGTGGAAAAGTGGGGTCAAAGAGGCCAGTTTAGCAGAAAGCAGGTCCCCTTTTGGCAATTACCTATACCATAGACATATCTATATCAGAAAATGAATAACATTCTTTATCTTGTACATGTACCTTCAGAATTAAATACACCCTTCATATTCAGGTGACAAAAGTCCATGAAGTATGTATTTCATTATATGTGGAGAATGTGTTGAATCAAATACCCTTCTCTAATCATGACTAATCAAGGAGCCCCTACGTTTCCATGTTAAATGTCTGATGCTGCCACTTCATGGACTATCATAAAATGCATTTTTCATCATGAAGTTGTCCTCTCTTTTTGCATATCAAACAAATAGGCTGTAAAGCAATTAAGCAAGTTTTTTTTTCTTATTATTTATACTTATAAAATCAAAGTGTACAACCAGTATCTCTTGCCAGCAATCAGATTCAAACTTTCTGTTCACGAAATTACTAACACCAACCTCAGTAAACTTGATGCTCTTGGTGATCGATTTATCAAGAGGTGGTTGGGGATGCCTCAATCTGGGACAATGGCCATAGCCCATAGTAAAGAAGGTCTTAACATCAAGTCCTTCAGTCAAATTTATAAGGAATCTCACGCCATAAGCCATGCCACATCAAGAGTTAAAGCAGACAGTGCCGTAAATGTTGCACTGGATCAAAAACTCCAACGAAAACAAAGTTGGACACGAAAAAGTTCAGTCAGCCTGTACTGCGAAGAGCACTATGAAAGTGCCATCTCAAGCATCCAAGAGCCCGAAAGCCAGATTAAACATCTGGAAAATGTTAAAACTAAAATTAAAAAGAACATCACTGATGAATTTATTGAAATGTGGCGAGATCACATAAAAACCCTCAGTGTTCAGGCACTACCCACACAGCCTGAAAGATGGAAGGAGATAGCCAAGGCCTTTGAGACGAGATGGAACTTGCCTCACTGCATTGGAGCTCTGGATGGCAAGCACATCGCAATCCGATGTCCCAAGCAAGCAGGCTCCTTGTTCTACAACTACAAGGGATTTCATTCCATTGTCCTGATGGCCCTCGTTGATGCCGACTACAAGTTCATCTATGTGCAGGCTGGCTGTCAAGGAAGTGCATCTGATGGCGGCGTCTTCAAGGACACAACACTTCGACAACTCCTGGACGACGAAGAACTAGGCCTACCACCTCCAGAACCTCTACCTGGCACAGAAGTCAATCCTTTCCCATATTACATCGTGGGTGACGAGGCATTTCCCCTGAAGACATGGCTGCTGAAACCAGTGCCAAGAAGGAACCTTGACATTCCTTCCAGAGTCTACAACTACAGGATTTCAAGAGCCAGGAGAGTGGTGGAGAATGCCTTCGGTCTGCTGTCACACAGGTTCAGATGCTTCCTGACCACCATCCCCCAACGACCTACAAGAGTGACATACATCACAATGGCTGCTTGTGTTCTACACAACATTCTGCGAGACAGAGTAGGCGTCCACTATGCCCGTGACAATGAAGTTATGGACAGAGAAGATCCACAGACACACGACGTCACTGAAGGAGTTTGGAGAGGAGACCGTCAATTGCATGACCTAGGAGAACCACTTCGACACGGAAATGCCTCCAGAGATGCCAATGCCGCTCGAGACTACCTACGTGCCTATGTCAATAGTCTAGTAGGAAGTGTCCCTTGGCAGTTGGAGAAAATCTGAAGAAGATGCAGACTATCTATTCAAAACAACAAACCCCAGGCCCTTTTAAGGGCCACCAAATCCTCCCAATTGAGCTGGCCCTGTACGCATCCTATGTTGACAAAACAAGCCCAAAAATCAATCAATCCATCTATCTATCTATCTATCTATCTATCTATCCAAGTCCAATCCCTGCAAAGTGACGACAACTGCTTTTGTTTTCTGCAGTGTATATATGTAACGAGCATTGTGTTCCATCTATCGAGCTATCTATCTGCCTATCTATCTATCTATCTATCTATCGAGCTATCTATGTGCCTATCTATCTATCTATCTGTCTATCTATCTGTCTATCTATCTATCTATCTGTCTGTCTATCTATCTATGCAAGTGTCATCACTGCAACATGACGACCACTTGCTTTTCTTTGCTACAGTGTATATGCGACGTGCACAATTTTTCTTGTATCTAGCTATCTATCTACCTATCTTCTAGTGCAGCATCTGAAGGGTCATGGAGAGGAGTTGCAGCTGGAGTTGTCACTGGAGTTGCAGCAGGAGTGCTGCCAGGAGTGCTGCCGCAGCACAGCAAGAAGTTGACACGCAGACAAAGGGTTGATGCTAAAAATAGAACAACGCATGCACTCAGGCGCCACCCTGTCTGCTGCGTTGGGGGTCCATAAGCTGCGGCGAGGACCCTCGCACGTGCGGCGAATATGTGACTTCCCTCGACGTGTGTCTGAAACACGTGCCATGAGGCAAGAGTTTTCTGCTACGCTGCTGTTACTGCAGCGAAGCTGTTCTTGGCGCGCTGAACCTTTAAAAACCTGCGGCGCGCAATGATTTCTTGATTTGCTTGTTCTTGCATCGCCACTTCTTCCCTCGCAAAGATTCAACCGGCTGAAACTTTTTTTCCTGCATCGTCAAATTTCTAGGAATTGCGTAGCAAGACTTCTTAACACGGCACATGCTGTTCATGTCGCCCCGTAAAGCCAAAATTGACGGCGTACATGCTCAAATCTTTTCCCTTTCCTGGAAAAGTAAGAAGCGCCGCGACAAGAAAGCCCTGTTACGTCGGCGTGAGAACTAGGAATTAGAAGCTAATCTTGCTGATTTTAATGATGGGCAACTGAGCAACCTTTATGTAATTACTACTGATGCATCCAATGGAATCCATTTTTCGGACCTCCATACTATTTATACTGTGTCTTTTTTTAACTTAAGAATTTTAAATGTATGAATTCACTTTTAACTTATATTAAAAGCCTTCTTATCATAGCATTATTTATCATTTCTGTTTGTAAGTTTTCCTCTTTATTGAGAAAATATGCAAACGCAATGAAATACGATATCTGTGAACATTCTTTGATTGTTGTAGACTACATTTGTCTGAGCACTGTACTCCTGAGTATTTCATTGCCTCAGAGAGACTTGTTGAAAAAATGTTGGTCCATTTTCGGTTCCCTGCCAGACACCAATAACGTAAGAGTTAATGTTTAATGTTTTCTGATGTTCATTACTTAACTAGAAGGCATCCAAGGGATGCAATGGCCGCCAACAGGGTTCCGATAGTAACATACCATGTGAAACTCAACCAGGCTTCATTCGCGCGGAATCCAGGCATTTAGACGCCGTATTTTTGGTTGTCGGGAGCTCAGACCTCGTGTCTTCACCATTTTGGCTTCTTGTTCGTTGCGAGTGCCCCAAGCGGATAATGTATACGATATGACGTCATGGGATTCCGCAATGAAGCGCTGTGATTTGCCGGTTACAAGACAGGAAGTAAAAATGTACAAAACGCTAGGCGCCGCCGAAGTGCAATTTCACAACAATGGCGGACGAGGTACAGGGAAGTCGCTGCACTCGAAGAAAATGACGCATTACTCAATACACGGAGCTTTTCAGACATGGAGAAAGTATTCAAAGGCGAGATTTTGTCATTGTGGAAATAAATTGCACACCTTTAAATGCCATTGACTCTCGTGCAGAATGAATTCATCTGCAATAGGCATTGCTATGCGAGTGATGATACAGGTAGATGAGACGTCAAAGCCAGCTCACTACAAGAATGGCACGCATGCTGCGGCCATTAATTAATCTTCAAAAATTAGGTTTAATGCTAAAGTTGAAATTCAGTCACATTTTCATCATGGGGATCAACTTGCCCAGTGGTCTTGGGATTAACTTACTCCAGCTTTGCAAATATATTATTTTTTGCTTTTTTGGTCCAAACGACCACTGTTTGGAAAAACTTGCAGCAACCACATCATTTAGATGTAAACTGCTCACACTTGAAAATGCACACCTCTTAAAAGGGGCAAAACGTGTAAACCACTGAAGAGACTTCTTTGTAACCTTCCAAGTCTGGTTATCAACTGATTGACCAAAGATCTGGAAGGTTTGAAGAAAATCAGTCGGTTTTTCAAAGAGCCAGACACCACTTATAAAGTTGTTTCACATTTCGGATTAGTAAAGTCGAATGAGGCTAATCCAAAATTTGAAACAACTTTACAAAATGGTGTCTGGCTCTTTGAAAAACCAACGCGCCCCATCCACATGTTAATGATTCCAAAAATTTGTCACATTGGAATAATTGTCCAACTTTGTGTAGGGGGGGATGATAAAGTGGCTTTTTCGCTGGGCCCATGCGGGGACGCCTTCAAATCAATCTCTATTGTTTTAAAAGTCCATCCAAACTGAAATTTCTGGATTTTGAACCTGCTACTAGCTGCTACTGGCACTTTTGTATGTTAGGAAAAATGACGTTTTTGTGAACTTTCGCCTATTCGCGATCTTTGTTAATTTTGACAATTAAAAAGATAGGAAGTTGAAAATAACACCATTAAACTGAGTGTAAAGAGAGCTTTCATTTGCATACCAACACTTATAGTCTGCGACAACTACAAAGATCAGTTGAATATTTATTTCATTCTTTTGAATTATAATGGTTACGCAACTATCAAAGACAGCGTGGAAGTAATTGCATAAATTATGACTAGTCATTTTCAAGAATCAATGACACTATGTAGAGTGTAGAATCATGTTAAATAAAGCCTTAGTACACTCATATGAATGTTTTACTGATGTGCTAATCAGTAGGGAACCAATTGAAATAACCAAGCTAAATTAGGATATTATAGTAAACCTTGTACTTTAATGAATGTCTGTTATTTATGAGTAATGTGCACTTAAATATTTCTAATTAGTAAATAATGAATTGCAAAAGTGATGCAATTAAATGACTAAACCCTGAAGTTAAAGTGTGCATTAATATTAAATAATATTAGTCTGTGCCTCTGAGAAGTAAAAAAAATTCACAAATTGTAGCCTACTGACATTGACCAATTGGAATTGAAATTTTAGAGGAGTAACTTCATAATGGCATCACAAATACAAGAACTAAATGAAAATTTGCAGAAAAACATTAGTTATGGAGCAGAAAATTGGAGCATGCATGGGCAGGACGAATCAGTAGATTCTGAAGTTTAAGTGCTACAAAATAAAAATGTCAATATTGGAAATTAATCTAGGTCCATTTGGATATGGTTTTTATTCAAGGAAGTGCCCAAATCCTTTTGGACACACAAAAAAAAAATTTAATAACTCAATTGTCTGTTTCAGACAATTCAAAGATCAGACATATTATATTGTACAACTATTGTCTGATATCAGACAATCATTTTTTTCACCATGCAAATAGGCCTACTCGACTGGTATAATGCAACATTCGACATTGACAAATGTATGACATTTTTGTGTGTGATAAGCGAGTGAAGGTCTGCCACAATATTTTTTAACTATTTGCAAAATGGTAATCACAATCATATATTTTGTATTTATGTGATATTCCGCTGTCAAATAAAAGTCTATATAAAGACTTGTATGTGTAGCAGGGAACAAAGCCATCAGAATCATTTATCTATAGTCTCTGACGACTTTTTTTGGGAAAATATAAAGTCAGTACGAGTAGTAATGGTGACACTATTATAATGATCAAAATTTGGCTCTGACATACCAAATGACAAATTATCCATGCCACAGCAAAATCACCCAGCCCTACACCCATTCCCAGTCATAATTTAAGCCATTGTCTCAAGAACCACTTCACCCAAAAAGTTGAAATCCAGCAAAATGTTTGGAATGACATGACATTTATATGACTTAAAATCAATTCTTTTCAATTTTGATCACCACTTTAGGCAAATAATTCAACATTCTGTTTATGAAAGCACAGCAAAGAAGTGTCAGAGACACTGTCCTATCAAACACACCTCTGATAGAACCATCACCAATGTCTTCTCATTTCCCTTTACTTCAAGCCGTCAGTATTGGCAATCCCCGAATGTGCAGGTTGCTGATACAAGTGATACTGATTAGTACTGATTTGCAATTCATCATTTAGAGTATTGTTCTATTTCTTGATGTCATAGTACATATTTTCAATGATCCACATGATTATTAATCAAAATTCTTGTCATTCTCAGATTTAAACAACACTTGATGCTTTGTGATTTTCATGAAACTTCTTTGAAAATGCCCCTAAATGGCCATATCTCAAGAACCACTGCACCTAGAAAATATACACCAAAATGTTCGAAATACCCAATTTCCTATTCAACGTCAATACATTTATATGACTTAAAATCAATACTTTTCAAGTTCTGATGGAAAATACGATTATCGACATTTGAAAAGACGCGGTTTTACATTTTGGCCAGTAGCAGGCAGAATAAGCTATGAAATTCAATTTGGTAAATTTTTTTTTGATTCTGCTGGAAATGAGCAACTTTTGAAGGCGTCCCCGCAGATTTTCAGGTTTATCATCCCCCCCTACTTTGTGCCACAACTTCTTTGACGAGAATGTGACAAACAAAATGCGAAAAACACCAATTTGGGCTAAAATCCAATCCAAAACCAGCAAAATGCGGTAAAAATGCTTGGATGGGTCAATGGAACCACTTTTACTGTCAATGAACTCCAAAAATTTGGTTCTGATGGACTTAATGCAAAAATGTTTTCTGGTTCAGTCTCACTAAATGTGAACTGATATAGCCGATTCCCAATGTTTTTAATGAAACTTTTCAGACATTAGAACTGGATATACAGCCACATTAGTGCAAAATTTCATGGCCATATCTCAATTAAAAGTTAATTTTTAAGCTGTCTTAAAAGGTGCGCATTTTTAAGTGTAAGCATTGTATTAATTGATTAGAATCAGGTAGGTTTTTACTTTGAAGCTGATTCCATATGCACTCAGGAAACCCATAAAGTCGTTAAGCACAACTTAAACTTCTTAAGGTGGCTCGCTACTCATGTAAAGTGGTAGTGAGCACTCATTCACGCGCAGCCAGGCAGGCCCTATCTGTCGTGACGTCACCACAGCAACAGGGCCCTGCTGACACTTCTTTTCATCTTTTTTAAATTCTGAAAATGATATGCGACGGCCGCTTCATTTGGCATTTGCGCCACTTCTATTGTGGTTAGAGACTTCTCGTTTGGAGCATTAGATGCGCTATGACGAATACTATAATCTGACAGACTTTCAGTTCTCTACTCTTAGTAGAAAATTTCTGCAGGCGAATTTCGGCAAGCATGTCAAATTTCTCAAAAATGACTCTGTGACATAAATAAATTTTTGTATCAATATCCAGGCCCGTTGGGCCATATGTCTGTATCATTATATTGTTCCTCACGTTATTTGAAAGCAAATGACAAAGACATAAAGAATTCTATCTCGTATATTTTTGCGCTATGGTTCATAAAAAATATTTACTTTTCAATATTGAAACTTTTGTTCCGAACCCCTCGCAAAGTTCTTTAAACTAAATATATTTCCCTGGAATTTTAGTCATCTTTTCCATTAAGCTTTCCTGTTTAATTCCATGCTTCATTTAATAACTTGGGATGAATGGCCACTGAATGGCAGGGAAAACTTCACAGAAAAAAATTGAGTTTTTCAGGTTTGCATGGACTGACTTTCTTTCACATAACCTCAAATATGTTGAAAGAAAGGCTGGTAGCGACCACTTTTGTTTATATATCCTTGCTATAACCTATATTTTGGATCATTTTAAACTATTTTAAAGAATTCCTATCTTAGAAAGTTCACGAGTATCGAGCCACCTTAATGGTGAAAAAAGTTTTTGCCTAATAACTTTGTTGTGAATTCACAAGTCTAGGATTGACCCTAACATGAATATTATAATCACCCAGAATTGCCAACTTTCCACACACATAAGTTTATACCCTCAAATTCACCAAGGATCTACTTATCCTGGGGAGCAACCTGCCCCAGTGTTCCCTCTACAGACCCATTTGCATTTACACAATACATCTTTAATTATTTCATGTCCACCTGCATGCACATTATTGACCTCCGCAGTAAGTGTGACTTGAGGAAGTTATTTGGTTTGGTTGCATGCCTTTGAGATGCTCCCTCCACTGCCACGCCACGTCACAGAGGGAGACACCTCCCAATCTCAGTCTGTTATGCCCTCTGACAAATGCCGTCCTCTTGTGTCAATTGCTGTCTACTCATTTAGTCTCATTTAATTGCTTATGTCTCTTTCCATGCAGTAAATCAATCTATCAAAATATTTTACCACACAACAATGCCCTGAAATCCATTAAGGAACACAAATTGAGAGGGCAACATGTTGTCTTTGCGAAATTTCAATGCTCTCTCTAATACACATCCATTAAATACATATAAATCCAAAATCAACTCTTTCAACATTTAAAATTGATGCCCGGCCTGAACTGCCTATTCAAAACTGTCCCCCACGGTTTTTGAATGGTCTGAAAATATTGTTTCTAAGTCTCTATTTTTAAAATCATGCATTTTTCATAAATGAACATCACCTGCAAAAAAAGTAAGTTTAAACTGTAGAAGATTTCCAAAATGTGGGGCGTCTGTCCCACCCTACCATAGGGGTGGTAGTATATCCCTGGAATAGTCTCCCAAGACACAAGTCATCCAGAGACCATAAACATAAATAATAAATTATTATATATATATTTACTATTCTTTACCATTTGTCCAACAAGAAGATGGAAGAGAACGTTCTTGATAAGGTAAGAAGTGATTTCTTGACTCAGGATGCAATCCCTGTTGCAAGCGTGGAACAGAACCTGCAATGAAAAAATATTAGCAAAAATGATTCATTCAATACAACAATTATAGCAGGGTACCACAGCCTGGTTTGAGACGAAGATGAGTAATGGTTTACCTGAGAGTTGAATTTTATTAGTTAAGTCCATGTCTTGCTTACCATTTGTAATTAACAGAAGCTCATTGAAGTAATTTAGCATAAGGTCGAGAATAGTGTTGAAACACCTACAGAGAGAAATCAGTTGTAATGATTCTCTGTGATGTTTAAGTTTATGTTTAAATCATTGTTAAAAAGTCTATCTTTGTGATAGATCAACTCATTTTGCTTCGCAAGTTTGGTGCAGTTATTTGACAATATTAAGAAACTGGGTAAATGCATGAGATCAGATGTTTTTACATAAACTGACTCTACCAAATCATCAGCTTTTGCATGGAATTTGAAAAAAATACATGCAGTGGTTATCCTACAGGAGATTATTTGTTGCAAAAATCCTGCCCTTTTTTGGGGTCACCATGTTTGGCAATTTTTCTCATAAAAAGTGAATTCGGCCCAAAATTAATTACTGTCTGGCTAAATCAAATAGCCAGTCAAGTCATTTGAACCCTAGTGAAGGTTGCTGGTAAATTGTTTTCTAGTAGTTTTAAAATTATGCGCCAAGAACATGTTTTTATTTTTCAAAATAACAAAAAAAGACAAAAACTTTAAGGGGAGGCATGGGTGAGAAGGTCACTTTTCTGCAATTTTTAGAATAATGGTTCATATTTGGTATCAATAGATAGGTTTTTACTAAATTAGATAATTTCAGATAATTTTGCATTTTTGTGATGAATGGTTGCCGCGGTAATCATTTGAAGAGGTAGTTTTTCTAAGATTCAGGCACTTCATCATTGGGGGTGATACTCACCCGACTCGGATATTGTTCTTAATTTTTTCCCTGCTAACTGACAACTAAAAAGTGGGGAAAAATGAATTTTTAGACCTCCATGCCTTTTAGGTAATTTTTGAGGGCCATTTGAAATAAAGGGCCAAAATTTGGATTGAGTCCAAGTCCAGATTTCAAATCCCATTATCTCAGTATCTGCTTGATGTACCTCAGTTAAATTTTAATTGCAAAATACATGGACCCAACGGTTTCAAGTGGCATCACATTTAGGATGATTGACTCTGGGCGCAGGAAGCAGGGGGCGCTCAAAGTTACTGCTTCAGTCATTTATAAGGAGAGTTGAAGGGGCGATTGTGGCCTGTGCACTGAGTGTACCTCAATGTCTTGTGCATCTCCACAGGGGGCGCTGTTACCTATAAAAAAGTGAAATAGACCCTTTTTCAGGGCTCTGTAGCTCATTGCGCCCAGGGTCAGCAGCACAGTGAGCATGCCTGTCATGTGCTATAACATCCCTAGTTTACTTGGGTATAAGCTTCTCTGAGGTACTCTTAACCATTCTCTCTGCAGAATTTTCTTAAGGTACCACATATGATGACTTTTCAATTTTTCAGCAAATCACCAGGACACCCTCAATATGAAAGCAGGCAGTCGTGCAAGTTGTGTCTCCAATAAATTTTGGTTGTTAGGATATATTTTGCTTAAAATAGTGTGTACACACATGTAGGGGGCGCCACAAAAACCCCCAAAATAGATTATTCTCCTAGTTTTCTTCTGACAGTCAATTTGTTATATAGTGATCAACAGAAACCACTTTTATGATAGACCATTTTTAGCTCTCAGCTATAATAGTTTGGTAACACATTTTTAAGGCTCAATTCCATAAAATCTGTGTTCATTAAATCTTAGACTTCCCTAACTTTTTCAACGTATGGGACATTATTGTATACATTTCAAAGGACTTGGCTAAAGCTAATATATATACAAATAATGTATTTCCTGTTATTCATAATGATGATGCATCTTTTACATTTTTACGAACGTTTGAACTGCTTTTCAAATACATTTTTGAAATTTTACTTTCCTCTTTGTCTATACATCAAGTTAGTGCAGTCTTGGATGTAATGAGCCCAAATTTAAGGAATTCTTTAAAGATGAGTAGTCAAACTTTCATAACTGACACCTAAAAACGGTCTATCATATAAATGGCATTTTGCGTATCGCTAGAGTAGAACTTGTAAGTAAGTGATGTGTTGCCATTGCCACTTCCACAAGCAAGATGATAGCATTGAGCCAATGGTATTGGATCAATGCTATCATCCTGCTTGTGTAAGTTTGAATTCTTATTCAATGAGATAAAAACAAACTGGGTCATAAAGGCCAACATTTAAGGTGGATGGTATAACAATGGCAACTAATTTTCTTTGACATATTCAGAATTAGGTGTGGCCAAAGCAAATTAAAATTTGAGTGGGGTTCACTCACTTAAATTATTTTGACCCATATGCCATATGGAACTGATGCTAGAGCAAGACCAAAGACAAATTGCGACCATTTGTAACCCAGGTGTCTCAAATATTATTTTTTATAACCCTGTTTCCATTTCTTCAAAAGAGCATGCAAATTGCGGTGGCATGCTAAAGTGCCCGTTTTGAGATTAACATCCCACAACTAACATGAATGCAGCAACAGCAAGCTTAAAAAATGGAATAAATTAAATTTTGGGGTACTTGTGGCGCCCCCTACTTGCCTGTACACACTATTTGGAGCGAAATATATCCGAACAACCAACATTTATTAGAGAAATAACTTGCAAGACTGTCTCCATTCTTATTGAGGGTGTCCTGGTGATTTTTTGAAAATTTGAAAAATCTTCATATTTGGTACATTAAAAAAATTCTGGAGAGAGAATGGTTAAGAGTACCTCAGAGATAATTACACCCCAATAAACTAGAAGTGTTATAGCACATTACAGGCATGATCACTATGCTGCTGACTCTGGGCACAATGAGCTACAGAGCCCTGAAAAAGGGTCTATTTCTTCACTTTTTTACAGGTAACAGCGCCCCCTGTGGAGATGCGCCCTCAGTGTACCATTCTAATTTTTATGTAAACTTATAATATAGGTCCCCTGCCTCATATGCATGCACAAGACATTGAGGTACACTCAGTGCGCAGGCCACAATCGCCCCTTCAACTCTCCTTATAAATGACTGAAGCAGTAACTTTGAGCGCCCCCTGCTGCCTGTGCCATGAGTCAATCATCCAAAATGTGATACCATTTGATACTGTTGGGTCCATGTATTTTGCAATTAAAATTTAACAGAGGTACATCAAGCAGATACTGAGATAAAGAGATTTGAAATCTGGACTTGGACACAATCCAAATTTTGGCCCTATATTTCAAAGGGCCCTCAAAAATTACCTAGAAGGCATGGAGGTCTAAAAATGCATTTTTTCCCACTTTTTAGTAATTGTTTACCGAAAAAAAAAATTATGAACAAAATTTGAGTCGGGTGAGTAGCACACCCTGCCTGAATCTTAGAAAAACTGGCTCTTAAAATGCAAAAAAGGCTGATTTTTACTGCTTACGGGATGTGAAATTTCTGAAGTTACAGGCATGGTAAACATTTTTTGAAAAAATTGATGAAAGAAGAAAAGCCAAATGAACATATTTACAGAGCAAATTTTTGAAATTCCTTTTAATAGTATCAGGAATTGGGGTCAAGTAGACAAAAGTCATTTTTGGGGAAAAAATGCTTGTTTTTATGGCTGCAATATCAACTAGCAGTCAACTTTTGAAAAGGTAGGAATAAATCTACCGGGAATAAAATTTGGGATTATGGGCAAAACACAGAAAACATTGACCAAATTTGACCCTCATTAAGAGGATTTATAACCCTACAATAAAATCTTTTAGCTATTTACCCCTTTTTGGTAATTACTAAAAATTACTAAAAACAACAACTTTTGTCAAGTAATATAGAGGCTGAAAAGGCAAGACAAAACTGATGATTAATATACCATTAGATATACAATAAATGTTCGGAATAGACATTTAGCCTTTTTGACTTTGATTATGCAGGTAAATTACCCAACAACATCAAAATTGTACATGCACTGTATTTCAAAGTCAACAATCTAAACATGTGCAAGTTGTGAAGGAAATCATCCAATTTTATCAAAAGTTATAGCTATTTACCCCTTTTAAGGTGCAATTACCTAGAAACAACAACTCTTATCGAATGACATCTACAGTGAAAAGATAAGACCCAACTAATGACTAATATACTATAAAATATCTAAGAAATGCTCAGAATACATATTCACCCTTGGGACCTTGATTACGAGGGTAAAGTAGCCCACAAGATCGAAATAGTACTTGTACTATGTCTCAAAGTCAACATACTAAAAATGTTCAAAATTTGAAGACAATCGTCCAAGTCAATCAAAAGTTATAGCAATTTACCCCTTTTTGGGGTAATTACCCCAAAACGTCATTTTTATTGCATGATAAGATTCCAATTCATGAATACTTCATACTCACCAAGTTTCATCAAAATCCCTCCATTCAAATCAAAGTTTAAAAACGTTTTCACTTTTTTGTCAAAACACCCATAACTGAAAAACCCCGGCCTTGTCTGATCAAAATATAAAACCCCACTTTAAATACCATGGATATTTAGTCAGGCTATCAATTACAGCAAACAATTAGTCTCTAGCAATTATAGTTTTCCCTGAAAACATGAGCAATTGGTTTTTATCAAAAGGGGGTAAATACTCTTTTATCCTCTAGCACAAAAATGACCAGACATGAAAAATGTTGCAAATCATGTTTGTATAAATAAAAGATTCCTTAGACTTAAATCTGTAACTTCAATATTAAGAAAGATAATGCACTTTGAAAATTGAAAAAAATTGAATTTGAGATGACCTGTGTGACATGATTTTTTGGAAAAATAATCTACTAACCCATGGCTATGTATGTGCCAAATTTCAAAAGCTCTAGCTCAAAATGAAATAAAACTAGACATTAGATATTCCCAGTGCAACTGGGAATGAGCATTCTCCGTTTATCTAACAAATGAAATGATAAATCAAAATAAAATAGCTGAACAGGGCAAACAAAATGCAGAAGCCGGGCAGCACAAACAAACATGCACATGTGGAATAACTCAAATCCAACAAGATCATGCAACGCCAAATAAAGCGAGAGGCATCAAGTCCCACAACTTTATAATACATTGCAAATTGACAGGTGATGATCCTAAAGCCATTGTCAATGAAATTTTGATGAGCCATTATCATAAAAATCCTGCAATCAACCTCAGCACAGTTCTTGAAGTCGAACCATGAAGTCAAGGATGCAGGAAATGCTGACATGAAAATACTCGTAACATTCAACTCAATATGGGAGGCCAGAGCAATATATAGGGAAAGAATACAAGTACTAAAAAATACAGGCATCTTCATAAGTGAAGACATTGACAGAGAAAATTCAAAAGGTATTCTACCAAGCTCGAAAATTAAAGAAACAACTAATGATACACAGCACATGGACAGAAAATGGCGCAGTATTCATCAAAGAACAAGAAGGGCTACCAGGAAGAATAGTAAGCATTCATGATGAAATTCTCAAAAAAGTAAAGTCAGAAAGACCAAAAGTAAGAAAAACCCAAACAAGCAATACTCAAGTTACAGTCCAAAATTCATCAGTACAAACTCCCCTATCCCAAGTACCAGTAACTACACCAAAGATGTCACTATTGACCAGCACTTCATCTGCAAACACAATTGGACCACCTGTAACCACATCTCCGCCATCTTTAGCCGCACCATCTGAATCTACAACACAATCTTTAATTGCATCACCAGAAACACCTACTTCATTACAACCTATAAGCAGCAGTATCTCTGATGAATAGCTGAAGGAACTAATCGCAAATGCAGTATCTGGTGTCAACGCACGATCAAAAAAAGAGAGAAAAAATAATTCATGATTCTTCTCCTCAAGGAATATGATCAATTAAAAAAACAAAGAACAAAACAGAACTACAAAAATTGCAGAAACAATATCATCTTTATAAATAATTGTTAATTGATATATATTTAATATTGCATATATCATTAATACACACACAAAAAATTATTTTGATTGAAAGTCATTCATTAATTGTAGACAAGATTGAAAGTTCATAATGCTATATGTAACTGTTATGTCAGTTTCTCTATTGCCTAGCAACCTAGCAAGCAAGAAGCATAACCACCAGGTGGCATAGAGTTGACGCTTACGTAATTGAAGTTTCCAATGTTATTTGTTTTTATTTATAGGCCCATATTTCATTTTTTGCGTAAAGTGACCTTAATTCAAATATCGAAAATTCTTATTATATTTTTTGATTAACTATGTAGAATGCAGAAGCATGATCATTATTAATATTACTTTCAATTTTTCATAATATTTCAAATTTGAATATTACCAAAACATTTTGTAAAAGGTAGTTCCCTCCAGCGACCATTGCTTGGTCTTTGGGAGCTCCCTCCACATTTTTTATTAATTTTTGTAAATATAAACAACAGTGGAAAATAAATCAATCAATCAATCAATCAATCGATTAATGAAATCAATTAAATGATTAATAAAATGATCAATGAGATGAACAATGAAGTGATCAATGAAAATGAAATTGAAATGGAAATGAAATTAAAATGAAATATTCAATCCAATGTAGAATGAAATTGAAATTACCAATGCAATGAAATTAGCAATTATTCAAAATGATTACTGACATAGTAGTGCTTATTGAAACGACATTAACAATAAAATGAATTGATCAATGAAATTGTAAAAATTAATGTAATGTGATTGAAATTATCGTTGAAATAAATGTAATTGAAATGATTCATTAAATTTAAATGAAATTATCAATGATAACTGAAATGACCAATGAAGTGAAATGAAATTGATCAATGAAATGAAATTGATCAATGAATTTAAATTGATCAAAGAAATGAAATGATATTGATCAATGAAATGAAAGTGATCAATGAAATTAAATGAAATTGATCAATGAAACAAAATTAATCAATGAAATAAATTTATCAATGAAATCAAATTGAAATGATCCCAAAATGTCATTGAAATGATCATAAAAATGTAATTGAAATGATCAGTGAATGATCAATTGTGAAGAAAATCATCCTATTCGATCAAGTTTTGGCAATTACCCCCTTTTAAGGTAATTAACCAAATATATGCCATTTGTATCACATTAAATGAATCCAAATTGCTTATTCTACAAACACACCCAGTTTCATCACAATCCCTTCATTCCAACACAAAATTTAAAGTATTTTCAATTTTTGGTGAAATTATCTGAATTTGAAAGTTCATTATCTGAAAACCCCCTACAGAGATCAATTTGAAGTTGTTGCTGCACTAGAACCATCTTTTGGCAACACTATCCAGTTATCAGCATCATCCTACCATTTCTGGTTTCTGAGAAGAAGAACGGCAAAGGGTAAACTACTGTAGGGGTTAGAGTAATTACCCCTATTCAAAAATTACAAAATTCATGGTTGACATTGCTTATGTTTATTATGGGTAATATTACATTGAAGTCTAGACATTTCCATCTTTATTAGTTTAGAAGTTAGCTGGAACCTCATCTCTAGCAAATTGACCAAATTTATAAAAATGACAATTTTCAAGGTCAAGGTCATTCATTTTCTGCAACATACTTTTTTATGAATTAGGCTATTTCCATACAAAGTTTCAAGAATATCCCTTCATTTAAACTCAAAATTTTCAACATTTAAAATTTTTGGTGAAATTATCAAAATTTGAAAGTTCAATATCTCAAAAAGCTCCTGAGTGATCAATATGAAGGTTGCTGCTGCACTAGAACTATCTTTTAGCAACACAATTCAGTTGTCAGAATCATCCTACCATTTATGGTTTCTGAAAAGAAGAATGGCAAAGGGGAAACTACTAAATGGGTTAGGGTAATTACCCCTTTTTCGAAAATGACAGATTTGATGGTTGATATTGTTTGTACTAGTGATGGGTGATGCCATCTTTAGCTGCCCCCATGTAAGGCTAACGCACGTATCTTTGTCAGAGGTAGCTAATTGAGTAGATGGACTCATTGCCGGGGATCCTGCGGGAGACACCTTAGCACTTGCCACCACGAAACACCTACTCAAGAAATACCAGAGGCTCAACAGTTTAGATTCACGTATCCATTTAATACATAATTCATAGACAGTTACATTAAGAGTCATTCGAAGAACCGATGGTAACCAACTTATCAATACATTAAACAACGATCTTAACGAATTACATACATCATTAACTAATGCCATCTCAATCAACCATGACCTGAGGTTCCTTTAAGAGTAACCCTTGATCATACCTCTAACAACAATACCCTTACCTGACGAATCGTCACCCCGTCAGGGAGACAGGTAGCCCTCCTGCTGCCTCAGCGGGAAGCGGGCTCGTTCTGCCTGGGCAAACAAGCTTGCCCCCAGAGATTGCTACTAGGGTGTTCTGCGGCTGCGCAGAAACACCAGGGTAACTGTTGCCATGGAAACATGGGGTGAGTTCTACCCCGTTGCTATCATTGAATCTCATTACACAATAATATAATATATCACATTACTTCTATACAATAATAATATAAATGATATTACAGAATTAAGGTCTTGAGGTTCATGGCGATTTGAGGAAAGTTCCTATAAGAGGAAAGAATGAAGACACCTCTGAAGCTAAAAGCTCAGCGGTGACATCCCGACCGATCGAGGATTATTTTATAAGATGGTTTTTCTCCGGTTTGAAGAAAACATTATTTTAAACTTACAATCGAATACGGATTACATTCACGTAATAATGAATTAATATACACTGTGACTAATAACGTAACTATTCATTGAAAAGCAAAGGTATTTCCTTTCAAAGATAGAAGCCTGAATGCTTCATGCTGATTAACAGAACGATGTAAAGACTTGTGAATAGATTTGTGTAACTATTGAGAGGATTGTTAATCGACTTTGTACATGATACCAATTTAGGTACGGACAGAGGAAACGCGTCTCATTGCACCTGAATTTTGTGAGTGCTTTAATGAAAGTTGTGGTGACATCAGGATGATGTAACCACTACCACCGGGCAGGCGGAAGGGGGGAAAAATTTTAAGATAAAATCGGGCGTGTGCAATATGCCCATGAAAGACAATTCGGAAAAAGGAAAAATTTTGAAAGGGAAGCAAGAATATGACTTGCATCCGTAAAAGGAGAGGAACTGAATGACAGTCCTTTTAATGGTGTCAATGAGATGCTGAAAGGGGAGCTCAGATAGGAAAGTGAAATCTAAATTTTAATGATTGACAGAAAAGGACAAGTTATTCTTATGACCTATTTGCCAAATTTTTCAATTTTATGTGAATCGTTGGTTCGTCGGCCAACGTTATTTTTGGAAATAGAGCCGCTAATTACATGGCTCCTCAGCAAAAGAGACTCAAGCACCAGGCGAGTCAAGTAGCCGTTTTTATCAAGGGCAGTTACGGGTATCATCCCTTGCGTGTCATTGGATATGCATAGAGCTAAACCAAAAGCATGAAGTGCATTAAGACAGGACAGCCTTATAATTTTAAATGGGCTGGTATGTCCGATACCCTAAACTACAAAAGTAAGTAAGTAAAATGACATATAAGCGATAAGCGATTTTAAAAGCAACAATTAAATCATAAACAAAATATAGTCGAAGCGAATATCAACAATAACATGGATCAAAGCGACAATTATTAATTTAAAAGCGACAAGTAGCAGAATAATAATCAAAATGATGAAACAACAGTCCAGTATGGAGATAAAGAAGTCAATAGTGGACTATGGTTTCGTAGAACTTGTTACGTACAGTCTAAACAATCCGAGTGAACTGTAGGCATAAGGCGTACAGAAAATGAAAACAATGCGAAAATAGGTAAACAGTATACTGGTGCAGTGGAGCAATATTGAAAACATAGGTACATACTAATACACCTGAGGAAACTTGTATAAGAAGGCTGGCATGCATAATGCATAGACCAGAATAATTATCAAATGAGATTAAAGCATAAATCTATTTGATGTTAAGCTTATAAGAAATGAGATCAGATGTTTACAGAGAAAGTTCTAGTGGCAAAGGTTTGCGTACTGAATTGATCAATTTCAATGAAAATGTGGATTATATCATCTAAGTGAATTGTAATTTGTTGGTTGATGCATAAATGTCTAATCAGCGATGCGCTTTACACAATACTAGTCAAGAGTCAATACATGATGTCAAAGATAACATGATCTGTATACGTGTAGACGAGAAGATTGGAAGAATCATTGATTGGAGGAGTCAGTTATATAAGTCATTGATATAGGGCGAAGGAGGCAACACCGACGCTCGGTGCGTGGTGCAGAGGGTGAGACGTTGGCAGCGATTGGCTTGTCAAGTTCACATGAGATGTGTTTGTCAAGGGCAAACGAGGTGTCGACAGCAATGTGTTTCTCAGGGTCGAATAGGGTGTTCGACCTGGCAACTTGAAAGATGCCGGACGTCGTGGACCTAACGGACGAGCTGCGAGAGTTCAAGGTCCTATTACCATCCACCCAAAACGATGAGGGGGTTGTTACTGTTCTAACAGATACAGAACAACAATGTCAACCTGGATGAGTGGTCGTTCCACCGTTCTCAGCTGTACCTAAGTGGCGAAGTGAATGGAAGCCATGAGAGACTACCATTACACGTCGGTCAATGTCATTTCGGAGGAATACTGTCTCTGTGAATGGAGCACAGGCGAGGTGCGAACCGGAGTGGTGGAAATAGCTTGATGTGGTGCCATAGGCACGACAACTTTAGCGGGACAGGAAATGTTCTGAGCGAGTAACTGGTATTGTGGTGATTATGCTGAAGACTCGAGGGACTGATATAGCTGCAGTACTGCGAAGATTTGCCAGTCCGGCCTCGTTGCGTGACTAACCCAGGTTAGGGTCAGGCGGAGGAGGAGGTGGACTGATCGTCACCTTGAACTGTTTCTCACACTTTTATGTTGGGGTCTGGCGAAGGAGGACGTGACTCGTTTGACACGACCTTCATGTTTTTATTCAGACGATCCCAATATCAGGTGGACCTTGATGGGTCATGGAGAAGAAGACGTCGTCATGAGTCTTTCGTGTATGCACTTTCTGAGATCACAATGTTTATTATGTGTTATGTGCTAGCACAACTTTGTGCGAGAACGCTAGGAAATGCGTGGTGAGGAAACTCTTCTGAACTAGACACAATCCATATTAGTGTCTGTCGACGGTAACTGATAGCAGGGGCAATCCGTGTTAGCCACCTGAATAAGGTAGTTACCGAGAGGAAAAGAGTGTCATTAAGAAGATGCAGGCCGGAAGCTAGTTGGGACAATCCATATTAGTCACCAACTAAAAATGAGGCCATGCTCTTCAAGCACGATTGTTCGTTGATGCTTGCTGTAGAAACAGAGGCAATCCAGATTAGCCGACTGTTAAGAAGCCAAGCAGGAGATGACATCACCATATCATCATACAATGTGAGCTCGGTTGTGAATGGTGACATGTGCGACGAAGACTGCACAATGCCAAGCCAGACACAAAAGTTCAAAGAAAGTTCTGCAGTAATGTAGCCCCATGTTGGAACCAGGTCAAGGCAACGATATGCTTGCCGTGGTTACGACGGAAATGGAGTGAAACGGAATGTTCACACTAGTGGTCGCCCCGAAATGGTGCCCTCTTCATATTGCCATGGGATGACGACAGGAATACGGCCGACTCGAAGTAGTCGCATGTGCTGTCGGAACGTGATCCCATACGCAAGCATGGTGCCCAAGGAGGTGGTGCCCCAATCGACTGACTTCCGGATGTTGAATCGGACGTGTCTCTTGATAGGGTGCCCGTAACAGTAGAAGTCACAGTGGAAGCACAGGCTCTGTAACGACTGTCTCAGATCAAAGATTAAAGAACATATGCGTCGAATGTGTCTCTGATCATAGATGCCCACAGCAAGTCTTGCACTGATGTTTGACGACCAGCCCGACCAGCAACTCGTGATCAAAGAGACATTCCCGCAAATTATGTGACAACACAGCATTAAAATGGTATGCAATAGTCATACTGAAATTACTTTAAGAAACAGGCTAGGAGCTCAACCAATGAGGTGGCTGCAAACAACATGTAAGAAAAGGCACGTGATATATATATAAAATATAAATAACTTAAATAAGAAATAATAAAAGGAATATCATAATTGGTTTAGATAAATAATCTGAATCCCAGCAAGATGCTGGTCGTTAAGTGTGTATAATTGAAAGGTAAAAAGAGTTGTTTAAATGTAGATAGAAAGGTAGCAAATCACGGCAAAATTTGATGCATCATCATGGTGATCAGCTCCCCAAGATCAAAATGAATCACATCAATAAAGGAAGAAGATCACTCTGCAACGTGAGTATAAGATTATGAAATTTTAGGATGAGAAAGTGTTGCGTAAGGCGTATGCACAGAATATATGCATACCTTCAAGCATATGTCAGTAAAATGTTACCCATACAATCGAACCAACAAGGTGTGATTCTTCACGGACTGACTAAAATATAAGGGCATGCAAGCGTGGGTATGAAAGGGTTAAAATGCAACAATACACATACAGATAGAAAAGGGAAAAAGAAATGCAGTTAGAATGCAGTTGTACAGGAAAAGTTATTGCACGAAAGTGCAGTGCAAAGGGAATTAATCATAAACATGCAGTAGGATCAAATCAGACGCTGGTACTGGTATCGTTAGGAGAGGGGGGTGGTGGAAGGGGAGGGGGGAAAGTTGGGCGGAGCAACAGTGACGTAGGACGAGTGGGGCGTGGTTCCAACTCGATATCAACTACTGAGCGATTAGGGGGGGTATCAACTCTGGTACCCATGCGAGGGGCCGATGGTTGCCGGGGTGAGGTGGACCGGCGAGGCGGGGTAGTCCGCCTTGGTGGGGTTGTACGGGTCGGTATGCGAGTAGGGGGGGTCATTTTCTTTGATGCAGCCAGGCCAGAAGTGGTGGCATAAGGTTTTATCTGTACTGAATGGGTAGTATCCGGTTCCATAACATTGGTGGACCGAAATTCCATCTCCCTTTGACGAAGTTCTCTAATTAGAGCTGAGTAAGGATTAAGCTCTTGAGTATTAATAACTTCTTGCATGTTATGACCCAATTTGTAAAGGTGAACTGAGTCAGATGCGAGCATGGTCACCGCAAACTGTCCTTGCATAATTTGCTGTAACTTTTTCTGCTTGTATAATGGAACATTAATGAGTCTAGGGAGTTCTACGTTAAGTGAATCAATCTGCAAAGAGCATAGTGCAGTATCCCAGTTGGGTTTGAGGATACTGTATAATCTATGATGGTCGCACTTGAAACTATTAGGACAAATGACACCTTTAAGAGAAAGTGAAGAAAGGTGGGACTTAATAGTAAGAACATATAGAAGTAAGCGCTGGTGTCCACTATTCAATTCCATGAATATTTCGATCTGTGGAAATTTGCGGGTTTCAGGTGAGCGATGCATCACTCTGAAATCCCTACAACATTTATGAAGACAACGCTTAGCCA
Organism: Platynereis dumerilii; assembly: GCA_026936325.1. Classification (NCBI taxonomy): domain Eukaryota; kingdom Metazoa; phylum Annelida; class Polychaeta; order Phyllodocida; family Nereididae; genus Platynereis; species Platynereis dumerilii. The sequence continues at coordinate 241,166 of JAPTHN010000105.1, read as the reverse complement.
AGCTCACTACCATGTAAAAGACACAAATAGTAAGAAGGTGAAGGGTAGTGATATGTATAAGACTGACAGGACTTATAGAAACAGGGTAAATTACATAGTTGACTGAATCACAATTCAAAGGACGTCCTGGAATGACTAGGTTGGCGTGGGATGGTTTAAAATGAGTAGCCATAACCATAGAGGATAAAAGGCCACTAAGGTATCTACCACGACAATACATAAATATTACCAAAATTAGAGACAAATATCCAGCTATGGAACCGATGAAGGCAAATCCACGGATCCAATGGCGAAGGCTGAACCAAGCTGAAAGATAGAAAGAAGCTTCCAGCTCGGCCCATTTAAGCAGAAAATCGTCACCCTTTTGTTGAATAAGGCGACTAAGTTCCTTAAGCTTAATGATGCCATGTGTCATATTTGCAAGTGAGGTATTTGCTATTCTGGCAGCCACTGCAAATTTAGGCAAGGTGAAATTTGGCATGCCATAAGATTCATATGGTGGTAGACTTGTGAAGTTGAATTCACGTTCAAAAGAATGCATCGCAATTGCGTTAATAGTATAGTTGATTAAGAAGGGTTTATATTGATTATTTTCGGATGCGGGGCATCCTGTAATACGCCTGGGAATGAAACCTGAAGGGGAGGAGAATTCGCAAAAACAAAACTGGCCACGCTGAAGCACAGCGTAAAGGCTACCAGGAACGGGACGTGCCACACGATCATTGGAGCAACGTCGAGTCCATGGGAGTGATAAGCCAGTAACTAAAAGCTGGTTACCTGCGTCTATTACACGAGGTGCTGCACGAAAGGGTTCAAAGAAGTAATCGACTTGACAGAGTTCAGAAATGACGTCTGCGGTAGCATTCGTGTATATTGCAGTGTTGCAGGATAATTGCGAGCTATCGATTTGGATTGTTGATTCTGTGCAAAGAAATTGATCGTCAATGTTGAGACATTCCTGGAGCTCTTCAAGACTGAGTTCCAAGAAGGAATCGTGCTGCACTCCTAGAAAAGGTTTTGGGATAGAGATACGAGTGTAATCATGGTTAGACTCGCGGTCTTGGAAAGCAGGAGTAGCTACCACAGGTACATGGAGTGACTCTGTGTGATACAAAGTGTAAGGTTTTGAATTCTTAGGTTGGATTGGCCATAGGAGTTGGAGTAAGAAACCATGTCTAGTAGGCATAAAGATTGGTTGTGATTTCTGATAGATATGAGCCAAATCCGTAAAAGCTAATTGATAACTATTGTGCCATGAATATAATACCGTTGATACTTTGTGAACTAATTTATGGACATATGAGGCTGGAAGAACATGTGGGGAGATTTTACCTGCAGCCAGGTCGTGGAAGGCTGTAATTAATTTATCAGCTTCATTTAAGAGGATATGAAGTTGCTGTATTTGTTGGGACCAAAGCCTGAGATATTTAGAGGTCAGCAAGCTAAGGATCCTTGTGGCTTGAATCTTACGTTGTAATGCGTTGATAGCGTTACTAACCACAGCAAATTGGGAAATAATTTCCTGATTGGTTTCGTTTAAAAGTGTATGAATTAGTTTAATGTTTCTGGAGGTGTTGGTGAAGGTACTGGCTATGACGTCAATGGTGAGAACTAAATCAGAACGCATTTCAAGGAAAGCGTCCCTCATAAGATTCTGACGTGCAGACATAGACTCAATAGTATTTACAAAAATTTGATCTCTCTGTCGTCTAATATTAGCAGACATACCTGCTCCGGCTTGTGGGATAGTAACTGAAAGCCAGAAAGCAGTACTGTCTTCGGATTGCCAATCCTGGGTATTAATATTGACACGAAAAGTTTCGTTAGTAGATTGCATTAATTGTTTAGTTGTATTAGATGTATCATCGGTATTAGGTAAGGCAAGGGGATCTCGAGGTGTTGGTGTACGACCCGCTCGTTTAGGACGACTGGGTGGCGAGTATTGATCAAAGAAGGGGGGCATGGTAGGTGGAGGGGAATATGAGAATGTGGGATGCACAAAAGGTGGATCGGGAGCTGCCCTCTTAGCATGATGGTGGACTGCTGAAAGAGGAGGGGGGGCAATGGGGGTAGAATGCGTTGGGGAGGCCGACGATATTCTTCAAAATGTTGTTGAGTAAAGATAGTTGATATGTGTGCTAGTTTAGCCTTTAAAGCTGTTTTATAAGAATCAACTTTATCAATAGTATTCTTTAAGAGTGGAGCGAAATCAGAACATATTGCAGCGATTAAATCATCAGGGGATTGACACATGTCTTCGAACATTGTGAGGTCCCAAGTGAATGTGGGAATATGGAAATCGGGATAGAAAATATTAGCATTGATGATAAAGAATTCAACACTGGGAAAAATTTGTCCTCGATAACTATAGCCAACGCCATAGTCTGGGCGGAGAAGCTGTGCGGGTGCAGAGCTCCAACGTGAAGCTGCGTCTGGTGGAAAAAGGCCAGAGCTGCTTGTGAGTGGGCGAGCATCCTTGTGATTGACAGATGCGAGAAGCTGCATATGGCGTAATTGGTCTCTAAGGGAACGGGATGAACGGAGTAAGGGAATGGAATCACATGCTTCGAACGTCATATTTTGAATTGGGAAAGACACGTTACTTTGACAAGTACCAGAAATCCTAGTGGTATCAGGCAACGTGTTCAGGAAGACTGCCAAATCGCAATTACAATTAAGGGGGTTAGATGTTAGGTCAAGTTCTTTCATTTCGGGTGAAGGAAAGTAAATTTGTTTGTTAACGCCATCTAGATACTGCAGATTGTTACGTTGCAAAAATATATATTCCAGATGGTCTCTAATAAAGAAAGGACCAGAAATTCTATACAGGGAGTTGTAACTAAGATCTATTACAGCTAACTGACGGATATCTCTATGTCTAATTTCAAAGGTATGAAGGTTATTATAGGATAAATTTAAGTAATAAAGTTGATCGACATATCTAAAATATGCTCTGGAAATAAGTGTTAGCTTAGAATGAGTTAGTTCGAAAGTGCGCAGATTTGGTGTGTTTGTTAACGGATCTCTTAATGATCTTGAAGTAGTAATATTTCTGAGTCTAAGTACTCTAAGAGATGTTGGATAATGAAGATTCTGTATTCCGCCAATACAATCTAGTATAACTATTTTAGCTAAATTTAAGACATTAAATTGTTGCGTTTTCTGAAAATAGAAGCCCTGAAGAATAAGCGTTTGAAGAAATGGTTTTGGTCTTGTAAAATTAAAAGATTGATGTGCTGATAGATTAGGCAAGAGATTGGAAACTTCGAAAGGAACATTAGAAGCTTGTAATTTTAATTGTTGTATATTATTGAAAGGCATAGAAGATGGGAGGCGAGTCATATCTGGTAGATGGAGTCTAAGAGATATCAGCTTACTTTGTGAAACGCCGAGATGGTTCCACTGAAAGGATGTTGAACCGTGTATGGTAAGGTCTAAATGAGTTAATTGAGCTTGTGGTAATAGAGGTAAGGCAGGAGACGATAAATCCCTAAGTAAGGTAAGTTGTATGCGTCTTAAACGGTAAAGGGAAGACCATGGAGCGAAGACTGAGGCGTCATCAAGGACTAAATTAGTAATAGCATGTAACTGTGAACGTGCTTGGACGTACTGTACATGAGTAACTTGAGTGTTTGGCAGATCTAAAAAATTGATCTCGGGAAATGAGTCAATAACGTCAGGAAACCTTACTGCAGAAGTAAGATTTTGTAAAGTGAGATATCTCATGAAAGGCATAGTGGTGAAGAAAGAGATAATGTCCTTAGTAAGTGCGCCAGAAGAAAGAATCAGTTTTGTGATACGAGGTGAATCGGGAGGCCATACACATGGAGGTGTAGAAAAATTGGCTCCCAAATCACATGTAAATATGTCTCGTTTGCGAGAACACCATTCATCAAACATAGAAACTCTACAAGAAGCCATAGGTTGGTCTGGTGTTTGAAGCAAAGTACGCTTGGCCCAAACGGCGGCCGTGTTTGGATTAATGGTAAATCCAAAATTCTTATAAAGAAAAGCGTCTTGCTCAGCAATTCTTTGCAAATCAGATGGAGGTGGTGATTGAGCTGGAACCAAGGGAAGGAGGAGGAAGGGAAAAAGGACAATTAGCGTCATTGTAATGTTTATAATGAGGTAGCAAGGTATATAGTTGGCTAAAAGGTTTTAGCATCACTAGTAAAATCAGGTATTACTATAACTATTAACCAGTAAGGTGGTGAGAAAGACATGATTAAATGAATGTAGACATGCACATAAACAAAGATAACAGGTAAAAGAAGTTCATCCACAAAGAGACATAATGGTAACGATTAGCATACTAAGCGTGCAAAATTCATCAATCAGGTCGACATATCCTATGTAAAACGAATACGACTATCAATACACAAATAATTATCAACGGAAATAAGTATTCATAACAGTTAGGCAAGACGAGTTTTCCAACTACTTTGCCTATCATATGAAAGAATGCTGTGTATGTCGACAGAAAATGCAAGAGATGTAGTCTAAGATCATACTGAATTACTGAAATCGAGAGTCTCGACCAGACCTGAAAATATAACAATTGTCGTCAAAGAAATGTAAGTTAATAAAGTACCTTCCCTCGATTACACGCGTGTAAGAAAAATTGGTAGTATAATTACTGTGAACTTATCTCAATATAACACAACTTGATACTTCATCAACAATACTCAATGCCTATAGAAAGTCCCAGTTTACTAATTAGTAAACGTATATGCAGGTTAGTGGTCCTAAATGACCGGTAAATGACTCTTTGAAAAGGGTGTACTTACATAATGTTGCAAGCTGTATGTAGGACTGCTGCCTCTCTACAGGTGTAAAGATTAGTGCAGGTAAGCTAAGGTTTTACTGGCTCCGCAAGAGCTGGGCCCCGTGGGCTGAGCCGAAAATTTTACAGCAGGTAGCGTGCCATATAAGGTGCAAGGTTGCTACCAAAGCAACAAGAAACTGCTTCCCACGGCAGTCTCGGTGAAGCCATGGCAACACGGAAAGCGCCCCCTGCCGGGCTATGTTGTGATGCCATACCATATAATGAACTATGGAAAAGGAATTAGCTAGCTAGCTATAATTTGTGTATAATGAGTTGGTCATTTACAAAAAAAAATTTTCTCTTTCCCCAAAATGCGAAGCGATGCTACAATCACTGGGTGAGCAAAATCCACAGAAACGCATTTAAAATTATGTGCTAAGGTTAAACTCACGACCACATTGTCGGAACATATTAACATAACTACATCGGCATGAGCCGGAACACATGAAATAGCACAAGATATCCCCAAATTATGGTCGGGCTCCCAGTCCGACAGGCCGAGAACTTGCAACATACTGAGATACGTACTCAACGTAATATGTTGCACAATAATTATAAGAAAGGATGCTCAAAGATAATACTGTATCAGAGCAGTTATAGTAATGCTCAATCAAAGTAGTACCTACATGTCACGATGGAAAAGTAGTGGATAATTTGTAAGAAAACAATCTATCAACAATGGCATATAATCACTTCTCAATTGGCAAGATATTTGACGGCTAATATCTGCAATAAACGACACTCACAACATGAGCAGAAAATGCAGAAAAGAAACTTAGTGAGTAATATTCAAATAAAATGGAATATCTACAAAATGCAGAATGGAATATGTACAAAATGCTAATGATACGAACGCGGTAATTTTAAGAAAGAAACTGAATTCGACTTAATTCAACAAGTGTTAACCGATGTTACGGTCACGTTATCCAAAGAAAAGGTAATATTACTTCAAAAGAAAAATCTCATAAAATAATCTGATCATAAAAATAGTTGCAGAACTAAAAGATAGGTAAGAAACAAGTCTTAAACAGTTACAAGAGGTTATAAAAGGCAATTGAAGGCAGAATGGCAATCAGATTTACTAAGAAAGGATCGTGATGGATCTCTGTGGAGAGTCTCTGTCTCTGAAATATGCGTACCAAATAATGGTGTTTACCGAGGATAAAATGATAAGCCGATAAAGTACTATATCAAGAAGGCAATCAAATGCAAAGAACAAGGGAATACGTGGTCAATGCTGCGAGGAGACAGTGGCCAACGTATGGAAATACTATCGATTGGTCACAAGGAACACAGTGATAAGAGATGGAAAACAATTCTCAACGAAGAATGGCAAGGTTTAAGAGCGTTGTTGGTGGGCTCAAAGCAGATGAATAATCCGGCTGAATGCTTGTGAGCTACAGAAAAGACTTAACGGTGGATAACCGTATTGGTCTGGGAACAAAATGAAGGGACTACACCCTCCTGGTGGCATGTAAGCAACAAGTTGGCGACGCAACAAATGCAAGATATCATCGCACATGTATTAAAATGTGCGGGTCGAGAACTCTTGTTGAGGTTTAAGGCCTGTTAGGGTGTGCTAATGCAAATATTTGAAGACTATTTGGTTATGAAGAATGGACGAAGAATATAATTCGGTAATAATTTGTAAATTTAATGAATAGGTGTATAAATCAGCATTGTAGGTAACACAAAAGTCAGTGATATAGCATTCACATTATATACCATAATTGTTCGATTAACAGGGAGAAAGGCATTCGATGGGTCAAACTGTTCCTTGGTACATTGAAGTCTATATTTTTAAAGAAGTAAATGGATTTGAATGAGTCCATTAGTTCGTAAGGTTAAAAGGAAACCTGATTACTGTTGTTGCAGAGTCGACTTCAATTCGGTTTGTTGTTCCTCTGCGTCATTGAAATCTTCGGGTAATTCCTGTATGTAATGGAGATGCTGAGAAAGCATCAACAGTGGGGGTGATGACACCGGAGTTGACGTATACATCGGCAGTGATGTAACCATGTGTACTTCCTGTTCATTGTCAAAGAAATGACGATGGTGAAAAGGCTTTGGACGCAATGGTGGCAAAAAATGTGTAGGCTGAGCAGCTGCTTCGGCTGACATGGTATAGCCCGGGAGATCTTCATCTGTTGACCATGATGAGTCCGGTGTCGGTGTAGGACTAGGACAATCCGAGTCCCATCCATTGACCAGAGGTTTCTGTTGAGCATAAGTGCAAGCCACATAATTGGCTGCAGAGTTAAAAGCATCAATATCGAGGGTTGGAGGTGAATGAAAGATGCATGTAGCCTCGGTCTGAGTAGCAACAGAAACCGTCTGCTTAGGTCCCTGGAACTGAGGAACTTGCTGCAGCTGAGCGACATTCACACGAGTTGCTGTAGACCATTCCATATTACTGTGTGAAGGAGGATACGACATTCGCCTTCGATGCATTGTTGCAAATACACTGAGGAACAGTAGTTGAGTCAACGGAAGACAAATACCAAATGATGGAGGAGCCATAAACAAGGGGTAGAGTATCACTGAGGGGAGGGGGGGGGGTATAAGTGAGGAATCGCAGATGGTGTGAAGATAGGTCTGACTAATTTAGGTGTAAGTGATTACACATGTGTTCGGATTATGTAATCAGGATGAAACTGCTTGAATGTTGTTGGAACTCTGTGTTTTTCACCTTTGTGTGTCACTGCTTGCTGGCAGCTCGGTTGGAGTGATGAATTCATATGTCAAGAATTCATGTGTCTCATTAAGCCATATGAAATCTTAAAGGCAAGTACAAGTCTGCATAACAGAGGAGAATGATAACCAATTTTGTCCATGAGAAACGCATGAAGTATCACACAGACACATGTGGCATGAATATGTGCTAAAGAGGAATACGGCATAAGGAGAAGGTTATTCATAAGTGATTATTAAACTAATTATTAGCTTAAGAGAAGACTGATAAGGTGCGGGAAACTGATGTTGGGCTCCCATGGGTTCATGGGTGCTAGCTAATATACTGAAATGATAACGTTTAGATGTTAAAGAGACATTCATTCAACGAGAACGGAAGTTATCAGTCCACAGTGAACTGAAATAAGTCCAACTATTTTTGGACAGAAAAGCTTGTGAAATTATGTGGGATATTAAATTAAATATCTGTTATTTATTTGAGATGAGTTGTGAGGCAGGATGTCGTTGTGAGACAGGATGTCGACGAAACAGGACATTGCAAAGGAACCAAACGTCGAAAAGATGCACAGGATGCTGAGCCACAATCGAATTTAGTAATGTAGCAGGTTAAGACAATGCCAGTAACGACACACTCCGATACTTCTTGACGGAAGAGATTTTTGAGGAAAACATGTCCTAAAGGAAGGAGATGATCCTATGATAGGAGACAATCTTTGAGAGATCTTTGAGAGATATGTGCGTCTCAAGAGGAAGGCTTGGAGCAAGGAAACTTAGCATTATTTGTAATGACATTTATATAGAACACTCGGTATATTGTGTATAAAAGATTATCATGGAATACATGTAAATATGAAATCGAGAGACTAGGCATTTTGGTATAGCCAATATGCTAAGTGCGGACGACCCTTTAAATTGTGTATGGACAAAATATAAAGGTTAGGACTATTGAAGCAAGACACTGTCACTATGACACTTACTGATGATACTTTCCAGTGAGGTGGAAATAGACCACGAGCAGGTGATCCCTTCAGTTGTTATTTGGCGATAATAAGCAACCTATGCATGATTTTGCTGACATACAGGTATGCACTATACAAAGGTAGCCTTGAGTTCCGACATAGACATTCAATATAAACATCCCATTTCATGCTCTTATCTAATTTTTAAACCAAGATAATCAAAATGATTTACAACATCCAGTAATTGGTCACCAAGACATAATTGAATTTCACCAGTTAATCACATTAGAGGACTTGTGATTCTTTTTCTTATTCATGTTGACCTAAGGTCAGTATTGTGCAGAAGAGAGTAGGTATCAAAGTACCAAAATAAGACACTGATGTCATAGGATTGTGTTCCAATGGTATTCGGAGTACCTAGGATCATCTTGAAGTAACTCAAAGAAAATTAAATTGAGTCTTGTGTCTAGCGATTTATTGACATGTCTATAATAACTGAAATTCTAATCGAACTATTGAAGATATGCATGTGGATATACCATATGCAAATGGACATAATTGCCAAAGTGACAACTCATAGCCAGAGCTACAACACTTAACAACAAAAGAGCCAGGAGGTTTTCCTGTAGATTCCCCTGTATCTTTATTATTTGCAAGAGAATATTTTTTTTTCTATGGAACTGCATTACTTTTATAATGGGAGAAGCCTAAACACAAAACAATTGTGTTACGCGAGAGAAAGTGAAGGAAATGAAAGAAGGAAACCTTCTGTCATATTGTCACTGAAATAAACAAGACACAGTAATGAACACAAAAGCCTGGTTCGGACTTTGGAGGATAGGAGGTGTTTATCTTCAAGCGTAACTCACTGAGCCATTGCTTGTCTTTATATTGATGCCATTTATTTCTTGTTACGTACTCGAATATCCAGTGATATCCCTCATGAATTGAGGGGAAGGACGAAGTGACAACGGATTTCTTTCCGTGTCTCAAGATTTGGCTTCTGAGTTAGGAACTTGTCCCGGACGGGATTCGAAGCAACGAAGTTCAACTTCGTCTTGCGAGAGAGCTGGCTGGTCAATTAAGACGCGAAGACTTTACCCCTAGACCAAGGCCGAACCGGCCAACAGCATATTTTTAAGACTTCTAGTGACCGATGTATGCTGCTGAGCTGGCGGAGAGCCTCGTTTTCATTTCAGATTGAGAGAGTGATCTAAAAATAGACACTGAAGATAGCGAGTAATGATTCATGCACGTGGCCAAAATAAATGTGCTGTAACAATCTAATTATTGAATTTGTATGGAAAGAGAGGAAATTAATGCAGACAGGTTGGACGATATGATATTAAAAGAGCTAAGAAGATACAATAAACTTCGTGCATTTGTCAGCTTATGACAACACTGAATGTGGAAGAAAAGATGAAATTAATGTGATGCGATTATAAGAGCTACGAATCAGTGGACTCGGTGGCGACATAGGTAGCGCGTCCGGACACTAACGTTAAGATTTTGATTTTGTAGGAAGAAAGGGTATGTGCGAGGTCGCGAGTTCGAATCGCAGGGACACTGCAATGAACTTCATATAAAGAATGACTTGTAATTGGAAACGGGGAAGCTGCTGTACTGTTCACTTCTATGCATGCATGATTGGAATATAATGTATTTATTGAATGGTAAGAGATAAGATGTACTGCATGTACAATGGTAACACGATGGTCAGCTTTGTAATGAAAGGAAAGAATACCTGAATATTGTTCTTGTATGCTGGTAACCATGAATATTTGTGAATGGTCAGCACAAAAGAAAACTTGTGAAATTTTAGGGAAGGTGCTTACGTGGAGACTTCACTTTTACTGCTATACATTTGTTGTTCCATGCATAGATTCCAGAGTAAGACCATGAAGGTTAAGTTAACACTGCTATTGTACAGTTCTGTTATCATTTTGTCGATATAGCATTGTCTGTATATTGAGTACTGTATTTCAATTAATTTCTCTTCGAACCTAGAATTGAAGATCCTAAACATGATCTTGAATTATATCGGTGGAGAGCTGTATACTTGTTTTGTTGGGAACTTGGAAGCATTCGATTCAAAAGGATAGTGAATCTGTATTCCAATCAGAACAAGGACAATACCGAAAAGGATGAAACGGTGTGATTGCCCAAAGGACTCGTCAGGCACTCCAATCACTGATTGAACATAGTGGGTTCCAATCTCACTACTATTATCAAATTGGCAAAAGACAAGATGAAAGTACTGTAGGATGACTGCCGCCCTGTCTGGCAGGTCCAAAAGGAAATCATTGTCAGAGATCTCTAAATGGAAAACTATGGAGGAATGCTATAGTGAAGCTTTATGAAGAGGATATTTTACTTGATGATGCTTGGAGGCTGAGGTCTTGTTAGTAGTGCACAAGAAATTTTTGGACGATGACCAAGCCAAGCGTGGATGAAGGAAATCCAGACGATGACAATGCATTACGTACTCAAAAGCTGAAACAAGGAAGGAGGAGTGCATCGTATAAGCCTTGAGAAAACAAGAAAGAATAGCCCAATGCATCCATGGTTTTATGATGCGACTTTTAGGAGATCGTTGTTGTGTGCAAATGACTCATTTGTTCAGCGTTGATGCTTAAGAAGTTATCATTCATTATCATTAATTATCACTAATTATCATTAATTATCATGTTTAATAGCGACGACGGAGGCAGTGGTATATGTGCAGTGTGGTGGACATCGTCATTGGAGGATTACATATGAGTCGGTGCTTGTTACTGACATTTTGGTGGTCATAATGGACTTTGTGCACCTAGGCATGTGCGGTGGCAACTGTGCGTATTGATATGCGTCTATGGTGATTGACTTCGCCATATTGCTTGATATGTCCCAAGGAAAGATCAGTTGCAAACAGACCAGGAAAGTGATGCAAGCGCCTGTTCATTAGGCAAAGTTGAGGTTGCATCAGACCGCGTGGCGTTACTTAGGTATTATTGCAAAATGAAAGCCTGGGGGACCATGACATAAGTTATAGATAAGGAATTATGGAAGAAATGCTGGACGTTCATGAGACCATATGTGGCAGCATGTGGAAACGTGCAGAAATGGCAATTAAAAACTTTACTGGAAACAACAATCATTGCAGCCATTTAGCATTGATGAGACATAAAGCAATTTATAGTCGTTATTTTATCTTGAAAACTTACTTTGATATGTTGACTTTTAATGTCTAAGTCAGGGTTTGTAATTGTGCAATTACTCTTAAGGATGTGTAATTCCAACACAAGGTGGTAAGGTCCTGACTTGATTTTGTTTAAGGTCATCTATTACTTTTATATTACCATCAGTATTACCCATTTCAAATTTCAAGGGATTTTTTGGATTAGATTTTGGAGATAGCTTTAAAACATCCACCTTTTGCCATAGTTGACTATGCAAGGAATGTTGACTGAGGAGTCTGACTGGTGTGTTATTCACATACCGCGAAGGTGACTGGTGAGACACTATAAAGTGTGTGTCTGAAACAGATATGTGTTCTGGAAGGAATGATGTGTCATGTGGGGTAAACACATGGAGGAGGTAAAATGCAAGACATGAAGTATCGTCTGGCAAATGGACAAACGAAACTACAGTAAGCTTAGCTTAAGTAAACATGAGGAATGAGGGAAGGCGTTTCTCAAGTAGGTTTGGCTAGGAAAACGTTTTAGCTTACTAAATCTGATAAATAGAAAGTAACTTTGGAAGGAGGGGTGAATAAACTTGTTTAAGGTGTGCCGTTCCTGTGAAAGGAGAGCAATGGAAATGTTTAGAGCACTACCTGGAGAAGGTGCTTTTACTTACATAAGCAGATTCTGAAAAGTCTGCAAATTCCCTGCTAAAAGGTTATAGGGTAGTTCTAGGTATGTTCATGACTTACAGGAAGGAAGAAAGGTCACTATCCTTCTCGAATTTTTGACTTTGCTATAAATCTGAGCTATGGTATAATAGGATAAAGGTTATATTGAAAATGAGACTTAATGTTCAGAGATTATTATACAATATGGTACCACAATAAATTGTCAGCATAAAGGTATTACAGAAAAAATATATATATTAGATGGATGTGTAGGGGAAAAAAAAAATTCAACACGATGGTGTCCTCTTTCTTTGGGTAGCACACCTGCTTACTTATGAACCTGCCTGTATCTGTTATCACAAATGGATGTTATATCTGCTATACTGCAGCTCTGTTTTCATTATTCATAAGTATAATTTTATCGTGTACTAAATGCTTTTCCTCACGAGCAATTTGCCAAATTTATAAGTCGAGAGCTCGTTACTTGTTTTCTTGCGAACTTCAATATCATCGCTAAAATTACATTAATGCTGTGTTGAGGGCAGGTTGGATAAGCGTGTGTTACGATCTCGCGCCTCCACAAGGCAATCAAATCCTTAGGGAAGAAGGAAGGAAGGTAATATTGATACAAATAAAGGTTTAATAACTTAAGTCATAGGGAAGAAAGGTCGGCCTGTAGGTCTGAGGTTCGAAATGCAGTCGAATAATGGAAACAAACCATATTCCTGAAACACAAAATGCCAAGCAGATACACATGATATCTGAGATGGGTGGTTGATATATACTTGGAGATGACCGTCACGCCAACGGGCTGATGTTATCGTTGAGGTGACTGTACTGTCATCATCGAGAATACAGGGCCATTCATGAAGTGCAGACCCAGGGCCTGGTTGAGTATCATCTTGCCGAGTTTTAAAATATAAAAGAAGAGCATCAGGGTTAGAAATTGACATACTATAAGAAGGCTGGGGTAATTGATGCGAAGGGTGTGAAAGGTCATGGGAATCAAGCGATGATTGGGACAAAGAGCCAGGGTTGACCTGTGAGGATGGGGTAGGGACTTGTAATGGAGGCCCTCGAGATTCGTCGCTGTGTAATTGCATAGTGGCTGCAGCCACATCATCAATCTTGAGATTTTCGGACAGAATTTGAATGCGCAATTGTTGCTGGTTATAAATTGGTGAACCATTCTTAGAACGAACCATACAATGCTTCAATCTACCTATGTGAAATAGACCTGGTAAAGTACGGTCGTCAATTGTCTTAAGCAAAAATTGATTCAAAAGTGGCTCTGATGCAATATACAATGGGCCAATAAGCTTAATGCTTAATTTGGTAGAATATTGCACCCCGGTATATTTAGGTGCCAGTAATAAGACGAGGTCTCCTTCTTTAAATGAATGTAGTTTTGGCATACGTTTTGCGTGTTGCTGGGTCTGTCTAATCTTAATTTTATTATGAGAAACTACAGCTTGTTGTCTGACAAACCGCAATTTCTCTCTAATCGAAGATACATACTGATCATAAGAAGTAGCAACCACAGAAAGTGCCTCGGGATTAATATCCACGAGATTGCGGTCTTCTCTAAGGAAAACAAGGAAATTAGGGGAATACTTGGTAACTGCGTGAGGCAACGAATTATAGGTTTTACAAGCATATGGAATAAGGGAAGGCCATTGAGAATACTTATATTCTATCATAGTTAACAATAGGTTGGAAACAGATTGAATAGCCCTTTCAGCCATATTGCTTGAATGTATCATTGTAGGGACAAGGTGAACCTGAACATTCAACGATTTAAACACTGCTGTCATAATTTTACCAACGAAAGAAGCTTCTTTATCACAAGTAACCCTATGAGGTATCATGTATGGTAAACAAAAATGCTCAATAAATTTCTTAGCAATCTCATCAGCTTTTCTACTGCGTAACGGAATCGCTACGACATAACGGGAGAAAACATCTTGTAGGATGAGACAATGGATAATTTGAGCAGTAGCATGGGGAAAGGTTTTGATATCAAAATGTATATGCACAAAGGGAGTACAATCAGTAAGCAGTCTAGGAACGAATTCCCTTTGCTTATTTGTTTCAATAACCTGAGACGAGCGCTGGCAAATCAAACATGTTCTGGCATAATCCAAAATGTATTTCATGAGATTCTTAATGTGAAAGTTTGATGTAATGACATCATACAATTTATTAGACTTTACATGAGCACCTAAATTTAAGTGAAAGAATTCAATGATGTCGAAAATATAGATGTTAGGAATGGCCAATTTAAGAATGACGTCATGCCTTTTAGGGCTAGATTGAACATAGAATAAAAGTAAATCGATTAAAGCAAAATGATTAGATAATACAACTGCTTGATTTGCCACTTGCTTACTAGTTGGTAACGTGCTATATGCTATGAAGTTATAAACCGGTCCCAAATACAAATCCTGCTTTTGAGCTTTTATAAGCTGGACTCTATCATGAGGTATCTTGACGTAATGAAATGCATCTGTGATGTATTTACGAATAGCTGGTTCTAAGTCAGCTTGATGAGGCATTTTAGTCAAGATAGTAGGTTGATTACTATCGATGGTCTTGTATTTCATTTCGGTAATAGGTAAGACTGGTCCAGTGGTATGGGTACATTCACTGGTAAGATGTGACAGCGGTTTTATAGGCTTTGTGGGCTGTGGGGTAGGGTGGGAGATACCATTATCTGAGTGTTCCTTGGCCTGGGCCCTTGTTGTAACACAAAATAGAGAATAACCCGAAAAGTTGGCATAGAGATTTTCATAGTAAGCTTGACGAGATGTCAAAAGGGGATGAGTATTGGTATCCAGGAAATTATAATAAGAATGTTGCTCTTCGTCATTAATGCTCCTATCTTTATCAGCCACTGCTATTGGAATAATGGGTTCAGCATCTGCTGGCCATTGGGTGTTATGATGACGAGATAACATATCAACCAATTTCAACTCAGTAGTGGTTGGTTTTACATAATAAATTCGATAAGGGTAATCTTGTAATTTCCAATAGAATTTTGCTATGCGAGGTGTTACAAAATGACTGGAAGATTTAAGAATTTGAGCAATAGGGGCGTGGTCCGTCAGGATCGTAAACCTACCACGTCCAGCTAAAAAATATTTAAATGATTGGACAGCAAAGTAAATTGCCATCATTTCCAATTCCGAAATGCTGTAATTATGGGTAGCGATATTACCATGTAATCGACTAGCATAACCTAACAAAACTCTTTTAGGTGTATCATCAATTCCATTAGTTTGTAACTGATAAAGAGCTGCACCGGAGGCGGTTCTGGATGCGTCAGACACCAGAATCATTTCACCTTCAGGTCTTGGGAATGACAAAATAGGTGGTGATGTAAGAATTTTCTTAATGGCATCCCAGGCAACTTGTTGTTCATCAGTCCAGAGAAATTCGTTAGCCTTGCGCAACAGGCGCGTCAAAGGTTCAGCTGTCTTTTGATAAGATGGTATAAACGAAGAAATGAATTGAATTGAGCCTAAGAATGATTTAATCTGTTTCCTATTTTGAGGAATCTGCAAGTTCATAATAGCATCAATTCTAGACTGTCTGATACGCAAAGTAGGTCCATTAGGTCCCTGTAAATCAACATCAAAGCCAAGAAATTGAAAGGTAGAATTAGAGGCAAAAGAACACTTAGCCAAGTTAAGAACCAGGCCGTGTTTATGAAAAAGAGCAAGAACAGCATCAATGAGAGCGAGATGCTCCTCAGAGGATTCACTAAGAAGCAAATAATCATCATAGTAGTTGTAAACACATTCTGCATAAATTCGTGGCAATTCTTCAGTAATTAAAGTCATTATTTCAGCGAATAGCGCCCCCGAATTGATATATCCCATCGGTAATCTAGTATAGGTTATGGACTCTGCATTATAGAATGTAACGACGCCGAGGTACTGACGAGACTGAGGAGTTACTTGACATGCAAAAAATGCCTGTTTTAAGTCAATGGCCGTAGCGAAACTAAAAGGACGACTGCCCATTTGTTGCTTAAAGGAATCAATATTAGCACAAGGCCTCTGCAAAAGCTGAAAGGCTTTGTTGACAGAACGCATATCTCCGACCAGGCGGGGATTTTCGTCCGTGCGTGATTTGCCGACTAAGAATAGTGCACTGGTAGCTTGTGTGAGTTCCTTTTTGAAAATTCCCAGTTGCAAAAGCTTCTGTACCTGTTTACGTACGTAGGCGATATCAGCTTGGGAAGTGATATAAGGGCGAGCTTTAAAAGAACAATCAGTGATAAGCTGTTGGGTGATATCACAAACGTATCGGGTGATGGTTCCTATCTGACCATATAAACTAAAAGCTGGAGTGTGCGATAAAATTATCTCACGAAGTTTATCTACTTCGTTAGGCTGAAGTGCACACTTATCGAGCTTCAATTGCTGATTAACTATATCGAATTCAGTCATGCGTATAGTTGGATCGTCAGGTTGAAGCCATGGATAATTGCGTAGTCTAGTTTGAGCACGAGTGTCAGGATCCATAGCATCATAATCTGGGTATGAAAGCTGTGAAATAGCATTAGGGCCATTATCGATGATGACGTAATTAGTGTTATCAAGTAAATTATCATCAACAGATTTGGTATCAGGCTGTTGGACCACAGAAGGTGCTGTTGTAAATGGGATATCCATAACTAGTGCTCCTAGAATTATATCAGCAGGCAAATGTATATCTTCAGAATCTACATTATTAATTCTGATTGAACCAAAGCCACTGCGCAAATCGACAAGTGCCTTGTAGTTCTTTTCAGAAATAATGCGAGATATGTTAACCTCAAATGGACCATTAAAATATTGTGCCAAATGATTTACACGAACTGGCACATCGCAGGATGTATTAGGTGTTATAGTGGTCGACTTATGTACGACGAGTAAAATTTGGTCGACAGAAATATCCATGCGTGATTCTGCTGAGCGAAAAACACATTTGTATCTAATTTGAGCGTCCAAGCCCATAACACAATCAATTGGTGAAGCCACATCGATAATAAAGGTCTTAATAGGAACCTTACACTCGCCAAACTGAATGACAAAATAGATAAATTGAGAAATGGAAATAGAAGAACCATTGCCGACCATAAGCTTGATTGGATCTGCATCAACACGAGGAAGGCCCTGCAAAAAGGGACTACGTTTGATAAGAGACGTGCTAACTAAATTGTGTGAGCTGCCAGTATCAAACAAGGTAAAGAATTTGGTGCCATCGGGCAAAAGTGATGGAATAAAGTTGCAATCATGAATTTTGATAGATAAAGGAGTAAGAGGAATAGGAGGCTGAAGTACTGCATATAAGATGTCAGGGAAGTCATCCCCAACAATAATATCGGAATGAGAAAAATCATGAAAAGGAGAAGTCTGTACAGAAGTATTAAAAGTTTGGGAAGGAGCAGAGTTGGTAAGGTCATTAGATTCGATAGGAGACAAGTGGTGAGAATCTGAAGAAATGGCAGGTGTTGAGTTAGGACGAGACATGGCCGTGTCTGTGCACAGTCAGAATGATCCATTATGTCGTGGTTGCTGATGTGGTGGTCCCTGTGAACGATTCTGAGGTGGAGGTCGTTGATTACGAGGGAAAGGGCCAGCGCTCTGAGAGCGGTAAGCAGTTCTAATGCCATTAGGGTACTGAACACGTGAGTTATTGGGGGCATTACTGTTGTACTGCTGTTGCGCGGGATTTGCATTGTCATGCTGCCGATTATTGAAGTTTTGGTTATTCTGGGAGAATGGCCTATTGTTACCAGATCTGTTTGAATTAGCAAATCCATTTGCTGGAAGATTCCTGTTCGAGTTACCGAACCTATTAGGAAAGGGTCTGCTAGGTCGATTATATCGTTGATTGAAGGCATCATTTGTAGAATTGTCACGATTGTATGAACGTCCGGCAGGCTGGTAATCAGAAGATGTTGGTAGACTATATGGCTGATTGGGAATGAATCTACGACAATGAGTAGCTATATGACCTCGGAGTCCACAACGGAAGCAAGTAAGACCAGAAAAAGAAGATTGACCATAAGGCATTTGCTGAGAGACATATTGGGGTTGAGTGTCATCCATGGGAACATCGCGAGGTGCAAGCATTTGAGGCAGTTGCTGCAGGGATTGATTCAAAGCGCCCATAGATTCTTGTAAAGTGAGCAAAGTTGACTGCGAATTACCTGTGTCGAATTTTGAACTAGGGATTTTAGTGACATCAACGTGCTGGGCGATGACTTCGCGCTCCATAATGCTTTGGACTATTGGAATTAATTCATCAAGAGGTTTGTTATCATCAATTAACTGAAGAGAATGCTGCAAGGTCAAGGGTAAGCCCTTACGGAAGTATAAAGCCACAACCGATTCCGGTAGACCTAAACGTGACACCAATTCCTTAATCTCATCCAAGTATTTGCCAACGCTATCACCATAGGTGATACGTTTCTGAGACAAAGCATCGAGGATAGATGCTCGACTCCTAAGCAATGAAAATTTATCTAAGAACAACTTCTCAAGTTTAGCCAAAGTCATAGGCTTCAAAGCATTACACCAATTGCGAGCGTGTCCTTCAGTGAACAGCTGCAGGCGATGCAATATCTGCTGGTCATTTAGATTATGTAATTGGACATGATCCTTGAATTTGGTGATCCATGCCTGTGGTGTCAAACTATCAGATTCTCCATTAAATACTGGAGGTTTCATCTCTGAAAAATTAAGAGGCTTAGTTCTAGGCTGTGTTTCAGGCATTTGGGTATTAAATGCTGCTGCAGAAAAAGAAGAAGGCAGGGAACCTGAACGAGACGTAGAAATTGGACCGTGAATAGATTGAGTAGCTCGGTAAGACGCATCTCTGGAGTCCTGATAGGAAGGTGGGTAGGGCAGGGATGTGCGCAAGCCAGTAAGGTCTTGTGGCTGAGATTGAGCCTGGGAATTAAGATTATTAAAAGTAGGATCAAAGTTAGGGAGGTCTTGAAAAGTTTGATTGGTTGAAGCGGCTTGAGACTGGGTAACCTGTTGAGAAAAATGTGAAGGCTGATTAGCATGTTCGAATAATAATTGATCACCAGTGCGAGCTGCAGGTGTATGAGAAAAAGCGCCCGATGTAGCATTGTAATTAGAAGGAGTGGTCACACCCGGGTTGTGATTATTCGAAGCCATATTGGAGCCAGAGGGAGATTGAGCAGAGAGGCGATGCAAAAGTGTTTGATGGCTGGGATCAGTGTAACCTATAACTGGCTTACGACTAGAATGAGGAGTGTGAGAAGGGAACAGTACTTGAGTGGTTGTATTAGCTGTACGTGGTCTAGTGACAGTATTTACAGTATATGAGACTGTAGCAAACTGAACTGTATTCGTAAGAGAAGTCTGTGCAGAAGTGAAAGATGCGGGCTGGCTTCCCTGAGTAGATGTATGAGATGGGACGGGGGGTACAGAGAAAGCAGAGGGTCCTGGAGCAGGCCGGGTGGTGCTGGGCGACGTGCCAGTCCGCGGGGAAGGTTGTTGTGCGTGGCCGGGGGAGACGATGGAGGGTGTTGTTGAGATGGAGGCTCCTGATAAGAGTGATTAAATTGAAAGTTATTAAGAGACTGGTCGAATTCCTGGTTTTGATAGGCGTTGTTGGAAACGTTATCAATCACAGAAGGGTCCTCGGGAGGAGGGACTTGATGCTGTTGGCGGAGACCTCCCAATGAAGGAATTTGGTCGTCGCTCAAATCTGATCCGGGTTCACGTGGAGGGGTCTGATGGCGGGGGGAAGATCGTTGACTGTCGTCTGGGGTGCAATGGTGATGATTATCAGAGCCGTGTAAAGAATGACTAGGAGAAACAGGAGGTAATTGGGGGTGTTCACTGCTGTTCACAGTAGACGTAACAGGAGGGGTTTGTGCAGCAGCACCAGGCTGTGAAACAGGCGTTTGTTGAGTAGTATTATCAAATGATGATGCACCAGGTTGCTGAGAATCTAATTGATGTATAAGAGAGGCGTCAGACTGACCAGCCTGAGAAGTAGAATTATCCTCACCTGTTTCAGCGTTATTAGAATTTGCAGGAATGCCAGCAATATTAGATGGATGTTCCTGACTTTCAGAATCAGAAAGAGCTGGAGATCTATTTCTACCAAAAGACTGTTTATCAGAGTTATCACTATCAAAAGTATGGCCAGCAGAAATATTTTTATCGGAATTATCAACCTTATCCCTAGCAATCTTTAGAGCAAGATGTGAATTGTCTTCGTCAGAATCAGAATCGTGTCGGCCAGGTGATTCCTCACGAGATTTTAAGCTATCATGAGAAGGTGTGGAAACACGGGACCCGTCAATAATATCCCCAACTTTTACATGTAAAGGAAAAGTCAATGAAGAATTATCTGGTTGTTGGGCAATGTGTTGGCCCAAGGTATTAGGCTGTTCACTTGAAAGCGATGTGTCAGTGTAAATGTCAGTTACATCGAGGTGTCCCTTATCGCCCTGACTTGTACTAGCAGAGGATGAGTCAGTTTCTGACATCATGAGGGTAAGAGGGTAAAGCCATACATTGGTAGGTTTTCTCAAATACGTTTTGTAACGAGCAAAAGAAGCCTCACGAAACAGAGCAAGTTCTGGTAAGGGAAGAGACAAATAACCTAGCTGATCTAGTATCGACTCATAGACATGCCATTGAGTGTTCTTATCATTAGCAGCCAACAATAACCATTTATTAAAGAGAATAGTAGGGGTGTGATGTTTGATATAACGAGAAGCACGAGCAGACAAATATCCCTCATCAACCGCTGTCTGAGCTTCCAAACGGAACTTAAGTAACCACTGCTGAAGTGTCAGAACAGACATTCAGAGCGAAAATAGATGTAAGAAGAGCAAGCGTGCCGTGCATACTAGCACTTACTAGAGCAAAAATATAACTAATTTGAGGGAGATTACGTATAAAAAGAGAGCCTAAAATCAAAATAAGGGTAAAGGCTACAAAATGTGCCACAGCGATTCCTTGCAATAAACGTGGATGTAACTCATAACACATATCAACCGACGACCCGAAGAATAAGGGAATGAAGACATAACTTGAGAACCATATATCAGTAATAATGAAATAAGTAATCACTTGTCTTGCTTTAAATACATATATATAAAATGCAGGATTAACTGTAGCACATCACCATACATGGAGAAAAATGTCGACTTGTCCCTTCAAGTCAATAAGAAACTAAAATAACTAACTTTGGCTAGCTAAAAGTAGAACAGTAGACCTGACACAACAAAATACAACACGATACACTATCAATGATCAATGCGCACAACGGCAATAAATGAATGGAAACATGCATAAATGAAGAAGAGCATGCTGTTACTCAAGAAAACAATGATGGGATGACAATCAGTATGTGATAATCAAATTCTCTAGAGTGTTCGTTGGACGGGCAATAGCGAATTTGTAATTTTAAAAGTAATGAAATGTTACATATTTAAGTTGCAGAGTGAGGAAAGAAGAAGGCAGAATAGCGTGGCCATGAGACCAGGCTATTAGACCTTAAGTGCCGTGTATATAAAATCTAAATAGTATGCTATGTGTTTGGAAACAGACAGACATATTGGTAATGTAACGTTAAAATGCAAGAATTAAAGTATAAGAGGAGATGACAGATAGCCTAAAAAAAACATTATAAATTAAGGAAATAAGAATCAAGTGCCCTTTCCTATTAATGTTTGCAAAATGAGCTCCTACCGTATTGGAAGATGTGCTGTGTTGCCAGGAAGGCCTAATGATGCGAGAGATGCCCCAGAGACTTGAGTGCGCTGTCTGGTCCGGGTCTGGATGAGGTGTGTAGGTAAAGTTGTGAGAAGTGTGGAAGATGAGAGGCAGGCATATCGAAGCTGAACATGAGCTAATAGGTAACCAAATAAAGATATGGGCGAAGCCCCTGAGCTACCTGATAAGAAAATTGCGCCCCCTATACTAGTAGGTGAATTAAGGTGGGATAACATGGCTCTGTAAAACTTCATGACTTTAAATTTAGGCTTTGGGCTCTGCATGTTTAGTAGAGCATATTAATCAATTTAATTAACGATATAGCAGAACAATAGCTAATTAGGAGACCAAAACAGCGACTAATGGCATGGCGTTGAACCAATGCTCTCTAGCCATAGCTGGCGAACCCGCTATGCATGATATGAAGTTGTGACATAATCGAATTTCCACATCGAGGAAGTGGACTTTCTTCATGCGAAGAAACCGTAGGCCCATAGCCCATAGCATTGCAAGGCTAGTGTTTCGGGAAGAAACGTCACTAAATGTGAATCTTACATCGTACGAACATTAAACATTGAGTTGCTATGTATGATCATTTACAGATATGAAGAATTATTCCTATGCTATTTCAGAGAGTTCTGCTTCTACAGTTCGACGTGTGTTGTCGATGCCTACGTTACCATTGATAAGTCAATACATTCAATGGTACAAGAACTGAATATGTTTGCTATTCCTTAAATTTGAAAAACGTAGTAAATCAAGAGACAGTGTGACACAGCAGACAAGCGCCAAGAAGCCGCAGACCGGAATTCTCTCACCATGCCATCTTTAGCTGCCCCCATGTAAGGCTAACGCACGTATCTTTGTCAGAGGTAGCTAATTGAGTAGATGGACTCATTGCCGGGGATCCTGCGGGAGACACCTTAGCACTTGCCACCACGAAACACCTACTCAAGAAATACCAGAGGCTCAACAGTTTAGATTCACGTATCCATTTAATACATAATTCATAGACACTTACATTAAGAGTCATTCGAAGAACCGATGGTAACCAACTTATCAATACATTAAACAACGATCTTAACGAATTACATACATCATTAACTAATGCCATCTCAATCAACCATGACCTGAGGTTCCTTTAAGAGTAACCCTTGATCATACCTCTAACAACAATACCCTTACCTGACGAATCGTCACCCCGTCAGGGAGACAGGTAGCCCTCCTGCTGCCTCAGCGGGAAGCGGGCTCCGTTCTGCCTGGGCAAACAAGCTTGCCCCCAGAGATTGCTACTAGGGTGTTCTGCGGCTGCGCAGAAACACCAGGGTAACTGTTGCCATGGAAACATGGGGTGAGTTCTACCCCGTTGCTATCATTGAATCTCATTACACAATAATATAATATATCACATTACTTCTATACAATAATAATATAAATGATATTACAGAATTAAGGTCTTGAGGTTCATGGCGATTTGAGGAAAGTTCCTATAAGAGGAAAGAATGAAGACACCTCTGAAGCTAAAAGCTCAGCGGTGACAGTGACATGACATTGAAATCCAGACATTTCTATCTTTATTAGTTTAGAAGTTAGCACTCCAAAAATGCCAACTTTGAAGTGACCTCTGACCTTGAAAAATAGGTCAAGGTCAAAAAAATTTTGGGAATCATAATATCTCCCCTAGTACTATCCATCCACAAAAGGACAACCCTGAACTCAACCAAAAATTAAATCAACAGTTGGGTACCTTCCGCCAAGCCTGAACTTAAAAATGTTTGACACTCACATATTACCTATTTTAGAATATAACAGTGAAATTTGGTTCGAAACTAAAGAAATTGACATTTTAGAAAAAATACAACTTAAATTTCTTAAAAACCTCCTAAGTGTACGAAATTAAACATCCACAATTGCTATTTTAGCTGATTCAGGAAGATTCTCTCTGATATACAGACAACAAGCTTCAGCACTGAAATATTGGCGTAGGCTAAAATGTAATGATGTTCCTTCTCAAAACATGCTTCGATATCCAGGTTGATCTACATGAACGTAGTCACCCATGCTGGTTATCCAAAGTCTGTAAAATCTCAAATAGTCTAGATAGTTCAGGTGTTACAGATTCTTCTATGAATGAATCTCTATTTAAGAAAGCCCAAACAAAAATAATGCATGAGATAAATGATAGTGACTCTAATCCTTAACTTCGAACTTACAATCAATTCAAAAATGATTTACGACTAGAACCCTATCTTAATTTCAACCTGCCAAAATCAATCTACCAAAGTATAGCCAGATTTAGACTGAGTTCCCATAATCTACATATCGAACTTGGTCGACATAAGCGCCCTTATATCCCTGCGGAGAATAGAATATGCAAGAGATGTGATTGTAATTGTGTCGAAGATGAATTCCACTGTTTAATATTTTGTAACCATTGGAAAGAAATAAGGGTAGAACTGTTTGAAGTAGCAAATAAATTCATCGAAAACTTTTCAGTGCTTAGTCAAAATGAACAATTCCTTCGACTTTTATGTTCTAAAAATGAAGATGTTTTATTTGCACTAGGTAGATTCTTAAATACAGTATTGAGAACTGACAATATTATTTAAATAAATATAGCTCCCTCCAAGATGGATGACAAATGGCACTGACGCTTTGCTGACATGATCTGTGGTCTATGCTATGGTGTATCATTTTATGTATATGTAAATATCTTTGCTATGTTTGTTTGTCATTGCCTTGTATGTCTTTTCAGTATTAATACTCGCTGCTCTGTATCTATATAAACATTGAACTCTACTTCTGACTTTTTATATTATATTACATATATGTACACGATGTGCTATATTTGTGAAGCCTGAATGAGTGCTGATTATGATATTTATTTATATTTAATGTATATATATCCATTACTTAAAATTAATATTGTGTGTAATGATGCTTTTACTTGTACATGTATATTGTAGTTGTATTATCTAGTATATTGTACTTGCTAGATTTATGCTATTCCATATTCGTATATATTTATTTATTTTTCTTTTCTTTTCTGATGACATATGTATCTGTTTGATGCTTTTTTATGTCAATAAAATTCTATATATATATATTAAAACTCAAAATTTTCAACATTTTGATTTTTGGTGAAATTATCAAAATTTGAAAGTTCGATATCTCAAAAACCCCTTGAGTGATCAATAAGAAAGTTGCAGCAGCACTAGCACTTTAGCAACCCAATTCAGTTGTCACAATCATCCTACCATTTCCGTTTTCAGAGAAGAAGAATGGCAAAGGGTAAACTACTAAATGGATTGGGGTAATTACCGCTTTTCGAAAATGACAAATTTGATGGTTGATATTGTTTGTACTAGTGATGGTTGACATAACATTGAAATCCAGACATTTCTATCTTTATTAGTTTAGAAGTTAGCACTCCAAATATACCAACTTTGAAGTGACCTCTGACCTTGAAGAATAGGTCAAGGTCAAAAAGATTTTGGGGATCATAATATCTCACCTAGTACTATCAATCCACAAAAGGACAACCCTGAACTCAACCAAAAATGTCAGAAAAATAAAAAAATCTACAATAACTAGACATTAGATATTCCCAGTGCAACTGGGAATGAGCATTCACCATTTTATCTCATAAATGAAATGATCAATGAAATGAACAATGAAATGATCAATGAAAACATCAATGAAATGATCAATGAAATTACCAATAAAATGATCAATGAAATTATCAATGAAATTATCAATGCAATGGAATTAAAATGAAATGATCAATAAAATGAAATGATCAATAAAATGATCAATGAAATGATCAATGAAATGATCAATGATATGATTAATGATATGATTAATGATATGATTAATGATATGATCAGTGAAATTAAAATAAAATGAAATATTCAATCCAATGTAGAATGAAATTGAAATGCTTAAATGAAATGAAATTGAAATTATTAATGCAATGAAGATTTTCAAGTATACAAAATAATTACTGACAAAGTAGTGCTTACTGAAGTGACATGATCAATAACATGAAATGATCAATGAAATCTAAATTATCAATTATCAGTGAAATCTAAATAATCAATGAAACATGATTGATATGATCAATAAAATGTAATCGAAATGATGCATGAAATTTAATTGAAATGATTAATGATACGTAACTGAAATTATCAATGAAATGAAATGAAATTGATCAATGAAATGAAATTGTTCAATGAAATGTAATTGATCAATGAAATGATATTGTTCAATGAAATAAAATTGATCAATAAAATGAAATTAATCAATGAAATATAATTGATCAATGTAATACAAATGAACAAAATTCTGCTTATACACCTTATCAATATTTGCAAGTTCGATATTTCCAAAACCGCTAAAGTGATCAATATGAAAGTTGCTGCTGAACTAGAACTATCTTTTGGCAACACAATGCAGTTATCAGCATCATCCCTCCTTTTCCGGTTTTTGAGAAGAAGAACGGCAAAGGGTTATTATGGGAAATAAAACATTGAAATCCAGACATTTCTATCTTCATTAGTTAGCAAATTGACCAAATTTATAAAAATGACAATTTTGAAATCAAGGTCAAGGTCATTCATTTTTTGCAACATACTTTTTTATGCTATTTCCACATAAAGTTTCAAGAATTTCCTTTCATTCAAACTCAAAATTTTCAACATTTTAAATATTTGGTGGAATTATTGAAATTTGAAAGTTAAATATCTTAAAATCCCCTTAAGGGATCAATATGAAAGTTGCTGCTGCACTAGAACTATCTTTTAGCAACACAATTCAGTTGTCGGAATCACCCTACCATTTCCGGTTTCTGAGAAGAAGAATGGCAAAGGGTAAACTACTAAATGGGTTGGTGTAATTACCCTTTTTCGAAAATGACATATTTGATGGTTGATATTGTTTGTACTAATGATAGGTGACATAACATTGAAATCCAGACATTTCTATCTTTATTAGTTTAAAGTTAGCACTCCAAAAATGCCCACTTTGAAGTGACCTCTGACCTTGAAAAATAGGTCAAGGTGAAACAAATTTGGGGATCATAATATCTCACGTAGTACTATCCATCCACCAGGGCTGTTAACGAGTACTTGAGTACTTAATTACTTCTGTACTTAAGTACACTTTCTTGAGTACTTCGAATGTACTGGGTACTGGAAGTACTGAACCCAAAAGTACTGTTCTGGTACCCAGTACTTTGAAAAAAGTACTTGAAATTTTAAGTACTTTTTAAGTACATTTTAGTACTTTCAGTAACAAAATATCCAACATGACAGCTTACAAGCCATGTTGAGCGAAGTGCCAATATTTCCCACAACCATATTTGTGAGTAAATGACACTTCCTAAAATCATAAATGTCATGTAGTTTGTAAAAAATCGTTATTTAAAAGAAACAGACTTCTAAATAATACAATTTAAATTGCAGAAATATAGCAATATTTAAATTTCAATTTATGTTGCAGAAGAACTTATATACACTATAGCATGTCAAAGCAATTTAGAAATGTGATTGCAATTAGACAAGTCATTACTGAGTCACTATCTGAGTATAACTATATTGCTGAACTAGTATCTCAGTTCTGCAGCAAATCTATGAATTAATATTTATATAATTTCATTTTAATAAAAGGTATTAAAACTTTGATGATCAAAAAAGAATTCATTCATAATGTATTAACTTTGTATCACCAACTGTATTTGTTTGTTTTAACCTTTCAAGAAAAAATATGGTATGATCATTACTTGAGCAATAACTAACTTCTTTTTTTTTTTTCATGATGCAACATTTTGAAAGTATCCCGTAAACATGCATAAATCCACTAATCTCATTATTCAATTAATTTCAATGCCTTTTGGGGAGGGGGGTTTCCATGTTCATTGAAGCATGTAAGCATGAATGCATTCATTGTCATGGATAAATGATTTGATCACAGAACAAATCAGGTGAAACTGGAACTATATTACATTGTACCCATAGATGTATATTTATAAAAATAATTACATATGGGATTACAACGTAAGTTTCTTTTAAATTTGAATTGACTAAAGCCTGGCAATGGTTTTAACAAGCTGATAAAGACTTGTTGTCCAATATTACCATTAGTAAATCAATTTTATAAAGGTATTGAGAAAAGATAGAAAAAATGCTGTTAACCCTTTATTCTATATATTGTTCTTATGTAGATGATATACTACATATTGTTTGATAGCTTTTCTTGGAACTAAAGCATAAATCTTCATTTTGAAAATCTAAACTTTTTTCCTAATGTGCTGAAGAAATACTATTTAAAACACGCTGTACAAACGGACAGACTCAACAGCAGGGATGGGACGAGTATGGCAGTCAACCTATTATTTCCTTTAATAGTATGCCTTTAAAACTTAATATTTGATATTTGCTTAATCTAGATTGGTTCCCTGGCATCTCTTGATGATGCTGTGTGCATTACTTCTTCACATTTCCACGAATTATCAAGTTATCAAAGAATACAAAAAACTGGGGAATTTTCCACACTGTGACACGATTTGTGGTTAATTACTTAATACCAAGACGTTAGAAGTTACATGAACATGTTCCAAATATTGTTGGTCATTTTATGCAAAATATTTCATAAATATTTCACCAGTCCATCACATTTAAATTAACAAAAACTGAAGGCACTATTGAACTGTGCCAGTTCAGGCCTACCGCATTCAGCTGTCCTTTCAAGATTTGTATGAAGAAGTAGATTGTAAAATGCTGATCTTGTGTATTTATAAAGCATTTGGATGCTTGCAAAGTATCTTATAAAATGCTTTATATTTTTAGCTGTTAACCTCTTTCTCGGGTTTTCCAAATTTTTCACAGAAAATAACTAAAAAGTGAGTTACAAAGACAAAAGTGAAACATCAGTAAGTCAATGCACCCAGGAATGCCAGAGGTTATGTTTGATTGAATTTTTCATTAGGATAAATGTTCCTGTGACTATTTCATTAGTTTAGGATCTAAATATCATTGCCATTATCTGGACACTGTTATTTGTGTTCTTTTAAAAAGTGTTAACTGCCTTATTTGCCTGATAACTGCCGTTGAGTCTGTCCGTTTGTACAGCGTGTAAAATGGCACCCATTGTCTGATTAGGCCTATTGTCTTTAACAAAGAAATTAGGTCACTTCATGCACTTGACCTTGTACACAGGTGTGAGAATAACCCTCTTTTCAACTTGACAGGGAAAGTTTAGCAGAAGAACTTATATACACTAAAGCATGTCAAAGCAATTTAGAAATCTGATTGCAATTAGACAAGTCAGTACAGAGTCACTATCTGAGTATAACTATATTGCTGAACTAGTATCTCAGTTCTGCAGCAAATCTATGAATTAATATTTATATAATTTCATTTTAATAAAAGGTATTAAAACTTTGATGATCAAAAAAGAATTCATTCATAATGTATTAACTTTGTATCACCAACTGTATTTGTTTGTTTTAACCTTTCAAGAATAAATATGGTATGATCATTACTTGAGCAATAACTAACTCTTTTTTTTTTTCATGATGCAACATTTTGAAAGTATCCCGTAAACATGCATAAATCCACTAATCTCATTATTCAATTAATTTCAATGCCTTTTGGTGAGGGGGGGTTTCCATGGCACCCATTGTCTGATTAGGCCTATTGTCTTTAACAAAGAAATTAGGTCACTTCATGCACTTGACCTTGTACACAGGTGTGAGAATTACCCTCTTTTCAATTTGACAGGGAAAGTTTAGGCCTACAATAGAATATCAATACAATAGTAACAATACATTAATTCTCATCCTTTGTTTGCTATAAATTTAATCTGTGTAAATTAAATATACATTTTTCATAACTAATTGGATCAATGATATTCGCTATTCCATTACCTTACGGTATAAAAAAAATTGGCTCAAACTGTCTTCGATTTTTTAAAATCATTTCCCATTACAGTCTGTCACTTTGATACAGAAACAATGAGGACCAGTTCACTCACAACTCACAACATCTTCAGTACTTTCAACATGGGAAACATAGAGGCTGTTTGATTAGTCATGATCAAGAGCAGGCCATATGACTTATTTTAGAGTGAAAGTAAGATGCATAGGCTAATGCTTAAGTTTGGCTGTCACCAACAAGTGGGATTAGTCTCCTTAAATCAAATTAACATTGAAAGTATTGGGTATTATCATGACAAATCATCAGCATGATGACACACAAAGTGCCATTTTCACAGTGCACCAGTCCATTCTATTCCTATAACAAAGTGACAGACTGTAATGTTTCATAATGCAGAACTATCTATCTATTTATCCAAAGAAACGGTTTTCCATAAACTTCCCCATTTGCTTAAAAAAGAAACACTAGTTTTTCGTCAATTTATTTTGAATTGTTCTTGTGAGATTTTTTATACGGAATGAGTATTATTGTTGATACACATTATCACAATATTGATGGCATGAAAAATTGTATGATCAGATGATAGTGTTATTATACATTAAATTGTCAAAAAGATTGCGATTTTGTTGTTGACAATTGTGATTCAATGTGTGAGACATCAAAAATACTGGGTACTGGACTTAAGTACTTTCAAAAGTACTTGGTACTGGAATTAAGAACATTGATTAAAAAGTACTGGGTACTGTACTGGGTACTGGGAACATTTGGAAAGTACTGTACTGGACTTAAGTACTTTGAAAAGTACTGATTAACAGCCCTGCCATCCACAAAAGGACAACCCTGAACTCAACCAAAAATGACGGAAAAATAAAAAAAATACAATAATACTAGCATTCACCACAGTGGTGGTGAATGCCTATAAGAGCATTCACCACAGTGGTGGTGAATGCTAACAATATAATTCTCCATTAATGTTGAATTATAATTCTCCATTAATGTCGAATTATAACTAGACATTAGTATTCTCAGTGCAACTGGGAATGAGCATTCACCATTTTATCTCATCAATGAAATGATCAATGAAATGATCAATGAAATGATCAATGAAATGGAATTCAAATGGAATTCAAATGGAATTCAAATGGAATTCAAATGGAATTCAAATGGAATTCAAATGGAATTCAAATGGAATTCAAATGGAATGATCAATGAAATGATCAATGAAAGGATCAATGAAAGGATCAATGAAAGGATCAATGAAATGAAATTAAAATGAAATGTTCTTTCAAATGTAGAATGAAATTTAAATGCTTAAATGATATTCGCTATTCCATTACTTTACGGTTTAAAAAAAATTGCCTCAAACTGTCTTCGATTTTTTTAAATCATTTCCCATTACAGTCTGTCACTTTGATACAGAAACAATGAGGACCAGTTCACTCACAACTTCACTGTGGAAAATGCACTTTGTGAATCATGATAGGCGATGAAGTGTCATCTTCAGTACTTTCAACATGGGAAACATAGAGGCTGTTTGATTAGTCATGATCAAGAGCAGGCCATATGACTTATTTTAGAGTGAAAGTAAGATGCATAGGCTAATGCTTAAGTTTGGCTGTCACCAACAAGTGGGATTAGTCTCCTTAAATCAAATTAACATTGAAAGTATTGGGTATGATCATGACAAACCATCAGCATGATGACACACAAAGTGCCATTTTCACAGTGCACCAGTCCATTCTATTCCTATAACAAAGTGACAGACTGTAATGTTTCATAATGCAGAACTATCTATCTATTTATCCAAAGAAACGGTTTTCCATAAACTTCCCCATTTGCTTAAAAAAGAAACACTAGTTTTTCGTCAATTTATTTAAAATTGTTCTTGTGAGATTTTTTATACAGAATGAGTATTATTGTTGATACACATTATCACAATATTGATGGCATGAAAAATTGTATGATCAGATGATAGTGTTATTATACATTAAATTTTCAAAAAGATTGCGATTTTGTTGTTGACAATTGTGATTCAATGTGTGAGACATCAAAAATACTGGGTACTGGACTTAAGTACTTTCAAAAGTACTGGGTACTGGAATTAAGAACATTGATTAAAAAAGTACTGGGTACTGTACTGGGTACTGGGAACATTTGGAAAGTACTGTACTGGACTTAAGTACTTTGAAAAGTACTGATTAACAGCCCTGCCATCCACAAAAGGACAACCCTGAACTCAAGCAAAAATGACGGAAAAATAAAAAAAATACAATAATACTAGCATTCACCACAGTGGTTGTGAATGCCTATAAGAGCATTCGCCACAGTGGCGGTGAATGCTAACAATATAATTCTCCATTAATGTTGAATTATAATTCTCCATTAATGTCGAATTATAACTAGACATTAGATATTCTCAGTGCAACTGGGAATGAGCATTCACCATTTTATCTCATCAATGAAATGATCAATGAAATGATCAATGAAATGATCAATGAAATGATCAATGAAATGATCAATGAAATGATCAATGAAATGGAATTCAAATGGAATTCAAATGGAATTCAAATGGAATTCACATGGAATTCACCTGGAATTCACATGGAATTCAAATGGAATTCAAATGGAATTCCGATGGAATGATCAATGAAATGATCAATGAAAGGACCAATGAAAGGATCAATGAAAGGATCAATGAAATGAAATTAAAATGAAATGTTCTATCAAATGTAGAATGAAATTTAAATGCTTAAATGAAATGAAATTGAAATCATCGATGCAATGAAAATTTTCAGTCATACAAAATAATTACTGACATACTAGTGCTTATGGAAATGACATGATCAATTAAATGAAATAAAAATAATCAATGAAACGTGCTTGAAATGATTAATAAAATGTAGTCAAAATTATGCATGGAATTTAACTGAAATGATCAATGATATGTAACTGAAATAATCAATGAAGTAAAATGAAATTGATCAATGAAATGAAATTGTTCAATCAAATGAAATCGATCAATGAAATGATACTGATTAATGAAACAAAACTAATCAATGAAATGAAATTTGTCAATGAAATATAATTGATCAACAAAATAAAAATAAACAAAATTATGCTTATACACCTTGTTTTTATCACAATCCCTTCATTCATAATCAAAAATTCTAATATTTTAAATTTTTTGTGAAATTTTACATATTTCCAAAACCCCTAAAGTGATCAATAGGAAAGTTGCTGCTGCACTAGAACTATCTTTTGGCAACACAATCTAGTTATCAGCATCATCCTGTCATTCCAGGTTTCTGAGAAGAAGAACGGCAAAGGGTAAACTACTAAATGGGTTGGGGTGAATACCCCTTTTCAAAAATAACAAATTTGATGATTAATATTGTGTGCAATAAAAACATTGAAATCCAGACATTTCTATCTTTGCCAGTTTAGAAGTTAGTTCGAGCCTCATCTATAGCAAATTGACCAAATTCATAAAAATTACACTTTTGAAATCAAAGTAAAGGTCATTAATTTCCTGTAACATGCCTTTTCTATGCATAAGGCTATTACCATGTAAAGTTTCACGAATTTTCAACATTTTAAATTTTTGGTGAAATCATCAAAATTTGAAAGTTGAAATTCTCAAAAAAAACCCCTTGAGTGATCAATATGAAAGTCGCTGCTGCACTAGGACTATCTTTTGGCAAGACAATCCAGTTATCAGCGTCATCCTGCCATTCCCGGATTCTGAGAAGAAGAACGGCAAAGGGTTGGGGTAATTACCCGTTTTCGTAAATTTGAAGATTGATATTGTTTGTACTAATGATAGGTGACATAACATTGAAATCCAGACATTTTTATCTTTATTAGTTTAGAAGTAAGCTGGGAACCAGATGTAAAGCAAATTGACCAAATTCATAAAAATGAAAACACAATTCTGTTGTCAGAATTATCCTACCATTTCCAGTGTCTGAGAAGAAGAACGGCAAAGGGAGAACTACTTTAGAAATGGGTTGGGGTAATTACCTCTTTTCGAAAATGATAAATTTGATGTTTGATATTGTTTGTACTGGAGATAGGTGACATAACATTGAAATCCAGACATTTCTATCTTTATTGGTTTAAAGTTAGCACTCCAAAAATGCCCACTTTGAAGTGACCTCTGACCTTGAAAAATAGGTCAAGGTCAAAACAACTTTTGGGATCATAATATCTCACCTAGTACTATCCATCCACAAAAGGACAACCATGAACTCAACCAAAAATGACAGAAAAAAAAATCTACAATAAAAATAGCATTCACCATAATGATGGTGAATGCTAATAATAAAAAAAAATCTACAAAAACTACAAAAATAATAGCATTCACCATTATGATGGTGAATGCTAATAATAAATAAATCTACAAAAATAATAGCATTTACCATTATGATGGTGAATGCTAATAATATCAAAGAAAACTATATAAATCGCCTTATAGTCGATTTATAATAAATTTTGTTACAAAACAAAAAATTTCAAAACCTGTTTTGTAAATATGAAGACATCTTTTTTAGGAATCCGTTGATGCGTCCCATGAGTTCCTAGGTTGAACAGTGGTCAAGAATTTTCACTTCCAGTGCAGGGTAAAAGCGGTTTTTTGCACATAGCCGAAAATGGCAAAATAGTGACGTAACGTCGTCATACGCAATTTATCAAGCGCTGAAAACAAAGAGGCCTATCAATGGCTATTTCTCTAAAACTAATGAAGCTACACTCATGATATTTTGCAAAGCTTCAGTAATCATTGTCATGTTTCTCCAAAGTAAATACTGTGTTGCCATGGCAACTGCTTTTTAGTGTGTACACCTTTGATATGACACAACACTGCTCTTTCACTTCTAAAATGTGTTTATCATATGATGTTGTATTTGACATTGTTTTAAGTGATAATAGAGACACATTTTGACATAATCGAAGTTTGCACTGGGTGCCCAAGTTGATGTAGGTCGAAGATATGAAACAAACTGAATTTGTGAACCTTACACCTCCTCTGTGCTGGGGCTTTAAACATAACAGGCTAAATACTTTGCAAAAAAAGGCAGTTCGAATAATTAATAACAGTAAATACAATGCACACACTGATCCCATATTCAAAAAGCTCAATATTCTTAAAGTTACTGACATTGTTACCAGAAAGCTCTATAAATTCTATTACCGTTATGCTAATAACACATTGCCATATTACTTTCTTGATACTGATTATCTTAATCAACCTACCCATACCCATCTGACGCGCCATTCTAGATATGAAGTTCCTAGAATCAAACATAAGTATGCTGAATTCAATGTCAGATATCAGCTCCCCCTGCTCCTCAATAAAATTGAAATCAGCATCATTGATAAAGTAAGTACTCATAGTGAATATGGTTTTACTTTCTATGTCAAAAGGCATCTAATCAATCTATACACAAGTCACTGTTCCATTTCTAACTGTTATGTGTGTAATAACTCTTGATACTATCAATTATTATCTTAATTATCTTTGGGTCTCCTTACTCTTATTTTATTTTATTATCTACCTATATTTTTTATCATTCTCCTTTAATGTCCCCACTGATTTAAGTGAACTCCTAAAATCATTACATTCATTCATGGTTTCACTCATTCTCACTTTTTATCATCTTTTCATCCCCTCTTCCCAGTCTACCCCTTGTCCAATATCTTCATAAACTACACTTTCTTAAATTCTGACCTTTTAAACATTCAAACAGTATGAAGTGACCAGTCTTAAACATGCCTGCATGAATATTTTACACTAATTATGTGACATACAAAAGGTGGCAGCATCGGCAGCGTTACACAAGTGACTTTGATGCTGCCTCCTTGACCATAAATTTTAATATATCTTATTTAAACATATGAGAAAATATTACTATCAGTCATGTAAATTGTAAATTGGTCTAAATAAAAAAATATTTCTCTCTCTCTTAAAAAACCCATGACCATCCATTGCAACATCACCATTACAGAATAACAGTGGTGAAGCAATGAAACATGTTGAAAACTATTCCATTTACATTTCTAATCGATTAAACATGCATTTGCATGTTATAATGCAAAATTATTGTACTGCAATGTCAAAAAGTTGCCAAACAATGGTGAGTTGCAAAGCAAAGGTGAGTTGACCTATGCCCTCCTTTAGGGTGCCCCACAAAAAAATGATGTCCTCATTTTTGATGGGACGACCCCTCATTTTGTGATATAACCTATGAAAAGGACCTATGCAAAATTTTAAAGCATTTCAACATGATTAACTGGTGCCTCAAGAGCCTTGAAGTTTAGTTGTTTTTGCTTATTTTAGACGATTTTCGAAACACGCGGTTCTCTATAACTTTGTCAATTTATATCATACAATATTCTAAGTGCCACGGCTGGAAAAGTCTCAAAAAGATGTTCAATTTGCATACCAACATCAATGGTCTACGATAATTATCTAACTCCTACCAGCTCTTCAGCTGACACTCATAAGAACGAAAGTGTTTCAGAGCGATTTAACCTAAAAAAAATATTTCATTTCACTGCCAGCTGTTTTTATTCTCAATCTGCTAATAACAGAATGACCATATGTAACTTTTAAAATAATTTTTGTTCTTGAAAAAATTTGCTGTATGAGCCATGAAATTTTTATGATAAATCTCGTCAAAAGAGCTGAAAATATTGGAAGGGGCGGTTAGATTTCATTTTAAACCTTCATCAGATTTGATTCAGTATACCATCAGTATTCAAAGAATTGTTCCATATCAACAGAAATTTAGTTTTTCTTAAATGTTTTATCACTTATGTGGTCCTTAAGCAAATTTTGGAATGATATAATTTTTTTTCTTAATGATAAAACTTTTCAAAAGGCCTGAAAATAGATGGACTTGTTATACTATTTGTTATATCTTCCCCAGTATTGATTCAGAACCAGTCATTTTCTGCCAGTTACTGTGATTCTCAATATACAAATGGCAGGTTGACATATATAGTTTGTGAAACAAGATTGGCTCATGAAAATTTTTGTTTTGCTTTATGAGCCGTATAGTGTTTATGATAAATCTTGTTAAAGCGTTAAAAATATCAAATGGGGCTGTTATATTTATCTTCATCAGATTTGATTCAGGAAACCAACAGTGGTATATGTATGAACAACTATTTTGTTATTTTTCATATTTTATAATGTTAAGTTGTCCTGAATTCATTTCTGAGATGATATAAATATTTTTTCAGTGATAAATCTAGTCAAAAGGGCTGAAGATATCAGACTGACGTGTATATTTTGTGCTATATCTTCATCAGATCAGAATTTATTCAGTATACCACTTGAGAGAAAATAATTATTTCACTGCCAGTGCCAGTTGCTGTGATTATCAATCTACAAATGGCAGGATGACCATATATAATTATATAAGTGCCATTTATACAGAAGAAAACCAAAAACTGTGTGAATTAGTTGAAATGAATATCAGATGGGGCTCTTATAGTTCAAGTCATATTTTTCAGAATTGATTCAGAACCAGTCATTTTCTGCCAGTTACTGTGATTCTCAATATACAAATGGCAGGTTGACATATATAGTTTGTGAAACAAGATTGGCTCATGAAAATTTTTGTTTTGCTTTATGAGCCGTATAGTGTTTATGATAAATCTTGTTAAAGCGTTAAAAATATCAAATGGGGCTGTTATATTTATCTTCATCAGATTTGATTCAGGAAACCAACAGTGTTATATGTATGAACAACTATTTTGTTATTATTCATATTTTATAATGTAAGTTGTCCTGAATTCATTTCTGAGATGATATAAATATTTTTTCAGTGATAAATCTAGTCAAAAGAGCTGAAGATATCAGACTGACGTGTATATTTTGTGCTATATCTTCATCAGATCAGAATTTATTCAGTATACCACTTGAGAGAAAATAATTATTTCACTGCCAGTTGCTGTGATTATCAATCTACAAATGGCAGGATGACCATATATAATTATATAAGTGCCATTTATACAGAAGAAAACCAAAAACTGTGTGAATTAGTTGAAATGAATATCAGATGGGGCTCTTACCCTGTAAACAACTAATATTTTTCAAATATTTCTTGCCATGCCGCACTTGTCATATACAAATGTTAGTGTTAATTATTATATTTAAGGTTCCCCAAAGGTTCTGGTGACATTTTTGTGAGGATGCGGCAACTTGCTAGTGACATTTTAGAAATATATTATTTTCTAAGGTTTTACTAATATTTCTGCAAGATACAAAAGTTATATTATTCCAAAAGATTTCATAATATTTAAAAATGATGTCTTGTTATTAATATTTTAGCATATCTCTGCAACATTTATGCATTACATTTGTTTTGATATTAGCCAAATGTTGTTTAATATCATATGATATATTTCTGTCAAGCTCAGTTTAATATTTGCAAGTATCACAAGGACATTGTCACTTTCTAATATTTGTGGAAGGACTTAAAGAAATGTTCAAGTAAATATTATGCTGACAACTTGAAAAAATTTCAAAAAATATAAATGAAGATTATAATTGGCATATTTCTAAATATTATGTTGACACTAAAATGGTCTATATTGCGTGACTATTTAAACTATATATTTGTTCGAACATTTTACTAATGACAATATAACATTTCAAGTCGTATGATTATTCTGATTTTGATGAAGTTATAAAATATCATTAAGATAGTAACTTTTTAAACATCACAACGCTATTTTTAATACAATAAGTACTGAGATTGGCTAAACATTTCTCTGATGTAGATTTTAAGATTGATATGCATGTTAAAGCAATATTTGTGAATGCCATGGGGACATTGTCATTAACAATATTTTTAGAAGGATGTGTAGAAATATCAATGTCATTATTCTGAAAATAATTGGAAGACATTAAAAAATATATAAAGTTAGATCACTATTGACATATTTCTGAATATTATGTTGACAGTAAAATGATCTTTATTTCATGAATATCTCTTCTACATAATTTTTTCAACCTTTTCCTAATGAAATGACAAGATTTTAAAAATATGCTCACTATCATTTTTGTAATATTATAAAATATTCTAGGAATACTAAAGTTTTGAATATTTCAGGGGTATTTCTTTAACATATTAGTGCTGAGATAAACAAACTATTTCTCAGCTATTTATTGCAAGATTGCCAGCAATGTTTAAACTATATTTGAACAACATGAGGACATAGTTGAATCCACGGATGCAGAACATTTAAAATGTTAAGCTTACAATTCTCCCAATATAACAACAATGTTTGCAGAAACATTAATTTTCTGTTGTAATGTTTCTAAATATCAAGTGATGATCCCAAAATTGTTCAATATTGTTAAATTATTTATTTTATATATGTCAGTTTTGGCATACTACTAACATGTACAGGTAATGTAATTCTGGCTGTTTCTTTGAAATATCAACTTTTCGGAACAACTCAACAATCAACATCCCCTTAATCCCTTTAAACTTAATGTCTCTAAGAAGGCCCATATTAGCCAGGATGTATCCATAAAAAAGTATTAAATCTGATTAATTATATAATACCAAGCATGGAGCAGGGAAAGTCCATCTGTGACAATTTGTTAAAATCAAGAAAAGGAAAAAAGCCCGCAGTCATCAAAATTATCATTCTTTTTAAATACCACCAGTCCATAAGGCATTACCTCCGGGGTATTACACCCCAAGGTCTTTATGTATGGTTGTGCTACAAACATAAATTCAGAGCACCTCTAAAATTCACTTTTGGGGGCTTACATGACCTGACACTAGAGGGCTACAAATTAACTAAATGAGCAAAGTTGAAACCTAACTGACTTATGCAGATGACACCAGAGGACAGCAGGATACACTGCTTTGCTTTCTGATAACCCCCCCCAACCCCCTCACTCCATCCTCTGGGCTGCTAATTTGTAAATGGGGTGCACCCTATCTATGACTGCTGCTAATCTTATCTCATTATGGCTATAGCTGGTCTAGACACTAGCATGGATGGTTAGCCTATGCTATAAGTAAAATAACATGGCAGGCCTAAAATGTTTGTGAAAAATGTGTTATTGAATTAATTTTGCTGGAGCCATATTTTATAGAAATTTTCACTATATTAATTTTTGATCTTTCCCATTTTGTTTGTGCCCATATCGTTATAACATAGTGCAAAGAATTATAGCAACTCAAATGAATTTGATTATACAAATTCAAGAAATACCAAGAAATTGGGTAAAGTTTTAAAAATTTTAGAATCAATCAATAAGTCAATTAATTAATGATCCAACATATCTATCTATCTATCTATCTATCTATCTATTGATCTATTGATCTATTGATCTGCCTATCAGATAAATAGAGAGTGTAATAGAGTAATTTAAAGAGTGTTTTGAAAACCTTGCTAGATTTTCAAGAAATTATCACTTCAATTTCAAGGACTGTATTTTCAAACCCTAAACCCGGCCAATACATTGAAGTTTTCATTACTGTACAATCACCACCCAGAGACATTCACTAGTTTGGCTGTAGCAGCATCAAATGTGTGTGAATTAATAGTATGATGATATCACAAAGCAACCATGTGACAATACAAAAATGAAAGTAAAAATGGAAGTATCGATCTGTATATCCTATTCAAGGTGTTTTACTCTGAATTTTGCTTCGAAGAAATTTGGGCGATTCTTAAGCAACACGGTGACATTGCATCTAATTTCTAAATAATAGTTCAACTCTGAGGGCCCAAATGTTTTAATTTTAATGATTTTGTCTGGTACTACATCTTGAAATCTGCATAATGCAATTTTTCAAATGTCCTGTGAAATCTGAAAATGGAGCCGCTGTGCTAATATTTGGCTCTTGGTGTGTGTTTGGGTATTCTTCATAGTGCCACCTGCACTTTTTATGTTACTTAGGGGTGAGGTCATATTTCATTGCAGAAGCTGAAATGTGATGAACAAGACAAAAGATATATACATGAAATGGTCACATCCGAATGATTTTTGGCACCAAGAGTCCAAGACACTTGTTGACCCAAGGATAAATATTGTACATTTTGTTTTTCCCAAAAAATGTACTTGCAAAATTATTAGCCAAAATAAAGTGTTGTTTTTCTTCTGCTGGTGAGTGTATGGTGCATTGACGACAGCCAATGCTAACATAATATAATATTGATATTTTTCTTTTTATCACGTGAAGAAAAATCCACTACAACATTTTACAAAATAATATTTGTGTCTGCTCAATAATTATATACAAATACGACACAAATAGAAAGCAGTATGAAAGTTCATTTGACCAGATAAATTCAAGTTGAACTTAGTTAAAATGTGCCTGTGTGCTTTAATGTTCACACATGAAAAACCAATCTATAGTGGATTTTTTTAATATTATCAGATCAACAAATGACTTTCTGTGAATGCCTAAAAAGGTATTCATGTTGTTGCATGTCCCAAAGGATGACCTTCCAAAAAAATCGGAGCTTTTTTGGCCAACTTTCCAGAATTTGGCAGAGATTTAAAAATTGCTGGTTTAACAATCTTCCCAGGCATTGGTTTAGGTGCAAATACATTCTGAGCTCAATAAAACAATTAATACTCAACCTAATGATTTGAATTTGATTCATAGAGTAATTCTATGCCCTCTTGGACTAATGATATGGCAATGGCATTGAATTCAATTGCTTAGTTTTCATATACGAGCAGGTTAATTTTCAAGTAGTTGGCTACTTCGACAGTTACTTGAAAAAAAAAGTGGTTTTCGGTTGGCAACCAAGTAGCTGACTACAGTTATAGGCCTACTTGAAAAAAAAAGTGTTTTACGGTTGGTCAAACGATCGGTCAACCAACCACCCAAAATTAATTCTATGCACCCTAGGACTAATAATATGGCAATAGAATGGAATTCCATTGCTTAGTTTGCTTAGTTTTCATTTACGAGCAGGTTCATTTTCAAGTAGCTGGCTACAGTTACTCCTGTATTAGTCAATTAATAATCAGTGTTATTTCTAACCAACTGTACAGTCAGTCCAGGAGAGTGCCTGTGGTCAAACGATCGGTCAACCAACCACCCAAAATTAATTCTATGCACCCTAGGGCTAATAATAAGTCATTACAACCAACTTCCATCACTTAGTTTTTGCACACGAGCCAATTCATTTTTTGAAGTTAGGTACTGGGCGCTGGCTACTTGGCCAGTTATTTCGAGAAAAATATGGTTTTCGGTTGGCAACTGATCGGTCAACCAACCAGCCAGAACTAATTCTATGCCCTCTAGGACTAATAATATGGCAATAGAATGGAATCCCATTGCTTAGTTTTCATATACGAGCAGGTACATTTTCAAGTAGCTGGTTACTTGGCCAGTTACTTGAGAAAAAGATGGTTTTCAGTTGGCAACTGATCGATCAACCAACCACCCAAAACTAATTCTATGCCCTCTAGGACTAATAATATGGCAATAGAATGGAATCGCATTGCTTAGTTTTCATGGATGAGCAGGTTCATTTCCAAGTAGCTGGCTACTTGGCTAGTTACTCGAGAAAAAGAAGGTTTTCAGTTGGCAACTGATCGATCAACCAACCGTCCAAAACTAATTCTATGCCCTCTAGGACTAATAATATGGCAATAGAATGGAATCCCATTGCTTAGTTTTCATATACGAGCAGGTTCATTTTCAAGTAGCTGCATAGTTCAAGTCATATTTTTCAGAATTGATATCAGAAAAACACAATGCCACCTGAAAATAACAAAGTTGTCATTCATATGGTGCCACTCTTGATACCCTGGATCAATTCTGATGAAGATACAACATGAAATATAACCATTTAATCGGATATATTCAGCTCTTTTCACTAAATTTTTTCTTTAAAACCAATGGCTCATAAAGCAGGCATTGCCATGATCAAAGTTGCTTCAAAAGTTATATTTGCCCATCCTGCCATTTGTAGATTGAGAATGACAACAATTAGCAGTGAAATAATTGAAAAATTTCAGGTTAAAGTGCTCTGAAACACATTCGTTCATAATAGTGTCAGTTGAAGAGCTGATGGGAGTTACATAATTATTGTAGACCATTGATGTTGGTATGCAAATTGAAGATCTTTTTGAGACTTTTCCAACAATGGCACTTAGAATGTTGTATGGTATAAATTGACAAAGTAATAGAGAACCGCGTATTTCGAAAATCGTCTGAAATAAGCAAAAACGACTAAACTTCAAGGCTCTTGAGGCACCTGTTAATCATGTTTAAATGATTTAAAATTTTGCATAGGTCCTTTCTATAGGTTATATCACAAAATGAGGGGGTGTCCCATCAAAAATAAGGATATTATTTTTTTTTGGGACACCCTACCCTCCTTCCTTCCAGCATTTCTCTTAACTAACAGCATGAGCTTTCTTCACTAAGAGACCGTTCAGAATTTATGACTGGGAGGGAGTTTTGGCGAGGGGGTACTAACTTTTCACACGTGTTTCAAGGGGGGGGCATAAATTTTTGACAACGCTTCCAAAGGGGGGGTAAGAAAATTTAACAAAGAAAAAATGTTATAAAACACGTATACACTCAATCTATCCGGGCTTTTTTACGCGCAAAAATCTGCGAAATGACGCGAATCTGTATGCATGACCGTGTATAACAGTATATAAGTGCTATTACTTTGTATGTCGAGGGGGGGTACTAAAAATATACATTAAACCTAGGGATGAGGTACTAAAAATCCGCATGAAACTTAACAGGGGGGGTATAAATTTTTGACGGGAAGTTCCAGCAAAACACCGACCCCCCCAGTCATAAATTCTGAACGGTCCCTAAGTAAATTTGTTTGCTTTCATCAAAATTGTTCCAGGGTACACCACACCCAGAGTTTGTGATTCAACACAGTACTGCCAAATAAGAAAGTAATTCAAACCTCTAACAAAGCTTTAGAGATGAGGATTCCCAAGCGGCAGCCAGGTGGCAGGTTGTCCAGGACGTCCCACTCATGCCTGCATACCGTTTGATTCCAACTTGGTACTCTGTTCAAATCCCTCCACTTCAAGTGGCATAGTTCTGGATGACCAGGAGCATTGTCTATTATCAGTCCCTGGTTATCTTTCTCTTTCAGTGCATCACAATTTATAAAAACAGGTACAACATCAACTGATATCTCCAATCCATGATAGATACCTTCTCCTTCCCAGATAAATATCCATGGATTCCCCACTGAAATGCATCTCAAATAAATCCCTTTCTTATCAGCCATAATCAATGTCTGGACAAGGTACTCATGAAGTCTCAGGCATGCAAATGGCATATCTTCATAAGGTTTTGTTTCAATGCTGATCTGGAGATCAAACTCGTCGCATCTGACAACCTTCAGTTTCTCCCTC
The DNA here is from genome assembly GCA_026936325.1 of Platynereis dumerilii. Taxonomy (NCBI): domain Eukaryota; kingdom Metazoa; phylum Annelida; class Polychaeta; order Phyllodocida; family Nereididae; genus Platynereis; species Platynereis dumerilii. The sequence continues at coordinate 196,781 of JAPTHN010000105.1, read as the reverse complement.
ACACTTCCAGCCATGACTAGTTCAGCATCTAAAAATCCATCATTCACCACCATCCTTGTAAACAACTCCTTCAATTGATTTCCAATGACTTCACATTCATCAACTGGCAAGACGAGCATATTCATTTTCTTCATAGTCTCAAAAACAGAATACTTAGCTTTCACAATGCCAAAACAACAATCTCTATATATTTTTTCACAATCTGCATAAGAATATTTTGGAGATTCAGGATTTCTTCCAAAATCATCTTTCACTTCTTTTGCACCATGAGACTCCAAAAAGAGTATGGCTGACTTGTTTTCATGCAGGTGAGCAATGTGCAGGGGAGTGCAACCATGGATATCCTCAGCATGAATATGTTTTTGAATCATATCTTCTGGGATATAGTTTAAAACTCCATCGTGGCAAAATATGGCAGCCAGGTGTAAGATGCTCCTTTTTAACCAATTGTCATTTCTCTTGATTAAGTTCTTTTTGATCTTTGTGTGTTGCATCTTTTCATCATCATCATCATCATCACCATCACCATCACCATCATCATCATCATCATCATCCTCATCCTCATTGTCCTTTGTCATCCATTTAGTAAAAGGTGGGTCTCCTGTGTCAGCCTGCAGAAACATTAAATTTTCTGCATGTTCAAAGGATTTCCTTATGTCACCTTCACCATCATCCTTCCTTAAAAAGAGGAGATTGTTGATCACACTATTGGATTGCATGCAGTCAGCAAGATTGCCATAAGCTGCTCTGACAACTTTTCTTGCAGCTATTCTCAAGTCCTCTTTCACTTCATATTGGGTTTGTATAGGATTCAAGTATATTTTAATGGGATCAGTTTTGCCTCTATTTCTGTGTGCATCAATAAGCTGCTTCATCATCTGGACACATCCCAATAGAGCTTCACTGGTTTGGCATCTGAGCGTAGCTTCCAGGTTCAGTTCACAAATTTCCTTTATGGTTGGTTGACAACCTTTGTCCAGACATAACTGCAGCACAGGATTAAAAGAATAACCATAATCAATTTTCTTGTTCAAGTTTTCCAAAAGTATTTTCTTGTTCAGTAAAATATCATAAATCACCTGAGAATTTTCTTTAACAATCAAGACTTCAAATGTGGCATTCATCATTCTATTAATCCTGTCATTCCTGATATCCATGTGATATTGAACAAACAGTTCAAAGTCCCATTTCCCTGTTAACTCTTTGATGCATTCTCCACAACCTTTGTTCTTCAGATCCTTCGCCCTCTCCACATCTGCCTCCAATTCAGCAACTATCTCCTTGACACTTCTTCCACTCCATTTTAGTTGCTCCTTGATATGTCTTTTGAAATTGATTAATCTCTTCAGGAGAGCCTTCATTTGTCTTTCCCTGCAAGTAGATGATGAATTAATTATGTGACTGTTAATTTATTGAATATTGCTAACGGTTTTACTATCACTTCAGGACTTGGGAAATGTATTAGTGATTACAACTGTCAATGTAAATTGATCAAGGGGAAAGTGAATGAACAACAAATGCAAAATGTCATTTCCTGTTTGTGTGACTTCACAAGTCCAAAGAGCTCCACTTCAGTTTCAAAAAAAAATTTAGCATAAATGTACAAATTGATAAAATCTACGTTTTTTAATGGCATGAGGTTTAATTACCCTGTTTGTGTGTATAAGCTTAAGCATAGAGTATTACTATTCTGTGAGAAATAATTAAACTATATACAATTATGGACTTCAGTTGAGGTCCATATCAGGTTTTATGGACCTAACTGGTGAATATCACCAGGTAAGGCTTTAAGTAGCACACTAAATCACTGATAGGTATCAAGCTTTTTGTGCTAGTTTATCTGTTTACTGAGAAATAGAACAAAATGTAGTCTTTTGCTGAGGGTGCAGTCAGTTTTGCAAGCCACTGTACATTTGGGCTCGAAAAGATAATTTCATCTTAATTTTGAAATTTAGGCCCATTTTACATTTTGATCCAAATTGAAATGAGAGTGGGTAGATGTTTTGTATTTCATTTTTATGCAGCAACTTACAGCCACGAACTAAAATTACAATTTGAAGGATGGGGCTGGTTGTCACGTAATTGATGTCCACAAACAGTATGTATGTATGTATGTATGTATGTATGTATGTTTGTTTAAAGGACTAATGATTCTCTGACTGTAACAGGACATAGGGTAAGTTTCCTTGAGTCGGACACTTAGGAAGTGTAACCTTTAGTCGGACACTATTAGTGGGGCTATACTGACTAATTGAGAGCTTCTCCATCAGTATATTTGGTATCAATGAGAAGCCCAAGACATCTTTTATCCATTCAAAAAGTATCAGCTTGATAAGAACCATTTTAGTGTTTTTCACGGCTATAAAGATGGGGTAAAAACCCGTTTTTCTCCCAAATTGTTGTCATAAAATTGTTTATTTTAGTGAATTTTAGTAAGATTTGCTGCCAAATGGTATTTATCTGACGTCAGTTTCGGTGTTATTTAATTAGAAGTAGGCTTTGCCCATTTTTTTTTATCCAATATGAGCTTTTTAAATTGAAGGGAAGGCTCTAGGTACCTGTACCTATGAGTCATGTTTTTACAACACAGCTGTCTGACTCAAAGATACCCTATGTCATTTTTTATTTCAGATATTTAACAGCATATTAAGTTCTTGTGTTGTGCCAATTGTCAATTTTTTGTTAGATTAAGTAAGAACGCTCAATTTGAGACCCTGGTTGACAATCAATAACCTGTAGGCCAAGCAAGATATCACTTTTTTAAAATACACAGAATCCAAGTGTCCGACTCAAAGAACATTACCCTACTTTGACCATACATGTAATATTGTATTTTTGTCACGTGATGGAAATCCCCTATGACATGGGTTCACTCTAAGAATTTTATGGAATATATTTACTCAACCTGGGTACTACTCTGCTGCGACCAACTTCTTTTTACTAAACGTTCAACCCAAAAAGTTGCAAAATTGTTGCTACGCACCTCCAACCTTTTGGGTTGAATGTTTACTAAAAATGGTGCAGGTGCACACCAACCAATTTAAGTTAATGTTTTCCCATAAGTCTAGAACGGTTTTTGCTTGGGTTAAACCAATATAAGTAAATTTTGACTTGAGACATCAAGATAAATGCTTACCAAACTAAGTTACAGCCTGTTTAACCAGCTTGAGTAAATTTTTACTCACTTCCGGTTACCGTTTGCATGATGGAAACAGCAGAGCAGTTGCCATTCTCAGTAAACCCCTATGCCCTCAATAGCAATGACAGAAGTATTTACTTATCACCAGTTATTCTCTAGCAAGCGCAAAATTAAATATTTATCCATCAATTTCAAGAAATCTTCACCAGGTGAAATTAAAGGTTCGAGAGTTTTATATTAAAACTCTTCAAGTAAGTTTATGGTTTACCCTGAGAAACTTATACTACAGAATCAAGCCACCGAATTGATGTAAACCATAAAATTTTCAAAATTTAGAGAGCACTGAATGAGAAAGTGATCACAGTTTAGACAGGAAACATCTGTTATTTAGTACAAGGTCAGTCATAAGAAGTAAACATGCAATGATATTAGGTAAAGCTGGATTGCCTTAGAAAACGTTCTGTCTAAAGGAAACAATTTTTGATGTTAGTGGAGGGTTATTATGACTTTATATATCATGAGAGTGCAATGGCATTTACTTAAAAGGATGTATCATTATGCCCACATGTATTAATAGTTTTTTATATTCATATTGAATCTCCTCCTTTACTTTTGAAAATTTACACATAAGAATTTCACACAATATAGGTTAAACATGTGATACCAGATGTTTTACATGTAGTTTCGCATTAGAAAACATTTCACATGAAGAGTAACTGTTTACACCATCATCGAGTTGATTCTAGAACAATTGCACAGCAAAGTGTTAATTTACTGAATGTAATGACAAGGTTTACTGATGAAAAATTGTTGTACATAAGAGACTAAATGTTTTACTCATTACGGAATAATGTTTCACATGCCAAGTAAATATATATTCTCTAGTGAATATGATCTTGGCACACAAAAACCATCTTGAATTTTGGAAGTGATTGCTTTAGCTTCCTTACCAAGTCTAAATGTCAGATGTCTCAAAACATTTACTTAAAAAAATGATAACCCTGACTGTGAGCAGGGGTAAATATTGTTATATTCCTTAATTCATGTTTCTCTCTCTAAAGTACACATTTACTATGAAACAGCAAAGCGGTCAGATGGATAACCCTTACCACTTAAGGAGTAAAGTTTTATCTCATAAATTAATGTAATAGTTTCCTAAGGTGGGGAGAGCGGGGGCACCAAGAGCCACTTTTCTGATTTTAAGCTTCTGAGCCTAAAGTTTCAATGGTAAATAGCTGGTTGCTTTATATAATCATAGCAAGACCTCTTGGCTACAATAATCAGTATTGTTACATTATATTCTACAGTCTTAAATAGTCAAAACATCGTCATTAAAAAATGTAGACAAGGGGCTGATCATGCCCCGACCCTGGGGCACCATAAGCCATGGCATGGGGGGCTGTTTACATACATGTATTATCCTTCTCATTCAACTGTAAAGAAGTGATACCTCATAAACAAGATGTTTTACTTGGAATTTCCCTTTGGCACATAACACAATATGGATCAGATGGATTTTGTATATTTTTCTATGAAAATAGCACAAATGTGTCCTAAACAGCTGCTGATGTCTTGCACTATAGTTCTGGACTTACAACAGTAGAGTTGTTTAATTGCATGAGTAGGTACATTAAAACTTTATTGAAACTGGCTCATGGCGCCCTATCTCCAAGTTGCTCATGGTGTCCCATTTGTAAATTTCATCTATTAGTGCATTTCACCATTTTCAAGCTCATCGTAGTATCAATTTTATGACATCATCCTAGCACATGCCTTACATTCTCTAAGAAGACCAAGTTTTATGAAGATGCCAAAAATGGTTTAGAGTATCAGAAGAAAAAGTTCCACCGCCCAATATTTTACTTTTTACTCAAATTCACTAGACAAATTTTTTTTTTCAATTATTGGTCCTACATTGAAAAAAAAAGATTATGAATGCTGCCTCAGCTAGTTCTAAAATAATAAAGGAATATATGGTCTTCCTTTTGAGTCTATCGCGCCGTTTTTTTTTAGGGGCCCTGGCTCATGGTGCCCCGTGGCTCATGGTGCTCCACTCTCCCCTATTATAGGCCTACTATTGTTAACGTCAATATTTGCTGTCAGGTAAAGCTACTAGAGTAAAGTCATGACATTGACCTAAAAAGTAAACCTCTGAACCAATAAATGTGTAACCATGCACTGAATTTGGCAATTCTTGTACTTTTTCATTAGAAAACTTTACTTTCCCATTTTTAGAGTGTTGCCCGGACCAGAAATCAGACACTGGTCAAAGGGATCAGTTCCCAAATTGAATGGGAAAAAATTTGTGTAAACATATAAATACTCTGTAACCATTATACTAAATAATCGCCAGATCCAAATAACCGTTTGCCTTTAAATTTGTATCCCAATTGTTACAGAATCTCTCCTAATAATTTCACAACAAAGTCTTAATTATTTCAAAAAGTATTTAAGATCTATTCATCAGACCATCAAAAGGCACAACTAGACCATACAGGCTAGATGTGTACCAAATTTCATCCCCATACATTCAATAGAGGCCGAGTGCCGGGCCGGAAACGATCTATCCGCCCGCCGCCCGACCGCCCGCCCGCCCGCCCGCCCGGCGGACGGACAGCATTTTTACCCAAGTGATTACAATACCTTCTTCGAACTTCGTTCGCTGAAGGTAAAAAGCAGCAGTTCGCACATTTTCAATACATTTAATTGGTGTAAGTAGTCACCTATGTCAGTGAGGAAAGTAGGCGTTTCTGCCATTAAGTGGGTTAAAATAGGTGGTGTAGTTGAGCTGTTATTGATACGACCAAACTCAGACACATAACTATACAGTGTGTCTGATGAAATTACGCAAGTCGCAAATGGCACAGTAGCATGACAACTTCTGAGCCCAACATCATATCCTTTTCACATAACGACTGGATAGAGCTGGGAAATCTTCCATGTAAGTTTCATTAAGATTCACTGAGGCAAAATTAAGTTACGCCATATTTTCAATATCATGGTGTCTGACGAAATTACGCAAAATCCACATTTTATTTGGAAGGGGCTTGAAAACGTTAAATTTTCAAATTATTTTGCCTCAATCATTAGCGTTCTATCATTTGTCAACTATTCATGTCAAAAAAGTTTGCTTATCTGCTGCCCATGTCAAGCAATATGTATTAATTGTCTCCATTGGAATAACATTGATTTTGCATAATTATTTCAAATTTATGCTCCCAAAAATCTCGAAATGGACTGATCTTCATCAAAATTCCTTTAAAAAGTACCTTTTTCCATCCATTTATTGCAGTGAAACTGACTGATCAGTTGTGTCTTTGGAACTTACAAACTATATAATTCGGAACTCCACATCCTTATCGCAGTGCAATTCCAATGGCAACTCAGAGAAAGAATTTTTGATTGCATGTCGTTTTAAAGTTAGAGATGTTACTTCAGTTTCCCTTGCAATGAGCTAAATAGACAGTATAAGGTAAGTACTAGAAGCATGTTTTTAATGATCCGAACCATTTTGAAGTTATGGGGAGCATAAACTTGATAAATTTATGCAAAATCAATGTTATTCCAATGGAGACAATTAATATACATTACTTGATATGAGCACGACATAAGCAAACTTTTTTGACATGATTAGTTGACAAATGATAGAACGCTAATGACTGAGGTAAAATAATTTGAAAATTTAACGTTTTCAAGGCCTTTCCAAATAAAATGTGGATTTTGCGTAATTTCGTCAGACACCAAGATATTTGAAAATATGGCGTAACTTAATTTTGCCTCAATGAATCTTAATGAAAATTACATGGACAATTTCCTAGCCCTATCCGGTTGTTATGTGAAAAGGATATGATGCTGGGCTCAAAAGTTTGCATGCTGCTCTGAAATATGCGACTTGCGTAATTTCATCAGACATACTGTAAAAGCAGCAAAACAGTTAGCTAGATACACCCATGTTCATTTTGATAACATTGAATGTGGTCTTCAGAACTGCAGGTAAAACGTTGAAGTGATCTACACATTTAAAATACACTGTTTAATGTACTTACCGAATAGTACTCAGTCCCTGATGAGCATCTCTTTCACTTGCTCCTTTTTCTTGGCAATGTTTTTTCATTTCCTCAATTTTCTCGAATAACTTCTGCTTTTCCAGTGTGTCCAGTTTTAAAGCATTTTTCACAGATTCATGCCACAAGAGAATCCAAGTGTAAGGAGTCACTTGGTCATTGTCCTTGATGTTAACATTTTTGTCAGTTACCAGTTCATATATGAAATTCCATAGAATGTCAGTTTCTGATACTTTTTGCCACAACTGTTCAAAGAGTATTTTTTCCATTAGATTGGCAACTGGAATTCTTCCTATGTAATCCCTACTGTCCAAGAAGACTGGATTAGTCTTAATAAGTTTAAGACAAATTTCCACAATAAAATTCCTGATGGGAGAAGTTTGCATTTGCAAAATATTGCTTGGGATAGCTAAAATGATATTATTTAAGGTATCTCCAACCAACTTTCCATGTTTATCCAGGAAAGATGAAACTGTGGCCATTAAAAATTTCAGCACGGTCAGAAAATATTCATTCTCTTCATCCTTGTTACAGCTTTCAATCAACTTATACAATAACCTGAAAGAAACAAGTGAATATGGTCAATTGGTTGCACAGAAACCTTGGGTCATTGCACGTCTGATTAATGTGGAAGAAGAGAAATATATAGGTTCATATTAATACAAAACCCTAACAAAACTTTCAAAAACTTTCAATGTCTGCATACATCTGCAATTTTCACTGAACATGATTGTGTTGTCATGATTGGTGATGTAAAATCAGATCTAATTAAATGGATAAATTAGCAATATTGTTTTTGATTGTATCATAGTTATATTTAAATCAGGATTAGCCTTCATTCCATTTTCAACAGACCAATCTGTCAGGCCTACTATGCCTGCACAACTTTCAAGATTTGTAGTGAGCTCAATTGTACATTGAGCACAATAAGATCTAGTTGGGTCATCTGCATAATTATAAATAAATCATATTATACAGAAGTGAATTAAAAAATATCATAAATGAAGATAAAAAGTGTTGGCCCCGCGTAGATCCCTGTGAGACGCCTTTGATCTTTTCACACCAAATACTTCTGATACTTTGGATCTTGGTCCTAAAATCAGCATGTCATCTTTTTCATGGGAGCTATAGGCAGTTAATTTTGCCAATAAGAGCCCATTGGGGAGAAAATCAAAAGCTTTACTCAAATCAGTTAAAATACATATTTATTTTCATCAAGAGCAGATTCCCAATCTTCACCTGCTTTAATTAACATAGACTTTATTGTATTTTTTGCGGAAGGCTGATAGATTTTCTGCTACAGATTCATAGAAATACCATAAATTTTGTTCATTTACAACTTTTTCAAATATTTTTGACTTACATGGCAATATGCTTACTGGTCTACAGTTCTAAATATATGACTTACTAAAGAATGATTTATAATATGTCATTGAAGGTGAAATTTCACGACTTATCAGTTCCATGAGTTTGCTAGGAGTATGCTGGGGAAATTATCATATCCAGAAGATTTCTTTGGAATGACCTGAGTTGCAGTCCTTGGCATATTTACGCATTTTCCCACTTGAAAAGTCACCTGTGAGCGCTGGCACAGCGTGACTTTGCCATGGTTGGCAGTAATAACTGTGGTTATTCATCTTAATCCTGATTGGTTGCACCAGGACTCTGGCACAGAGATTGCCCAATCAGAGACAACTTTACAGATGCATTCTATGAGGCTGTTCACAGATTTAGTGGGTTTTTTTTACAACTCAGTCATTTCACAGTTTGTGGAACTTTAATATGACAGTGTCTTGTTTTCATATTGTATGTTTTGTTTAATTGTTCAGCACACATTTCTTTCATTAAATTTAAGTACACTCAGTAATTGATATGAAAGCTGCCTCCTGAGCCACAAGAGGAAATTTAAAACAACAAACGGATCAACCAGCTCTAAAACCACTCTTATTGCAGCCTACTGGGTCAGAGCCTCGCTGTGCCAGCTTGCACAAGAGAGTCTGACTTTGGGAGAATGTATTTATGTGGAATCTCAAGTTCTATGCTGTTGAACTGGGATGTCACAGATGACTCTATTCTAGAATTGTAAACTAACTACTAGCTGTGATGTCATTTTATACTGGTTCAGATTCCCTGGCTTCTAGCCAATGGGAATCCACCAAAACTGAGTGTCCCAATTTCAACACAGTGTCAGAGTAAGCACTTTATCAGGGATAGCCCTTGCAACCACATCATCAGAGCCTGACAGCCAATGGACTGACAATAAACTATGCATCACAGTTCAAACATTCATATATTGAAGGAAGTATCACATTTGTGATCCCAATGATCTATCACAGGCAATCGGCAATCACCAGTCTAATTCTACCAAATGGCAGCTTTGTGAGCATTCACAGTAGACAACTGTTATAATCCCCACAGAGTGTTTGATTAATCTACAGACTTGCTAATTTACAACTTTTAACTTTGATGGAACTTGCCATAAACAAAAGGCTTTGACAATTTGTTTGTAAACACGAGGATTATGCAATGCATATTCGTTCTGGTAGCCCATTGGCTGAGAGGCTGTGATATTAAACTTGTCTAGGTTTTCCCAGACCAAATTTTCACTCTGGCACTGAGTTAAAACTGTGATGGTCAGTTTAGGCAGATTCAAATTGGCTAGAAGCCAGGGAATCTGAGCAAGTTTAAAATGACATCACAGCTTTTAGTTAATTTACATATATTGCAATGCTAGAATAGAGTCATCTCTGACATCAAAGTTTTACAGTATAGAAAAGAACTTGAGATTCCAAGTTAATATGATGCAGACTGTAATAACTTCTGCACCTGAGATTCAATTACGTATATAAAATGTTCCATTCAGGCATATGATTAGAATAATTTATTTTCCTTGATCGGCATAATGTTGAAAGATTTTATTTAGGTTCATTTCATTCATATTTTCATTCAGACCATTACAGAAGTAGCATTTTTAAAGAAATCTTTGAAAACATCAACAAGCATTTTGTGATCTGTCACAACCGCATCATCCTCACACATCATAATATTGTTATTTAGCACACAATTGTCTGTGATAAATTTTCGGATTGCTTCCCAAAAAAATCTATTTGGGGTGCCACCTCTACAGTACAAATTTCTAAATGTGGCTCAACTTAGCTGTCTATAGCTATCACTTACTAGTCTTATCCATAGCTATCCATAACTATCCATTTCTAGTCTTTCGTATACACTTAAATCCTTTACCCCTTGTTTAAACAACAGTAATTGTGGATAGCTATGGATAGCAAGGGATATGTATAGATAAGTTTAGCTTCCAAAAGCTATGGATAGATAGCTAAGGCTAGATTTTAAATGACGAGCCACTTTTAGAAATTTGTACTGTACACCTTCCTTAAAAAGGCAAGTATTTGGAGAAATTTTGTTTAAATTAACAAAAGTGTTCCTAGCTTTTCTGTAATTTCCCATGAAACAGGGTCGAAATTTCTTATTTTGTGTCATACCCATCTTATACATCACTTTTCTCAAACGACCATTCATTTCTGTTGCATTTAGTCTCTTTAGGTGCTTTTTCTTCAAGGGAGCATGTTCATGAATCACATTCATAATTAACTTATCATAAACCACCAAAATAGTGAGCAAGTTTGGTAAGTAGTATAGAGTGATCGAGAGTATCAAATGCTTTGACAAGTTCAGAGGCATTTCTTTATTTTCTAGGCCATCGACCACTCTGTCTATATTTTTAATGACTGCATATTCTGTATTGTGTTTTTCCCTAAATCCATATTGACCGGGGATTATTAAGCTAAGCTACTAAGAGTAAGTATCTAATTGCTGGTGCATAACTTTTTCACAAAATATTGTTGGTAATACTGAAATTGGGCGATAGTTTGCTATTATAGTAAAAAAATTTGAAGACTGAAAATGCCACACTGACAAAGAAGATAATTGACCTAGCTGCCCAACTTGAAAAAAGCCAAGTCAAAGAATTCAGTCTGAGAAATAAATTTGATGAATTGCTAGAAAGACAAATTTCGAATGACTCTTATAGCAGGAAGGAGAATTAACTCTTTTATGGCATTCCTCAGCAGGATGACGAGACAAGCTGTCGAGAAGCATTTTCTACTTTCCTGAAAACCCAGTTACAGATCGAAGAAGCGGTGGTCAATGGCATGAGATTTCAGAGATGTCATCGACTTAATACCAGAGTGAAGCCACAGCCTGTGATCTGCAGATTTGCTTATTATCATGATAGAATGACTGTCTGGAAGGCTCGCTCTAAACTCAAGGATACCCCTTATTCCATGAATGAAGACTTTCCCTCTGAGATCGTGAAACGAAGAAAAGTGCTTTACCCAATTTTAAAGGCTGCTAGAAATGACAAGAAGAAAGCTTACTTGAATGGCGAAGTTCTTGAAATTGATGGCAAAGCCTATACCATTAAAACTATTCACACACTCCCTGAACAGTACAACCCGGCAAAATTGGCAACTGTGCAGAAGAACGGTATAACTGCTTTCTTCTCGAAGGCTTCCCCCCTCTCAAATTTTCATGAAATTGACCTAACGATGAATGGAAACAAATATTCCACAGTAGAGCAGTATTACCAAGAACAAAAGGCAAGTTATGCAGACATTGCCAGGAAAATTCGTGCGACATCAGATCCAGCTGTTTGTAAAAAGCTTGGTGATTCAGTGACTGTGGATAATGAAAAGTGGTTGCCCTTTGCTAGAGATGTGATGAGGAAAGCTTGTTTTCAAAAGTTTTCGCAAAACCCAGTCGCAAGAATGTGTCTGTCTGGCACAGGAGAGACGGAAATTGTTGAAGCAAGTACTGACACTGTTTGGGGGGTGGGAATTAGATTGAGTGATCCCAAAGTGCACATCAAAAACGAACAGAAGGGACAAAATCTTCTTGGAAACATTCTAATGGCTGTCAGGAATGAATTGTGTGCTTGAGTTAGTTTTAGTGTGCTGTCATAACGTAAATATAATCTCTCATGTTGATTTACAATTGTTTAGGTAAATTCTGAACATGTGATGTTACTCTTTTCTATGTTAGAAATGAATTTAATGTTTTATATTGTCCAAAGATGATCAGGTTATCATATTTGGACACACAAGGATCAATGGTATTAGTGCAGTGTTTGTGTTAGGATAAACAGTTTTGCAGTTATAACTAGTAGACAAATTGCAATTTGCATATCTGGACGCTGATAATTGACCTGAACATTGTAACATAATATTGGTCTGGTAGTCTGGTTGACTGAATTATAATAGCAGTAGTCAGAAGTTATCAGGGCATAATGGCCAATGGGCCTTGAGAGAGAGAAATAAATGTATTGCTACATAGCGATGAATGAAGTTTTTTGATTGTGTGTGATGGAGTTATGTGTTTAACAACTTGACATAGTTTTTTTAAGCTGACAGAGGAGATACACACCCACAGCTCATCATTGCTTTGGACATCTTAAACTAAGGTAGATAAAGCTCATCTTCATGAAGCAGACACACTTTTACGAATTCAATAAAACCTGAGATGTTTGAGAAAGAAAGCAATAACGTAATTTAAACGAAGTCAAAGAGCCCTGATGCTATTGCCCTACTTCATTGCACATTGGCCTAGAAAAATGGACCAAGGGCAGAGCAAATGTATTTACCCCTTTTCACACCTCTTTCAAATATCCCAACAATCTTGCAGTATGTGTATGTGTATAGGCATATGCAGCTTACATTTACCATGACAGTTACCCTGGTAACTGTCATGCATTTACTAAAAGTACACTGTATAAAGTTTATAAACTTCAAATTAAAGTAAAACTTTTATTTGATTATGTATACTACACTTCACTTTATTAAAACATATATACATCATGGGAGAATTCCTTTTTATTTTGTTTCTATAAATTGTCAAACAAATGGACCAGTGTAGTTTGCTTCTTCAAATAGCCATTCTTTAGTTCAGAAGGAGGTGTGAATGAGGCCATGGTTGTAAAACAGTTCATCCTGTCTGAGCATAAGTCGGTCACAAGTTGGTCAATAGCTTTAGGGCTCTTTAACCCCCTTTTAAATTGTTAATGCATGCCAGTTTCATTCTAATGATCTAGTTGTTGAACACCTGCAAATCTATATAGCTCTCTCAACCAATAGCATTAGTGCATATTTTGCATGCTAGGTGGCTACCGTGTGTTGACGATGGGTGTGCGCTGAAGCATATCAGGTTCTGGCAGACTGGTCCCCCTTCCCTGGTGTGCCATAGGGACAGTATATCAGTTATAATTCAAGTACAATGTCCTATTTAGAATCCAGTCAATTTTCCATGATTGCAACACGGATTTCCAGCTATTCTCGGTGTTAAGGACCAACTCACCGGGTTATATCTGTAGATCTATCCACTATCTGTTTGTTACATCAGTCTGATCCACTTTGATCAAGTGTGTGCAACATAAAGTAAGTTTGATGGGTTTACTGTGCACATCACTATGTGTAATGTTCAGCCAACAGGAAACTGAAAAACACAAGAAAAGACAGGAAGTAGCTCGTTGTGCGACAGTATCTAGACTGCGTCCAGATAACTATGCTTGATGTTTCTCTTCAGTTTGTTTAATTTTTGCAGTCCATTTTGATAGTTTGTTCTTGACATTGTTTTGTTTACCACTGCTTATAATACTAGTTTGACAACTGACCTACTCTTCAACTCATACAGCTGATATAATTATGAATGAAGGAAATTGTTATCGTGACTAGTTGATTTGTAAGTAATTAATGATACATTTGTTAACTAAGGCTAACAATTTTTTTTGTGATAGTTCAGATTAAATTACTGTAATTATCAACTTGCGTATTTAAATATATAGATTCATATTCAATTATTCAAGCTGCAAAAAAATGTTATTGTTATGTTTTGTATAGTCCGTACTCATACATGACATAATCGGTTTACAACTGATCATAATAATGTGACATTCGAACAGTGGTTCTCATTGTATCACTTCTGTGCTACGCAATGAAATTATTATACACGTAGTGTATTAATTTATGAAAAACTTTCTTGCTTGGTCAAAGTAAATGTGTAATGTAGTGTTTAACTTCAGTGATTTGTAATTTTTTTCAATTTAAATGACTTTTGATTTAATTTCATCTGTTTACAATTTCAGTTCAGTCATTGAGCTCTGTATCAATTACGAATTCCTCCAGTCATCAAGGATGGGCCAACACACAGCGGTATCTTTCTGTAAACAAAGTTTAATTTTATTGTTTAACATTTTATTCTTGTTTTTACTATCAGTATGACATCATGTAACGATAATATCAACCTCCAAAGTAACTTATTAGATACCCTGTCAGCGTGCCTCAGTGGTCCGGCATTGGCCCGGCGTCGGTCCGATGTCAGCAGCATCGGACCGGCTTTGGGCCGGCGTTGGGCCGCCAAGGCACGTTGATAGGGTAATAACTATTCACAGATAGATCTTATTGATCAGAGTGGTCATGGTGCTGAGCCAGACTCAAGAGAGCCTACACTGTTTCAAAATTCGCAATATTTCGAAAACTCTGACTTTGTCAATATTCTAAAAGATAAAACTGGTATATTTTCTGTATTTTCATTAAATTGTCAATCACTTAATGCAAAATTTAATCTTTTAAAATCTTATATTGAACTGTACAATGATAATGAACACGAGCTGTCTGTTATTTGCTTGCAGGAGACATGGCTCGCAGCGGACAGCGATAGCTCTCTTTTACATCTTAATGGATATAATTTAATACATAGAGGTAAGTCATGCAGTGCACACGGCGGAGTAGCAATTGATTTACATGAAAATTTTCAATATGAAATCCTTATTTCTGAAACCAAATCTGACATCTGGGACGGTATATTCATTAAAGTATCAACAAATTATGGAAATGTAAGAAAAAACATTGTCATAGGCAATATATATAGACCACCCAGACCAACGGTTGAAAATATTCAAAATTTTATGAATGAGCTGGATCCAATCCTAAATAGTTTACATAATTTTAAAAATGTTCTTATCACTGGGGATTTTAATCTTGATTTACTTTCATTTCTACAAAACAACAGCATTAATGACTTTTTTGATTTTATGACTTCTAATAGTTATTATCCTAAAATAACCTTACCTACTCGATTGGCTAATAGAAAAGGAACTCTTATAGATAACATTTTTGTTACATTAACCGACAACTTTAATCATTCCACACCTGGCATTATAGTGAATGACTTATCTGACCATTTCCCTTATTTTATAACTCTTGATTATTTCCATTTCTCAAAGACAGACAAAAAGCACATAAGGTTGTCGTCATTCAATCACTCATCTTTTGAAAAATTTAAGGTTGATTTGAAAAAAGAATTTTCCTCTGACTTATCCAACATCTTAGCAAATAGTTCAGATGACAGCTATAACAATGTTAATGCAATTCTTCAAAGACTGCTAAATGTACATTTTCCGATAAAGAATGTCAAATTTAATAAGTACAAGCACCATAAATCTAAACGGATTACATACGGAATTTTGCGGTCAATTCTATATAAAGATAAACTTTATGTCAATTTGAAATCGACTCCTATTACAAGTGAACAGTATGAAAGCATCAAAATAAATTTCCATACGTATGCCAGGATACTAAAACAAACAATCAACTTAGCTAAAAGAAAATATTATTTCTATTGTTTTGACAAATTTAAAAATGATATTAAAAAGACCTGGTCATTCATTAATGAAGTTATAAACAAAAACAAATGCAAAAAAGATTTCCCCGACTTTTTCGAAATTAATGGAAGAAATGTTACTGATGAAAGGAGCATAGCAAATGAGTTCAACAGATATTTTATTGAAATTGGTCCGAAACTTGCCCAAGCTACCCAACAACCTTCTGATGGATCCTTTTCTGACTTTTTACGCAACCCTTTAGCGCCAACCTTTGCATTTGTAACAGTTAATACCGAAAATGTCTCTAAAGTTATTGATCAAATGAAGCCCAAAACTAGTACTGGCTTAGATAGAATTTCAAACAAACTGCTAAAATTCATCAAAGATGAAATATCACCCATTCTAGCTAAGATATTTAATCAATCCATTCAACAAGGCATATTTCCTCGTCTCTTAAAACAAGCGAAAGTTATTCCACTGTATAAACAAAAAGAGGACTACTTCTTCTGCAATTATAGACCTGTGTCATTACTCTCTAGTGTATCAAAAGTCTTTGAGAGGATCATGTATAACCAAATGTATGAGTTTTTTACTCATCTCAAATCTCAAAGTTTTTTATAAAAGCCAGTATGGCTTTCGTTAATTTCACTCCACTGAGTTAGCTACCCTAGAGCTAGTAGACCGTATTACCCACTCCATGGATACCAATTTACTCCCAATAAATATCTATCTTGACCTTTCAAAGGCTTTTGATACACTGGATCATGACATATTAATTTTCAAATTGAAGCATTATGGTTTAAAACTACTTCACAAAATCTATTAAAGGACTACCTCTCTATGCGAACTCAACAAGTCCTGTACAAAGACATCTTGTCAGATTCTCTTACCGTAAAATGTGGGGTGCCACAAGGTTCAATCTTGGGACCCTCGCTATTTCTAATATATGTGAACGACATCACAACAACAACTAAGTATTTTCACCCCATTTTGTAGGCGGATGACACAACCTTATGTGCTGCTCTAAATCATCGATGGAATAATAATGACAGTATGAATTTAAACAATGAATTGAAAGAAATCTCAAACTGGATGAAGCTCAATAAATTATTGTTAAACATAATGAAAACTAAGGCAATGCTTTTCCATTCATCACAAAGGAATATTAATTATCCATCTTTAGTTATTGACAATGTGCCAATTGAGTTTGTACCAAATTTTAACTTTCTGGGAATAAATCTAAATCAAAATCTGAAATGGGGCCCTCATATTGATGGAATAATGAAATAGATTTCTAAAACAATAGGTGTTATGAAAAGAATGAAAAATTATTTACCATCAAGTGCCTTATTAAGCATCTATCATGCATTGATTGGACCACATTTGAATTATGGAATTAGTATATGGGGCGGAAATGTTGGTAGGATTTTTAAAATGCAAAAAAATGGCTGTAAGGGTAATTACTAAAAGCAAATGCAATGCCCATACCACTCAGATGTTTAGACAACTCAAAATTTTAAAAATTCAAGACCTGTGTGCACTGCATGATTTCAAATTTTGCTACCAATATGAAAATGCTATTTTACCTGAATATTTTTTACTAGAAATGCTGCAAAGAAATACTCATGTCCTTAATTTCGGGACAAGAACCAACAATCGCTATCGCTTGCCCGCTGTGAGCCATGAATATGCTAGAAACAGTATGTCATACAAATTTCCGAAAAAATTTAACGAAATGAATGAAAATATAAGAAACAAAATATACACTCATAGTCTAATAGGTTTCAAACATTATATCAAACAACTTTTTTTCAAATCCTATGATATTCCCTGTCAAATTGATAATTGTTTCATTTGCAACAGTGTAGGCTAGTCAGCACATAAACAATTAACCATCTATAGAAAGTCACTATATATTTAAAATTAAAGTTAAAAAATACCGTGCAAGCACGTAAACCCCGCTGGCTCTATGTGAAGCCATTGAGACCATTCGGATACTGTTACATGCATACAAAAGTAATAAATTCCAGTATTGTTTGCAAAGAAAAAAAATACCGTACAAGCACGTAAACAACTCGGTTGCAAAGTGCGACAGACAACTCCAGTATCATGACATGGCTGGGAGTGCAATACACATGAAGTAAAGACATCACCAAAAGTCCCAGAATGCACTTTAATTTGGTTGATTTACCCTGAAACCATTATAAAATGTGCTAGCAGTTGTTTTTCATGACGGCCAAGAATTGTGTTCACTTGGGACCATGAATGGAGTGGAGAAAGTATGAAGGTTTTGTAGACTGTGGTAAACATATATATATATGCCTTCTACCAGGGGATTTTAAAAATCCCGACAACTCATTGAATGATTCATTTGGTACATAGGTCCATGGACGCAGAATTGCAGATCTATGCATCACCTCTGCTCTTTTACTTCAAAGGAGGCTGAATACTTCCCATTTGAACTGTTTAAAGTGTTTTTGCAAACAATAACAATGCACTGCTCTTTTTTATTGTCTGCTGTAATTCTTTCTCCTGACTTGTTTAAACAATGGGACCTTCAACAAAACACACTGCACCATGCACCCTCTTATCTCAGTGTTGACAGGTCATGCATTAACAGTATTTGAAAGGTATTTTCCCCTCCACAACACATGTGGCATGTCACTGGCACCTCAGATTGACAATTTATTGGTTTGTTTTCCCACATCATGACACATGACAGATAAGCACGTGCACTGTGAAGGATTTGCTGTAAAAACTTACTTGTTTTTGTTTACTGTGACAGTTCACATTGCAACTTACTTGTTCGTGTTTACTGTGACAGTTCACATTGCCTAAGGTGGAGATCCACATTTCTGTAGTCTTTCTGAACTGACAGCTTATACAGTCTGTCTTGAGATTAAACTGGAAACATGTTGACTGATAGGCCTGCCGGAGCATGTTTAAGCTATTTTGTACTTGCAGATCACTCAGCTGATCATTTTGTCGGTAACTGGATATTGGGCCCTCCTAAACGAGAGACAGTGCAGAGATTGGATCGATCGCCTTATGCTGTCCCACAGGGACGAAATGATCGCCTGTTGATCCGTTTATCCTGTCCATTTATCATGGCCGTTTATCATGGCCGTTTATCACATCCGTTTATCACGTCCGTTTATCACGTCAGTTTATCAAGTCAGTTTCTGAATTAGGTGAATTATGTGAGGGACTCCCCCCTGCCATGCAAGAAACGTGCCTGAAGCTGTTTGCTGCAAATGATGACTACTATGCCAGGAAGAAGGCCCATGCTGCAAGAGTGGCTCCAGCATCCAAAGTCAATGTTGGAGAAGTTCCAAATTTTGTGGGAAGTATGGATCCCAAGGTGGACTTGTCTCAATCTGGGGGAGCTGGCAACTCTTTCTGTGGGAGTACACCCACCAAGGAAGCTGCAAGATTCACAGCCACTGGCAGAGGCAGTGAGGGCTCCTATGATGAGTCCCCTGCATTTAAGGGGAGGGAGGATCCCATCTCCGAGACCCCTCAATCCGGGGGAGGAGACAGCCTCTTAAATGGTGGGAGTAAACCCACCAAAGAGGAGCCAAGACAAAGCAAGCTGGGAAGTTATATCCCTTCAGCTGGTCAGGCAATTGGTTGTGGCGTAGACCCGATCACTGAGCTAGTTGAGCGGGCCGAAGAAGGGGGAAAGAGAAAAGCGGTTGTTCTGACAGGAAACAGCGACGCCAAGAAGGCCATGGCGAGAAGAAGTGAGGAATGCAGGCTTAATGACTCCATAGGCACGAGTGAGTATCCGGAGCTGGTGGGGCGTAAAGATCCCCCAGTTAATATTCCTCAGTGTAGGCCTAATGAAAGCTGTGATTTCATTGTTGGGAGTAAACCCAGCCTTATGAAACTGCAATGCCAGGTCGGGACTGGAACAGCTATGGGGTGTAACAATCTCATTTTGGCAGCTGCTCCCAAGCTGAGATTGGAAGGTAAGGCTTCTGTAGTCCCTGCCACTGGTCATGGAGGCGTAGACCCCTTAGGCCTAGACAACAGGCAGCCGCGTCTCGGAGACATCAAGTGCCAGTCACCAGAAAATGATAAAGACGGCCGTCATGAAGTATGCACAAGAGCAACAACTGCATTGCGTTTCCCCGACAATCATCGGCAGATCAAGGAAGATGGGGGCAACTTGTGCCTTAAAGATTTGGATGCAATGGAATCCTACTTTGCCGCTGGGAGCCCTGCTGCAAGAATGGTCTTTCAATGTGATGACCCTGTTCGTTGTGAGAAGCCCACCTTCAACTTGCCAGACGTCAAGATTCTCCAATCTGGGGGTTATGGTGTATTGTCAGGTGGGAGTATGTCCCATATTCAAGCAATGGGTTGTGGTGTATTCCCTGCCCCTCAGCAATGCGATCATCATGGAAGCAGAGGAGCAAGGGAACCTGAATATGTTGGGGACACCCGGAGGCAGACAGGAGAGGAAGAGAAGAAAGATGAGGAAAGGAGAAGTCCAGCGGCACAAACTCATCTTGAACCATCAAGACAAGTCTCAAGAACTCCTGTAACCAAGAATATGGTCTGGGACATGACAGGACTCTCGTGGAACATCAAGGAAGCCAGGACCGGCTCACACTCTGAAGATTCAGAGTCCTCTCAGGAACGCCAAGCAGGGCATCCCAAACAATCAACACAAGGTCAAAGGTCTCTCATGGCCCGGGAAGTTACTGAGCCTTCTCAATGCTGGAGGCAGGAGGGGTCTCCTCAGGATGAAGTTAGTGGACTGAACACTGCATTCTTGGATGGGGCGGAGCCCTCTCAGAATGGATTGAAAGGGAATCTCCATGGGACTGTGTGTTGCAGAGAGGGATGGCGAGCTTGTACCAGAGTGATGTCTGGATCAATGGATTCAAGCAACTGCTTATCCATGCAGGGAGGACACACAACTTCACGGACTGGCTATAATGTTACTGACCCTCAAGTGAATCCAGCTGGTGCACCACCTAGTGAAGGTATTGTGGAGGCGACAGTAACCGCAAGTTGCAAGAGTTGGGGTGCTGCCTCAACTACTGAATGTAGGGATGCAACTATTCTAGCACCCTTGGAGTCCGCAGATACAGGAAAAACCCCAATCGACCGTCCATTTGGAGTGCCTCGCATAAATACAGGACATCAAACCCCGACTGTCTATCCGTCTGGAGTACCTTTTGAGTCAGCTTACTCATGTCCGAGGGCAGCATCATCAATACCTGAGAATATGGAGTACCGCCCTCGAACCACAGTCGAAGACAGAGACTTTTGTGACAGAGAGAATAGAATTCATGCCAGTAGGATGTGGAGAAGCATGGGCCATCTAGTAACACCACTTTTCGTTGGTGGCGTGCAAACCCCAGTCATCAAATATTGTGATCCCTCAGTTGAACAATTATCTCCGACAACAGAAGAGGATGCGGAATTTTTTCTACCGAAACCCATGTGTATGCAAGGTTGCTATGTCAACCTGGAACGAGGCGGAGCCCTCTCAGGTGGGAGCATAAGCAAAAAAGAAAGATAAGGGGGAAGGGTGGCTCTCCTTGGCTGTCGTAGACTCTGAGGAGGGTGCCGTTGTTGATGATGGACATTTTATTATCGTTGATGCAAATTGGCTCTGCATGATTCTTGTTGATTGACTGTTTGTTACTGATTGATGGAATTCCGGTGCTGTTAAGATTTCCGTTAAGATTTCTGTTAAGGCTGTAATTCCGGTGCTGTTATTCTTGTTAAGGCTGTAACCCATATATATCTGAGACGTAGTTCCATTGCGACTTGGGGTGTAGTTCCCAACTTCCCATGTTCCCTGAGCCTGAGGTGGCAATATATGACTGTTTCGTGACAGATCCCCTTCCCCTCTCAGGGTCGTATGATCCAGGAGGCCCACTGGGTGTATTCCCAGGAGGAGAGGAGCAAGTTCTACAAAAGGGGGAGGAGTGTGGAAGCGTGGGACCGGAAGTGAGCGCCGCGCATGCGCAGATCGGCGCGGAAAACCCACCCTCAATTAGATGTACACTAGAGACTGACAAGAAAGGACCTACTGCTCTCACCACCGATAGAACAGGTATTATTATTACCGCTTCTACATTATAATAATGTTGACGCCCGTTTTATGGATGTATGTGATCAAATAGAAATGATGATTGGTCGTGAAGCGCCTGGATTTATTATTCTTGGTGGTGACTTTAATGTTGACTTTAAGGTGGCTCGCTACTCGTGGCCAAGCAATGGCGACGTCACCATAGCAACAGCAGCCTGCAGAGCTCTGTGGGCAGCATTTTTTTCTTTTTATAATTCCGTGCGACGGCCGCTTCATTTGCCATTTGCGCCACTTCTATTAGGGTTAGAGACTTTTGTTTTAAAGCATTAGATGCGCTGTGAAGAGGACTGCAATCTCACTAAATTTCAGCTTTATAGTACAAATAGAATATTTTTACAGGCAAAATTCGTCAAGCAGGTCTAATTTCTCAAAAATGACTTTGAAATACAAATAAATTTTTATATCAAAATCCATCGCGGTAGCAAACCTTCTCTTATGCATTTTATTGTTCCTCACAATATTTGGAAATAAATGACAAAGAAATGAGAAATCCTATCAAGCCAATTTTATTTAGCGGCATGATTTATGAAAAAAGTTAAAATTGTCAAAATCAATATTTTTATTCCGAACCCCTTGGAGCGCCCTTTAAACTAAATATATCTCTTTGAAATTGTTATCAGCTTTTCCCTGAATGTGTCTTCTTTAATTTCATGCTTCATTGCATAATATGGGATGCATGACCACTGAATGGCAGGGCAAACTTCACAGTAAAAAGTTAAGAAAAAAATTTAGTTTTTCAGGATTGCGTGGACTGACTTTCTTGTACATAACCTCAAATATTTTTTAAAAAAGGCTGGTTGCGATTACTTTTTTTTACATATCCTTGCTATAAACTATATTTTGTATCATTCTAAACTATTTTTACGAAATCCTATCTTGGAAAGTTCACGAGTATCGAGCCACCTTAAGCGTAACAATGCCCACACCCGACACCTTACTTCCATAATGTATAGAAATCTAATGGCCAATGCTTGGATGGATAAACATGTGGACACTTATATTGCAGTTAATATGACTGCAAGGTCACACATTGATCATTTTCTATGTTCTGATAATGTGATGGCTTCAGTTAAGTCAATGGATGTCTTGAAACTGCATGACAATATGTCTAATCATCAGCCCATCAAACTTGACCTTGATCTCGCACATATTCAGGCAATGTACCATTTGGAGACTGACAACGCTCACCTGGAAGCTCGCATCGCATGGCACAAAGTGACGGATTTGCATGTTGATAGTTATCAGAAGCGTATTGTTTGGATTTACATTGTGTTGATACAGATCATAGACATCAGATTGATAATTGGTGTGTGTTCTTGAGTGAATGTTGCTTGAAGGCAGGACAGATGTGCTTGCCTAAACGTAAAAGGATATCTCAACAAAAAGCAAAGTGGACAGAATTAGTTAAACTGTACAAAGATGACTTTCTTTATTGGCATTCTAACTAAGTAAGTGGCTGCTTGAAGGGGAGCCAAATGATGGTCCAACTTATGAGATGATGCGGGAGGCCAAGAGACTATATCACTATAATAATATTAATAATAATATTAATTATTTATATAGCGCCAATTCCAGTAAACTACTCACTGGCGCTTGATTAGATTAGCTGACGTTTCTGTAGTATTTTGCAAAAAGATATGTTTTCAATCGTTTTTTGAAGTTATCCAGTGTTATTGATTTTCTCGCATTTTCTGGTAAGCCATTCCATAGTGTTGGTGACGAAAAGGAAGGCTCTATCTTCGAACTTGTATTGATATTGTGAGGCAGGTATCTGTAAGAGCAGTTTGCCATTGCTGTGGAGATTAAGGTAATTTTCAGGTTTCAGTTGAATGAGACTTTTGAGGTACTGAGGTGCTTGATTATTCACAGCTTTCCATGTGGATGTCATAAGTTTTAATTGAATCCTTGCAGGGATCGGAAGCCAGTGTAACTCTTTCCTGTGATGACTGACCTTGTCATGTCTTTTTAGTCCTTCAATCAGTCGTACAGCAGAATATTGAGCCACCTGAAGTTTATTTATTGTTTGTTTGGATGAACCATAAAGCAAACCATTTCCATAGTCCAAGTGAGGAGTGACTAATGCATTGACAGCTGTTTTGATTGACTCTTTGCTCAGAGACTTGCGGAGTTTTGAGATGTTTCGGAGGTTATAATAAGCATTTTGACACATTTTTTTCACTTGTTTGTGCATTGACATGTGTTTATCAAAGAACAAACCTAAATTTCTGGCATGATCTGTTGCCTTGATTTCAACATTATCCACGCTGATTTTTGACATGCGAAGTTTCTTGAGTTGAAATGGTGTGCCAATGAGGATTAACTCTGTCTTTTCACCATTGTTGCAGAGTTTGTTTTTGTGAAGAAAATTGCGTATGTCTGTGATGCACTTTTCCATTTTCTTTGTTGCATTTTCCTCTTCAAGAAAAGTTGGCTCGAAGGATAGGATTATTTGTTCATCATCGGCGTACTTTTGATCATCAACTTCAAAAAGACACTATGCACGCAGGTTACCCCGTCGTGAGAAATATACAAGACTGGAAAGTATGGCTGCAAATGTTGTTAATGACAAAAGCAGAGATTTCTGGAGGGAGTTAAAGAAAACTGAGTATCTGAGTCAAAATATAGAAAATGACCAGATCACTGACTGTGTCATTACTCAAAGTGAAATTTCAAAAGCTATCAATGAGTTGAAATGTGGGAAGAGTGATGGAACGAAAGGACTCATATCTGATCATATCAAATGCGCACCAAAAAGGCTGCATCAGATTTTAGCCCTGTTGCTTACAACAGCGACCAGACATGGTCACATGCCGGATGAGCTTCTGCTCGCTTCAGTGTCATCAATACCCAAAGATGTTCGGTCAGATGTATGCAACAGTGACAATTACAGAGGCATTGCTCTCAGTTTCTGTTTATCAAAAAATACATGATATTATAATTTTGCGAAAGTATGCCGATTTGTTGAGCACCTCAGAAATGCAATATGCCTTCAAAAGTGAACATAGAACAACTATGTGCGCATGAGCCCTAAAGGAAGTGTCCAACTATTATTTGTGAAACAGAAGCGAGGTGTTGGTCAGGATGATTGATGCAAGCAAGGCTTTTGATAGACTCAGTCATGAACAATTATTTAATATTTTAATAGACAGGAATATTCCTGCAGTGGTCATTCGGATACTTTTTGACTCTTATAGAAGACAGAAATTGCAGACTGTGTGGAATGGTTGTTTCTCAGAGCAATTTGGAATTCTTAATGGTGTAAAGCAGGGCGGAATAGCCTCACCAGTGCTATTCACCATTTACATGGATGTTCTTTCGCGGCGCCTTGAAGTATGTGGCTCGGGATGCAGACTCGGAAACAATTACTCTGGAGCTCTGAGCTACGCCGACGATCTTGCAATACTGAGTCTGACTAAAAGGACTCCAAAAGATGCTCAATGATTGCGAACGGTTCGGTGAAGAATTTGGAGTGCGCTATAATCCCACAAAATCGGTTGCAATGCACATCACAAGATCTCGAAGTACTCCACCGGACGTATATATTGCCTGACAAGTCATTAAGTGGGTTGATGTCACCAAACACCTTGGAAATTACCTCAGTTGCGACCTTAAAGAGGTAGATGAAATTGCTCGTAAAAGGGGTGATCTGATTGGTCGAACAAACTATGTATTTTCAACATTTATGAAAGCAATTAAGAGAGAAATTTTCAACAGTCAGTGCTCTCATTTATATGGTTCAGAAGCCTGGTAGCTCAGTGACTCTGAAGTTCGTAGATATGTGACTACCTGGAACCAAGGTGTACGGCGGGTATTTGGTTTGCCGCGTTGCACACACACAAAATACCTGCAAGGCTTCATTAACAGACAGCATGTGTTGGACCAGGTCTACAAACGTTTTTACAGGCTTCATTTGAACATGATGATCAGCAAGAATGCATGAGTTGCATCATTGGCAGTGACTATGTTGATGGACAGTGCTAGCATAGTTTGTCAAAATATGCAGCAAATATGTAAGAGATATGGTTTTAATTACATGGATCGTTTTAATGGTTTTGACTTGCATGATTTTAAAATTGATTTATCTGAAAATGACCAACAAACTATTGCTCAGATAATTCAGGTACGAGATGCTCTGCTGCAAAACACTGTGATAAATAACTTTCTTTGTGGTGACCTTCAAGACATTTTAGAATATTTATGTACTTCCTAGTTATTTTCACTTTTACATAATTTTTTAATGCATTTTATATTTCTACACTATGCCTATTTTGAGCATGAATAAATGATATATATATATACCTTGTGCTCAGTTCATCATCCAGAGGTGTGTAAATCTGTAAGGTAAAAAAGCACAAAATGACTAAATATAGACAGTAGGAAATAAATAGCCCTTACAGTAACAAACAATAGTCTCAACAGACGTTGTTACAGTTTCAACTCTGTAACAGGCCTGTAAAAGACATATTGTGCAATGATGCCTGTAATTTACTAGATCTACACCACTGCTCCACCACTGAGTACGGTTTTACATCCTTGATTCAGACTCAGCCGACATGAATAGGATGAGGCGAGTGACACAGGGGATGTGCAGCCATTTATGGCCATAAACATCACCCTGTTGTGTAATGCGGGGAGCGGGATTCAAACCCGGTCCCTCAGAGCCTTATTGGATTCAAGCCCTCTAACCATTCGGCCCTGATGGCTACTAAGGACTATTTTTTTATACAGTTTCCCCAGTAAATTAGTACACCCTAGTGACATATTGACTAATATGCTAAGAAGTCAGGAACTAACTTAAGTAATCCAACTTTATC
Source organism: Platynereis dumerilii (assembly GCA_026936325.1). Classification (NCBI taxonomy): domain Eukaryota; kingdom Metazoa; phylum Annelida; class Polychaeta; order Phyllodocida; family Nereididae; genus Platynereis; species Platynereis dumerilii. The sequence continues at coordinate 169,981 of JAPTHN010000105.1, read as the reverse complement.
AGCATATAATATCCCTTGGACCTAAGAAAATGTGTATGTAAAATCCCTATTTCGCAGACTTACTTATTTGTAAGTTGTGAGTGTTTAAAACAAGTGTGCTGCAAAATAAGTGAGTACACCCTATACAAAATATACATGGGAGTGATATAAAAATTGGCAAGTTTTATGTGTTAACATCATGGAATTGTGTACAATACATGTCATTAACATGTCATTATAAAATAGATCACACCCAGTGGCGCATTTAGGGTGGGGGCCATTGGGCCATGGCCCCAACCCCGGCCAAAAATTAACATTGAAGAGATAGGAAATGCCGCAGAGTGAGCAAACCATGCTTGAGTGTGAAATAGATATTTTTAGAATTACATCATTTCATCAGCTCTTCTTGTTTCGTTGGCAAACTCAACAAAGGGCACTCTAACCATTAAACCATGATGCCCCCCCCCCCATATTGGACCTGTGCTCCCCAAGGTTCCCCCTCATTTGAACTTCCTGACTGAGGCTAAAATAGTTTAAATTACACAGTTAGTATAGCGAGTGCCCCTGCAGAGATTCACGTGTCTCCCCCCGGGTGTCTCCCCGCTCCAGACCAGGTTGCGCCACTGGGCACCTCGAAACAATTTTTTTTATCCATGATCTTTTCATGTTATATGGCAACCTACAATGATAGAGAAGATGTCGGTCCCTTGTAATTCTTGTTAACTTATCACAACTTGTCAAAAATTAGCTTCACAAGCTTCACGGGAGTACGGTAGCATGATTTTAGGGAGGCAGTAATGGGATAGAAAGCAATTGGTAACATTAATTTACTCTTGTCTTGAATTTACACACTTATAGCTTATACACTTAATGAAGTTTTTTCAGGATAAGGGTACTAAGGTGTCTACTAAGACCTGAAACACCCACTCATGAGTTACTCAGGTACTAACACTAGTAGACATGGTCCCTTAAATGGTTAGCAGCAGATTTGGCCACTTATGACAACTGTAAGTCACCTAAGAATCCACTAGGGATTTTTCCCGAAGGGACTAAAAATTTAGGGAGAGCCCCTTAAAAGTGCCTTAAGAGGTACTAAGCTAAGGGAAGCCCCAAAAACTCCCTAAAGATGCACTATGCATGCTCATGGGTGGATAACTTGTTATCACAGCAAACATTCAGATTACAAGATCTTTATCCATTGAAATTCACAACAATTATGGACAGACAGATGAAACGACCAATACACATAGAAAAATATGCGGACAGATAGATTGAGAGATAGATAGATAGATAGAGAGATATAGATAGATGGACAGATAGATAGGTAGATAGATAGATAGAAAGATAGATAGATAGATTAGTTGATTGATTAAATGATAATTGTGTGACTCTTATTATTCATTATTTATTTATTGAACTTATTATTAGATATAGATAGATAGATAGACAGATAGATATGGTACATGCAGCCATCACCAGTGTTGATTGATGAGAGGGGGCAGGAGTCCGCAACATGTTACACATCTACCCCATGTGAGAGATCTTTTATTTGCCCAGCACAGACACTGATCCAAGGGGACACCAATTGAACGTCTCATTCGAGCAACATTCAGCTGGGATTTGCTAATGAAGAATATGTCTGGTTTACCAACCGGCAAAGACCTTCAGCAGAGCAGGTGGTCACCTTAACCACTCTTCCACTCAGCTGCTAACCCCCCCCCCCATCCTCCATGGCTGTAGCCTGCATTAGGGTGGGGGAGGGGGCAGCTGCCCCCTAGAATTGGCAGACTTTTCTTTTTGACATGCAAAAATGTCAATTTTCTATGGTTTTTTTTTTCGGGTGCGCATGCCTCCGGATAAGACTCTGCCCCCCCCCCCAGGATCATTCAGCCCAGGCTACGGCCCTGTCCTCTAATTTTGCTCCTACTTGGGTATACCTATATCCAGCTATCTAACACCTATCTATCTTATCTTCTGCATCTGGCAATTTTACCAATTTATATATATTTCCGCGATTTTTCTATCTATTTCTTTATAGATCTATCAATCTGTCTATCTAATCTGTCTATGTTCCGCTCTATCTATCTTCCTTTTTGCCTGTATGTTCATCTGCCTATCTTTCTAAGGTTGCGATCTTTGTCGGTTTTTTTGTTTAAAAATTATAAAAAAATAACTGAAATAAATCAGATTCAAATAAAACAAATCAATCTAAATCTAATAAACCATGAGAAAAAAGAAGTCATGATTTCTAAAAATCAATATTTATATCGGCTTGATTTAAATTGGGTAGACCTGCTATCTATCTGTCTACCTATCTGTCTAGCTATGCATAGATCTTGCGTAGGTGATTTTGTATATGAATCGCATGGCCAGTGTAAAAGCTTGCATTCAGCCATGTAGAATAAATAGCTGTGGCCTACTGACTGACCATCCATGAAATATTCTTAAGGACTAGACCTATTGCTGAGGAACAATAGGTTTTAGAGAAACAGAGAACAACAAACAAACAATAGGATTGAATTTAAGTAAGTTTGAATAATTCCATGCTCTGAATAACAACAAACTTTCAGAAATGCATAAATTTGATTGCAGGCGCACAAGGACGGACTTGCCTATGTGGCAGAGTGGCAGCTGCCACGGGCCCATCCACTCAGGGGGGCCCATTCATGATGTAAAAAAAAATAAAAATTCTGGAAAAACTGAAAAGCAAAATTTACTATCAGATTTATGATTTTGTGATAAAACAAAATTATCTGAATTGGACAGAAGCCTCTTACATGGGGGCCAATCCTAAAAACTCTTTACCAAACTACAGTAGCAGACAAAAGTTTAGGCCACGTCAATTTTTTGGCAATATTTGGGAAAATAGGTGCTCAGCTGAAAAATTTCCGCATGGATTTTCTTGCCTATGTGTCAGGAAAGTTCTACAAGAGAGAAAACTTGATCTATTTTTAGCACTTCCTTGAATATGTGAGATAAACAAGAATTTCAGATGGTCTAAACTTACGTCTGATGCTTGCTTGCATCCACAAAGGCCCTTAATGGTATTGTGCATCACCGGAAAGGTGGCTAAATTATTCAATGTTATTTTAGACAAGTTATTCAAACATGTTTCATGTGATTTAAAGGCAATTAGTCATGAAAAAGGAAAAAACACAGTTTTCAATAATTCTTTTAAATTTCAACTTTGGAGGTAATAATGGTGATTCAATGAGCCCAAATTGTTAATAAATAAAAGGTCAACTTAAAACAACTAAGAAAAGATGTGTCTGACACATTTTCAACCTTCTAATGGAGAATAAATACACTTGACACCCAGTCAAGCTGCAAAAATGGTGTTTTTGCCTGGTTTTGTCTAAGAGACTCCAATTTGAAGCATCATTAAACAGTGAAAGGAGAGTTTTCATTCACCTGAGTATGTGTCCTGATAAAATCAAACAACTTCTATTTGTTCGCTTTACTTATGATGAAACTACAGCCACTTTTATGGAAGGCGTAAATCTGGTCCATTCATTAACATTACATTCAGTACACTTTCCAGAGTGGCGTCTGTAATTTTGTCTGTATCGTTGGAAAAGAACAAAAGTTTGTTGATTTTATCCGGACACATACTCAGGTGAATGAAAACTCTCCTCTCACTGTTTTATGATGCTTCAAATAGGAGTCTCTTAAACAAAACCAGGCAAAAACACAATTTTTGCAGTATGACCGGGTGTCAAGTGTATTCATACTCCATTAGAAGGATAAAAATGTGTCAGACACATATTTTCTTAGTTGTTTTTAGTTGACCTTTTGTTTATTAATAATTTTGGCTCACTGAATCACCATTATTACCTCCTAAGTTGAAATTTTTAAAAATTATTGAAAACTGTGTTTTTTCCTGTTTCATAACTAATTGCCTTTAAATCACATGACACATGTTTGAATAACTGGTCTAAAATAACATTGAATAATTTAGCCACCTTTCCAGTAATGCACAATACCATTAAGGGCCTTTGTGGATGCAAGCAAGCATCAGACGTAAGTTTAGACCTCCTGAAATTCTTGTTTATCACACATATTCAAGGAAGTGCTAAAAATAGATCAAGTCTTCTCTCTTGTAGAACTTCCCTGACACATAGGCAAGAAAATCCATGCGGAAATTTTTCAGCTGAGCACCTATTTTCCCAAATATTGCCAAAAAATTGACGTGGCCTAAACTTTTGTCTGCTACTGTATATTATGCTGTAATATTTTCCTTTTTCTCTTTTGAAATAACGCCGGCAGTAGACCTTCAGGGGCCCACAGACTTATTTTTGCCACGGGGCCCGAAATGCCGCCAGTCCGCCCCTGCAGGCGCAGTACCAGGATGGTTGCAAGCAGATGATTTTTTTTTTTCAGGCAACAATGAATGCATGTTGAGTTTGTTGTTTTTAGGCTACTTTTTGTGTTAGGCCTATACTGTGCATCAATTGTTGTGACTGTGAAGAATAATAAAACATTCATACCTTGAGTTTTGCTATAACTCCTTTGGCAATGGAGTTGGTAGTAATCCAAATTGTTCCCTCTCTTGACCCACTGAGTGTCCCATGTCTTATCTGATTATAAACAAGATACACCAGGTCTTCTTCTTTGGCCAGAGTGCTTGCCTCATAACTGGGATGTAGAGTCTGGAAGAAGGAGCAGAGTGTATTAGCAATCAAATTGATACCCCCATTAAGAACTGATTGGTCAGATGGTATATTACATTTCCTCCCTGATACTGAATGTGTTTTTTACTGGGTCAATACAGGAGGGAAAAAGTATGTATCTATATTGTATATGGGGAGGAGGGAGATGTGTCCTGTCATGAGGGGTCAAAAGCATTTTTTTAAATTCTTGGTCCTACACTGAAAAGAAAGATTATGATTGCTGCCCTAGCTAATTCTACACTAATAAAGGAATATTACAGTCTTTCTATCGAGCAGTTCTATCAAGCCTTTTGTTTTGTAAGGGCCATGGCTCATGGTGCCCTGCTCTCCCCTACAGAGGAGTGAATTTGAGTGAAAAGTAAAATATTGGGTGGTGCAACTCTTCCTCTTGTACTTTAACTATTTCCGGCATTTTCATAAAACTTAGTCTTCTTAGAGAAGATAAGGCATGTGCTAGGATGATGTCATAACATTGATACTATGATAAAATGGAAAATGGTGATATGCACTAATAGATGAAATTTACAAACGGGGCACCACGAGCCACTTGGAGATAGGGCACCATGAGGCAGTTTCAATAAAGTTGTAATGTACCTCCTCATGCAATTATAGATGATTGCGAGAACAACTCCACTGCTGTATGTCCAAAACTTTATTGCAAGACATCAGCAGCTGTTCAGGACACATTTGTGCTAAAATAGGGTCGGGGCACAATGAGCTGCTTGACTACATTTTTTAAAGAAGATGTTTTGACTATTTAAGAATTAAGAATATAATGTGACAACACTGAATATTGTAGCCAGGAGGTCATGCTATGAATATATAAAGCAACCAGATATTTACCATTGACACTTTAGGCTCAGGAGCTTAAAATGAGAAAAGCGGCTCATGCCAGTCATGGTGCCCCGCTCACCTCTAATCAAGAGAACTAAAGTAACTGAGTAAAGGGTCTGATAAATCCATTCATGTAAGCACACAGTATAACAGAAAAGTTGGTGAGAAGTTGTTGGATTGATTATTTTGGCTGTTGTCATGCAAGGTTATCATGATAGCCATTGAGGGAACAGTTTTTGTGTCCAAGGTCGCCTCGGGCCTTTTTTCGTGATGCAGCTTGGTCAAGTGTAAACAATGAAAGTATGAAAATGTTTATGATCACTAAAACATTTCACAGGCAAAACGGCAACTCAAAGTAATGCTTGCCAGTGGTTACACTAGTCGTAATGATACCCTACCTGGAATTTCATTTCTCTCCTCTTGAATATAACATTGTAATTGGCCAAAATCATCTAAGATTGCATGCAGCATTAATTTTGACATCCAACACACATTTTTTTTGCGAAAACGGGAGGTAGTAGTAGTAGTTTGGTTCTCCCTGGACTCTGAATAGGGAGGGGAGGGACATAAACACTCCAGACTGCCCTGCCACCTACCAGGCAGAGGAACAAATCGATTCAAAGGCCCGAGGACACGGCGCATGCGTTGCATGCCATTTTTTAAAATATGTAATTAGCTATCAAATTTGGTCATTTACAGTAGTCGAATCTCAAATGCCTTACATCCATCTGTTTTTAGATTGTCAATGATGTCATTGGAGGTGTTGTTGCTATCTCTAGCATTGAAAAAGGTTATATTTCCACTGACTCATAGGTCACCCAATGATGTGTATATAAACCTTATGATGTGTATCACTGCTATGATAAAAAATAGAAGAGGTAGCCTGTGAGTCAGAAGCAATGCACTGGACGAGTCACATTCTAACTTATTGCTATGACAATTGATATGCTGTGATCTTCAACAGAAATGCCTCATATATTCACAATATGTCCAACTTCATTGGTATCTTTGAGTTTTGACCACTCAAAAAAAACAACAAAAACACATACATGTACACCTTCAAACCCCCCCCCCCTCCCTCTAAAAAAAGATTTTGTGAGCCCCTCCCCAAAAAACAATTTCAACCCCCACACTCCTGAAAAATAAAAATGGCACTTCCCCTTGATAAATAACTTTAATAGCCCCCCCACCCCACCTGACAAAAAAAAAATACACAAACTTTAATTTAAACTCCCCCTGCCCAAATTGTTGAAAAAGCACACCTTCAAGCCCATACCCCAAAAAAAACACAAACACACTTTCCCTTTTCCCAGAAAAAAAATCTCCCAACAGTCTTCCAAAATAAAAGTCAACCCCTTACCCCCCCCCCCCCACACATACAAAAATAAATGGTCAACATTTTAAAGCAAGATCTGTACTCATCCCCAAATTCTTGAGGACAAGCTCTTTGTTGCAAAATATCTCAACTCCGCACTTCATCAAATGATTTTTTTTTAATGGTAGTAGTTTTGTAACAGTCCACATCATTGTGCATGTGTTTCTTTTGTTTCAAATTAGAAACAATAATTTGAATCATACATAATAATAATATGGATTTGTATAGCGCTAATTTCAGTAACTGCTCATCAGCGCTTTTTCAGATCAAATCAATTGTAGGAATTCTGGAACAAATGAGTTTTCAGATTCTTCTTGAAACTTTCTAATGTTTTTGCAGTCCTCACTTTTTCAGGCAAAGTGTTCCAGAGCTTTGGTGCAGCATAGGAAAATGCTCGATCTTCAAACTTATTTTTGTTGCATGGAGCAGGTTCTGCTAACAGCAGTTTGTGGTTGCTTCTCAGGTTATGTTCTTGTTGAGATTTGACTTGAACAAGTTCTTGGATGTATTGTGGTGCTTGATTGTTCATTGCCTTCCATGTAGTTGTCATCAATTTGAACTGAATTCTTGCTGTGATTGGTAACCAGTGCAGTTGTTTCCTACTCTGGCTGACACTTTCGTGTTTTTTCAACCTCTCAATTAATCGCACTGCTGAGTTTTGAGCAACCTGAAGTTTATTTAACAATCGGGTAGCAGTGCCATACAACAGCCCATTTCCGTCGTCTAAATGAGGAGTAACAAGTGCATTGACAGCAGTTTTAACTATTTCCTTGTACAGGTTTTTTCGGAGTTTCGACAGGTTTCTTAAATTGAAATATGCGTTACGACACATTCTGTTGATCTGCTTCTCCATGGTCATATTATTGTCAAAGAGCACTCCCAAATTGCGGACATTGTTGGCAATTTTGATTTCTACATTGTCAACATTGATAGATGTCATTTGCAGTTTCTTCAGTTGGTTTGGTGCTCCAATCAGAAGAAGTTCAGTTTTATCTCCATTATTGCACAGCTTGTTGTCATGCAAGAAATTTCTAATTTCGGCAATACAATTTTCCATTTTCTGTTATGCATGTTCTTCACCCAAAAAGGTTGGTTTGAATGACAGGATAAGTTGCTCATCATCAGCGTACTTCTGATCGTGAACTTGATTTCTTCGTGCTACTTCACTGACTGGGGCAACATAGTAGTTAAATAAGATTGGTCCAAGTTTGGAACCTTGAGGAACTCCATAATTGAGCGGAAGTTTGCTTGACGTTTTATCATTTATTATCACAGACTGTGATCTTTCAGAAATATAAGATTTGAACCATCTTAAGGCTGCACTTTGCACACCATACCTGTTACGCAGTCTTTCTAGCAAAATGCCATGATCAATTGTGTCGAATGCAGCAGACAAGTCCAACAATACTAGCATTGTCACCTCCCCATTGCTCAGATTAAGCATAATATCATTATGGATTTTTGTTAAGAGGGTTTCTGTGCTGTGAAATTGCTTGTAAGCTGATTGTTTTTCATCATCAAGATTGTTCTGAGTGAGATGATCAACATACTGTTTGATTACAGCACTCTCAATGATTTTACTCAGAAAAGAAAGGTTAGAGACTGGCCGATAATTCTTTTTGATCAATTCAAGACCTTCTTTCTTTAAGAGTGGTTTGACAAGTGCGTGCTTCAGCTCAAGGGGCATTTCTCCAAGTGTTAATGACATATTAACAATTTTGGTTATGACTGGCAGAAATTCATCAACACATTCAAGCAGTAGCCTTGTTGGCATAGGATCAAGTTGGCAGTGTTTGACAGGCATTTCAGTGATAAGTTTCTTGACTTGTGATTACAGAATTCAACTATGCCTGGTGACACTGACACTTCTGGATCACTCCAACCAAGTGAACCCACAGTAGCTGATGGAGCTTCAGCCCAATCTGATGTTGACCTACCCACTGATGAATCCCATGAGATGCCCCAGAAGAACCCTGATCCCAGCAAAGTTTGTCTCACCACCTGCAGATATGAAGGAAGGACGACTGCTGCTGCCAGAAATGCAGGTCATGTATTATGTTCATTATGCCTTCATACATTTCATAAAGATTGCGTAAATTTTCCCATTGTTGATGCACCTACTTTCTTTACATGCCCTATTTGCAGAGACCTAGCTGCTGAAGTGAGGAGACTGCATGTCAAGATGGATTCTGTGATCTCACAGAACAGGAGTCTCATTGATACTATTAATCAGCAGCAAACAATATTGAATTCCCTTTTGCCAATGTGTACCCAGATCACTGCTCTCTCAAAATTACTTCCAGATGTGGATTCGGATGACGATGAGGACGAGCCTGAAGCTGAGCCTGAAGGTACCCTGGTGATCGGTGATTCCCTTTTGAGAGATGTCCAACCAACCACTGATGCCCTGATTGTTGACTCAACGAGTGGTGCACGTTTCCCCGATGTTCGCAAGAAGTTGAAGGCGATTAACCCCCAGAAGAAGAGGTACGAACGAGTAGTCATTGTCGTCGGCACTAACGACAGTGCAACGCAACGACCTGCTGACAGGATTGCGGGTGATGCCAAGACTACAATTGAGGCGGCAAAGCGAATTGCCACTACGGTTGTCCTGTCAAGCATACCTCCCCGTAATGACAGCCGTGCAGATAGTGGCAAAATTGATGACGTCAACCAGCTCATGGTTACCATTGCAAATGAGCTAGGTGTCCTGTTTGTGAACCATGATATGAACTTTCGATTCCAGGACAACTCCATTGACTCTGCCCTATTGTTGCCTGATCAGCTCCATCTCTCAACAAATGGAGTCAAGAAACTTTTGTGTAATTTGACCCTCAGTGAAAAGGCAAGACCCAAGGCTGGCAATAGAGCAGCACGGAAGCCCGAGCAGACATGGAGCACCCCGGCCCCCCCTACGATTCCAGCTCCTCCTGCCCCACTCATGTCACTCTCAGTCGATCCAGCCCTCAGTCCGTTGATCCCTGATGTGAGTGCGTCCCCCGTCTACTTTAAAGGCGAACGTTCGCCTTTGAGTAACTTCTTCCCTGCTCCCTTAACGATCTGGAATATGAACTTTGACAGTTCTGAACATGCTTACCAGTATCGGAAGTGTATCGCCATGGGAGACAAATCTGCAGCGGCTAATGTTTTACGATCCTCCACAGCCCTAGCAGCAAAACGGATTGGCGATGTTCTAACGATTGATAAGAAATGGGAAGACATCCAGCAAGGGGCAATGTATGAAATCCTGAAGACTAAAGAACGCCAGTGCCCTAAATTCTCAGATGAACTTCGTCATTCTGGGAATCGCCCCCTCATCGAGAATACTCCCAACCGCTACTGGGGCAAAGGATACAACGGTGAAGGCCTCAACATGCTCGGACGTCTACTTATGATGTTGAGGTCTGAGCTTTCACAATCGCAACATCGACCGAGGAATTTTACCCCCCGTCCCACCGTATCGCCCCCTCGCACCCCGTATGGACGTACTCAGCCCCACACACGACAGCAAAAGCCGAGGTGCTTCAACTGTGGTGAGGCATCGCACACGAAGGCCACATGTCATCACAACTCTCCCCTTCGCTGTTACACCTGCAACGGATTCGGCCACAAGAAGAAATTTTGCGAACAGTCCCATTAAAGATCGGGCCAGGGAGAGGTGGCCGGGCCTTGCAGGAATGTAAATAGTTTGTCAGTGACTTTTAAGAACTGTGACATCAACTGTGATGTTAAGATTTGTGATTTTATTGCTGAAACATGTGTTTTTAACATTGTTGAGTGTTTTACCATGAACAATGACGTAATCTCAAATGATGTGCATATTTTGAACAGATTAGAAAATAACAGCTGTATTCACTCAAATGGACACTTTACCAATACACATTGTAATTTATCGCAAAACTGTGATGTAATCAAAGGTGCTATCCCTGTTATAGAAAACATTTCAGAATATAGTTCCATAGAAAATTCAAATCCTAATTTAGAAAATCCGCTTAATTGTAAAGAAATTTTAAATGAATGTGTGGAAAATTCAAAGGACTGTGTAGAAAATTTGTATGATTTTACAGAAAATTCAAATGATTGTGCAGTAAATTCAAATGATTGTGCAGATAATTCAAATGATTGTGCAGATAATTCAAATGATTTTTCAGAAAATTCAAATATTTATGTTGAAAATTCAAATAGTTTTCCGGATTATTCAAATGATAACGAAGAAAATTTAAATGACTGTCAAGAAAATTCAAATGATTGTGCTGGAAATTCAAATGATTATACCGATAATTCAAATGATTTTGACGAAAATTCAAATGGTTTTCCAGGTTATTCAAATGATCATGTAAATAATGGTAGAGAAAATTTGAATGATGGTGTAGAAAATCCATATGAGGACCTTTCCAAATTTTCCAGAAACAATGCAAAAAATCTTATATTTTCTCATCTAAATAATAATGGCCTGTCATGCAAGTATATGGAGATACATGAAATAATAAGAAAAGGTCATAGTGACATTCTATTTCTATCAGAAACCAAATTAAATAGCTCATTTCCTAATGCTCAATTTCATATTGACACATTTTTGATCCACAGACTTGATAGAAATTCCCATGTTGGCGGACTTGTGTGCTACGTTAAAGACACAATCCCATACAAAAATCGATCTGATATTGCTGTAAATGATTCTGGAGTAGAAAGTATTGTTATACAAGTTAAAACAGCTCAGAAAAATATGTTTTTCCTCCATACAGTACAAATTTCTAAATGTGGCTCAACTTAGCTGTCTATAGCTATCACTTACTAGTCTTATCCATAGCTATCCATAACTATCCATTTCTAGTCTTTCGCATACACTTAAATCCTTTACCCCTTGTTTAAACAACAGTAATTGTGGATAGCTATGGATAGCAAGGAATATGTATAGATAAGTTTAGCTTCCAAAAGCTATGGATAGATAGCTAAGGCTAGATTTTAAATGACGAGCCACTTTTAGAAATTTGTACTGTATCTATAGACCACCAAGTGTAAATGTTTCTAATCTTCAGTCTGCTTTAGAAACCATGCTGAATAAGTGCTTCTTAGAAAGTGAATGTGTTTATGTGATTGGCGATCTGAATGTAAATTTCATGCAAAATTTTAACCAATTAAGTAATATCTGTGAGTTACCTAAAAAATCGAAGGCAAGCTGTAAAGTTAGGAAATATTAGAAGTGAATGGCTAAATCTAAAAACAGGTGTCCCACAGGAGTCAATCATGGGTCCTCTTCTATTTAACATTTTTATCAATGACTTCATATTTGAGCTCAAGAAAACGTGTGATGTATACAATTATGCTGATGATAATACTTTGTCATATTCTCATAAGGATAAATTAAAGGTTAAAGACACACTTGAGAAAGCTGCTGAAACAGCCATCACCTGGTTCCAAGTAAATTATATGAAGGCTAACCCTTCGAAGTTTCAGGCAATATGCATTAGCAGAAACAACTCTGAAATTGAATTCAATGTCGATATGAACACTATCAAATCAGAAAGTGTTGTGAAACTGTTAGGCATACACATAGACAATAAGTTAAACTTTAATCATCATTTGTCACTAATTTGCAAAAAGGCTGCAAGACAAATAAATGCACTTCAGCGATTATGTAAATATGTTGATTATGAAGGACGACTCAGGATTTATGAGGCATTTGTAACTTCAAATTTTATTTATTGTTCTATTGCCTATCAGACTTACACTCAGGGACATGATAGGAAAATTGAAAAACTAAATGAAAGAGCATTAAGACTTGTTTGCAATGACTATCAGAGCACATATAATGATCTACTCACAAAAACAGGCAAAAAAATGCTTCACGTAACTTGTAAAAATAACTTAGTTGAATTCGTATACAAGATACTTCATGGCCTTGCACCGCCGTTGGAAAGTTCTTTTTTTGAGAAACAAGTTTCTCCATATAATATGCGGGACAGTGACAAACTTGTCCTACCAACTTTTAATACAATTCAATATGGTAAAAGGTCAATTAGTTACCAAGGTTCCTCATTATGGAATATTCTGCCCCCTCATTTGAAATGTTCAGAAGACTTAGGATCTTTCAAGTCAAACTTGCGGAGAAATAACTACTTCAATCAATGTGAATGTGGAACATGTTTAGTATGTCTCAGAAATTCTTTGTAATACTTATATGTCATGATATGAGTAATGTTACACAAATACGTGTCAAAGTAAGAACACAAATGTAAATTTATTTCACTCATCACTTTCATTTGTACATAACTTCATCATTTGTTCTGTTGTTTTAACTTGTCGGTAAAAAGCTTATAGCTTGTGTTTATTGTTTTATTGTCAGCGCTGACATTAAATAAAGTTTTACCTTACCTTACCTTACCTTTTTTTCTTGTTCTGATAGACTTTTAAACTGATGTAAATTGTGGCCAAGGTTGGTTTGAGAGGCATCAGTTGTGATCTTCGTTCCTGAATCTAATTTGGATCTGATGATTTTGATCTTTTCATCAAAGAAGTTGTTGAAATCATTCGCTAGTTCTGTTTCATTTGTGTGATGTGGAAGAGGCAGATCTTGTTTTCTGTTGAGATGAGAATTTAGAACTTTGAACATCGCCTTAGAATTTCCCTTTGTGGCTTGAATTTTACACCTGAGATCATCAGATTTAAGCTGATTAAGCTTTTCATTGAGAGAATTTTGTTTTTCTTTGAAGATATTCCAGTCTTTTTCTAAACCAGTTCTTCTCCATAATTTTTCTGCCTTTCTCTTTTCCTTTTTAAGAGGCTTAATTTCTTGATTTGTGAATGGATTAGGTTTGTGAACTGTGACAAGTTTAGTCTTAACAGGGGCGTGTCTGTCAAAAATCTTTTCAGTTGATTTGTAGAGTGACACAAGTCTGTTCAAGTAGACTGATCGATTATGGTGTTGTAGTTTTTGTGACAGATGCTGTTCAATGTCTTTCTTGAATTTGACTATATTTATGCTGCGGGTCTTTCGGAAGGCAATCATCTGGCATCATCTGGTTTATTCACGTGAAAGTTGAAATCTCCGACTACTATAGTTTCATTGTGATAAGTCTGATAGTGGGATAAGAAGTTTGTGAATTCATTAAAAAGTTCTGATAAACTGTATTTGTTCTTCTTTGAGGGTTCTGGCCTGTATACCACAAGAAGTGTGACAATTCTTCCATTTAATTGCAACTGAATTTCCATGTGCTCAAAAGTTTTTGTTTTTGTGCTTTCCTTTTTCATTGCTCGAATGCCTGTTTTTACAATGCATCCTACTCCACCTCCAGGTCTACCCTCGCGAGATGAACCCAAGTAAAAACATTCACCATTTCTTTCCAGTTCACCAATTTCAACTCTGTCATCTGCTTTCAGCCAGGTCTCAGTGAAAAGAAAAACATCAAGATCAAATTCATCTCTGAAATCCTTCACCACTTGTGTTTTTTGCCGTATGCTTTGAGCATTCCATATGCAAGCTTTCAGTGGGCGGGACTCCCTCAGATTTTCTGAGCCAAGTTCAGTGTCTGCTTCTGCATACTTATTAAATCTGTTTCTTTGGTTTGTTATATATCTGTGATCAGTAGTTGTTCCGACTTTTTGTTTTATCATTTGACTTGAACCATGACGATTTTCCAAATCTTTTAAACCAGTGCGCACCACATCAGAGTACAGCTTGATTGGTTGGGATATACTTAAGCTGTCAGTATTCAACATCCACGGGCAACTGAGTGCGAGTGCTGCATATAGGCAATACAAGCAACTTAGTTTATCAGACAAATAGATTAGATTCAAAGAAGCTGCAGCTTGTCAGGACAGTTGGTTCAATCCACAAGTGCTACGTTCAGGCAGTACATGCAAGTTAATATAATAGGCAAGTTTGTCCGCAACACAAGCTAGTTAGTTTGTTAAGCGAGTTTTTGCCTGGTCGGCTGGTGTTACGAACAGACAACACAATCAAGTGGTTTCTTAAGAAAGTTTGTCAGGCAAGTTGGCTCAGTTCGCAATTGCTACGTACAGGCAACACAAGCAAGTAAGTTTGTTAAGCAAGTTTCTGGCTTGTTCGCAAGTGCTACGTACAGGCAACACAAGCAAGTTAGTTAGGCAAGTTTGTCAGGCAAGTTGGCTCAGTTCGCAAGTGCTACGTACAGGCAAAACACGCAAGTAAGTTTGTAAAGCAAGTTTCTGGCTTGTTCGCAAGTGCTACGTACAGGCAACACAAGCAAGTTAGTTAGGCAAGTTTGTTAGGCAAGTTGGCTCAGTTCACAAGTGCTACGTACAGGCAACACAAGCAAGTCAGTTTGTTAAGCAAGTTTCTGGCTGGTTCGCAAGTGCTACGTACAGGCAACACAAGCAAGTTAGTTAGGCAAGTTTGTCAGGCAAGTTGGCTCAGTTCGCAAATGCTACGTACAGGCAACACAAGCAAGTTAGTTTGTTAAGCAGGTTTTTGACTGGTTCGCAAGTGCTACGTACAGGCAACACAAGCAAGTGTGAGAGGCACGAGGTGAGAGAAGTGAGGCTCTGAGGTCTGTCAGAGTGTCAGAATCAAGAGGCAAGAATGGTTTCTCAGGTCTGTGAGAGGCAGGATCAAGTCAATCTAACTGAAAGATTTCACAGGTCAAAGTGAAATTTGAAGTGTGTCAGCTGCCGAGGGTTTGCTGCAGAGCAACTATGTTCTTGTTAAGCAGAAACAGTCAAAAAATAATAATAAATTTTAATTCCCCAAAACGAATGCTGTCTGGTGGTAAGTGTCTGAAATAATAAATGAGTGCTGAAGATAGAAAATATGACAATTAGATAACTTTTCAGATGGAAAAACAAGGTAAAATGGGTTGAGTTCTTGGATGTGTATTGGCAGTGTTCAAACTCAAAATTCCTGTTCAAACTTAAAATTCCCGTTACCTAGTGCTGTCAGGTGATGTGGAAAGTGTATGGAATAGTAGATTAGTGCTGGAAATAGAAAATATGAAAGTTGGATAGCTTTTCAGGTGCAAAAAGAAGGTAAAATGAGCGAAAATTGAGGTCAAAACAATGTGTATTGCAGTCAGAAAACGATGTAGAGATGGCAGGTAATGAAATTGCAAGTTATTGCTCTTAAATCACCTGGAAATGGCATAAAAAGGGTAAATAACAGGTAAGAAACACTTTACCGATAATCACACAAAAGAACAGCAGTTAAATATACCCAGAACTTCCTAAACAGATGAAAATATCCACTGCTGATTTAACACTGTGCTCACAGTCAGAAGCGCCACCTGGTAAATGATGTTTTACTGATCATTACAGTTTTGCAAATCTGTGAATGGTTTGGGACATTTTTGGCCACCAATGCGCTTGCAGGCTGATTACTCATAGAGACTCACACCTCTATGAGTAATACAAGGCACATTTAACATGCCAAGTAAAGGGACTGAAATCACTAAAAGCCTGCAAGAGCATTTCTTGTAAGCACTTGAGATTCGTCTACTGTGGAGCAAGCTTGAACGAATCAGGAAATTCGGGCAGAGAGCTCACGGTTTCCACTTAAATATAAATTTGATATTTGAGGAAAAAATTTGTTAAATATTTTTCCCATGACATGATGCAAACAGTTTTGCATCTTTTTGCAAGACACAATAAATGATAAGCATAGGCCTACACTAAGAATAATTATTATAGGCTACACATTCAAACAAATGCTTACCTGAACCAACTTTGCGTACGAATGTTCCAGATATAGGTCATCTAGTTTACTAACAAGCGTCTTCATAATGGAAGGTCCTTGCGTGGGGTAAATGATATTTCCGTCATCCAAGATTTCCAAGATCTCCTTGGTCTCTTGTTCAATATTAGATTGCGTCAAATGTTGGATCTTGTCTTCGATTTTTGGGTACCTGAATGAATGATCAAATAGATAGGTCTTATCACATCACATAATAGTTTTCAATGGAAAACTTACAAATCATGATCTTCACTTGTTCAGTCTCAACATGCAATATTCAGGTGCCACGACCTGTGTTCGGCCAAGCAAAGAAATGGAAGCAGATATTCAATTGATTCTGTTGAAAGCTTAGACAAAATAATCAATCAAATTGCATCTATATAAAATAATATTAATTTTTATGAACTGATGGCTAAAATTCCACAAAAAAGATGCATCATGGACATCAGCAGATTCAGACCATGCAATGGTTTTATTGCTTGTCCCCCCACATTTTTCATGTGAAAATTACGCCCATGCAGCTCTTGCCTCAAGTATTTCAGTCCATCGAGGGCATCTTCCTTGATCGCTCCTTTTTCCTGCAAATGTTTCTTGATATTCTCAATATTCTTCTTCAATTGCTGCAATTTCAGTGCATCGGGTGTCTGGGTGACTGTTACAGATTTCTGCCACCATAGAATCCAAGTGTAGGGAGTCACTTTGTTGTTGTCCTTGATGTTTACATTCCTGGATGTTATCAATCCAGGCATGAGATCCCAAAGTGTATCTGTTCCTGCAATTAAGTCCGGTATTTTTTCCCACACCTCACCAATCAGCAATTTTTCCAATAGTCTATGAAATGGAGTTTTGTCCTCTCCATCCATATGATCACAAAGGGCTGGATTAGTTTTCACTATTTCAAGACAATTTCTCACAATGAGTCCCTTGATAGACCAGAGATGACTGGATTCACCTTCAATTATGCGACTTGGAACATTCCTGATGACATCATTCAAGATGCTGCCTTTTGCCTCTGAGACTTCCCATTTCTTGAATACTTCTTCCAAAAAAGTTGTAACTGATGGCATCAATGTCTCTGAAAGATGTGAACTGAATGTTGTCAGAAACTGAGTGTAGGCTGTAGCAAGATTTTTGCCTCCAGGCCCAAAAGGAAGAAAAGGATCTGCTCCTTCTCTTGTGAGGAATGTCAGTAAACCCACAAAATCTGGATTCCATTCAGTCTGAATATTGCAATCAGAGATGTATGTGTGCAAAATCCTGCAAAAAATATAAAAAAATTAAGTTCAATATGACGTTTAAAGAAAAATTAAAGAGAGTCAATATACGACAAGCATATATATGTACATTAGGTATCAACTGAAACTGTAAAAAAAACTCTATCATCTTATAGGTCTATCTACAATGTATGCACAGTGGGTTTTAACTGCCATAAAGTTAGAAAAAATTCTAATGATATGAAACCTGCTGGATATGATCCACAAGGACATGCAGATTACATACCTGAAAACACGACAAAAATGTGTTGGGAAATTTTTCTAGAAAAATGCATTTTTATGTGTCTGCGATTTTTTATTGTTATAACCTCCAAAAAAATATTCTAAAAAGCATCAAAAATTGTTTTGATGGCATGAAACCTATTCAACATTATCCACAAGGACATGAAGAGTACATATCTGTTAACAGGAAAAAAAAATATTTGTAGGAATTTTTTGACGAAAATGCATTTTGATGTGAAAAACTTCTTGCGATGTGATAAACTCCATAAAAAGGTAAATTTTCAAATATTCTATTTGTACACAGTCAGAATCATACTGCATCAGGCTGTGCTATAATTTCCAGTAACTATAACCACAAATAAACATGGATGTAATTGGGACATATCTATTTATCAGCACTCGGATGCTGTTTAAAACATGTATTTTGTTGAAGATGGAGAAGCTTCCTTTCTGAAAAAAGAGGATGCACTCCTTTGGGCAAGATGTGTTATGTTCCATAAATGCACAACTGATTGAATTGATATCAATTAAGATGTAACAATACTCACAGTAACATCAAGTAGGTCCCAGATTATCATATTTGATTGGTGAACCATTCTGACTTATCAACATGGTTGGGGACATCCACTTGGGCCAAGACAAGACCAAGAAGGGAAGGGGCAGCAAATTTGATCATTTCAGTTTGCCCTCAGTATACGATGCAGGATGCATGTTTTTTTTTTCACTGCCAGCACCTTTTGCATTTTGTGTGAAATAAGACAGAGTGTTGCATACCAATGATCATGTTGGGTCAATGCAGACATGTCTAGGTTATCATGCTGATGTCCCGATATAATGCCGAAAAATATGAGAAAATTATATTTGTTGATAGATTGTGTGCCAAGTTTAGATTTTTTCTTTAGATATCACATCCTAATAGTCCTGTCAAAATAGAGTTTAACCTAGACAAAATTGCAACAAAAGCAATTTCAATTGTATATATTACAGAAAATCCTGCAGATTATGAAAATAATACACATTTTTGCGTGGCGGTTGTTTGAAAATCTTCAACAATGCGTTTCCATGAAAACAACTAGTTAAAAACAAAATGAATAGATGAATTTGAGTAAAAAGCTGCCTAGCATATTAAGATATTTGCAATCTGATGGTACTGTTTGACTAGGTATAAGATCAGTTATCAAAAATTATAATCACTTTGAACCTGTTGGCTTATCAAGCTAGCCAGACTAATTTTCGGAGATAGGAAAAACGCCACAAGGTCATGCGATGAATACAATAACATCCCCCCTGGAAGAAACAGCCGAGGTCACAGTGGAGGCTCCATCTCTTGGAAAATAGAAATGGATCCCTTCTTGAAGACTCTCAAAGAAGGCAATGAAAGAATTCTGCCCGTCCTGATCAACCCCGAAGACAAGGACCAAGCCTAGTGTGTCATCTGCTGCTACCTGTCGTCAGGCAATAGTAAGGAAACCGTCAATCTATATGCCGAGGACCTCGCCATAACAGGAGAGCTAATAGCAAAGTACAGTGACTCGCATAACATAATTGTTGCAGGATACCTGAATGCCGACATCATGAACAGAAGCAACAGAAAAGAAAAAATGCGATCGCAACTCTGACTGAGGCAATTGCAGAAGCGAAGAGAGACAAGAAACCTCTTTACGTCACCACCCTTGATGCGCAAAAAGTGTTTGACGTAGTGAACCAGTCCAAAATCAAGCAGAAGCTCTTCATAGAGGGAGTAAGGAGCCATCCCTGGGCACTACTACAGTGAAATCAGCGAATATGTCAAATGGAAAGGAAGTTACAGCAGATGTTTTGAAGTCTCCAAAGGTGTTAGGCAAGGAGCGTTGATGTCAACAACTTTATATAAGCTTTATGTGAACAACCTCCTGAAGATCCTGAAGACAAGTGAGAATGGCATAAATCTCGGCACAGTATACGTAGGCAGCCCCACCTGCGCTGACGACATTCTACTTATCGCAAGAAGCAAAGCAGAAACCCAGGCAATGATCAACACCTGCGAAGCATATGCCAGTGAACACCAGAATACTATCCATCCAAGCAAAAGTACAGTTACCCCAATGTTGAACATAAATATGGAGGACAGCAACACCTGGTATCTAGGCAGTGAGGAAATGTCAAAACAAACGCCTTCTCCCACCTTGGACTAGAATGGCAGCAGAACATCGAAGGAAGAGTGAAAATTGCCAGAAACACTGTCTATGCTCTGATGGGTACGGGACTTCACGGCGAGAATGGCTTAAGTCCGATGACATCCAGACATATCATCAGGACGTATGTGACCCCTAGACTCCTCTAAGGCCTGGAAGCAGTCATACTCAGCAGGAAACAACTGGATGAGCTAAATACTTTTCATAGGAATCTAATCCGAAGAATCCAGGGTCTACCGACCAACACTGCCACATAGGCAATTTGCCTTCTCCTAGGAGAACTTCCAGTGGAGGCGGAACTCGATACACAAGTCCTCACGCATCAACATCTCAACTCAAAGGACTGTCCCCTGGAGAAAGAATACATGGAAAGAATATGTGAGTACTGCGGTTAAAGACCACTGGAACCGTCAGATGTTAGAAGGACTAGGAACAAGACATCAACTAAATGGATAGATTTCTGCCACCTGAGTGCACTACAAGGACACCCTGTGTGGACTTCATGCCAGCTCAACCCAAGACACGTTCCAGGAGCGATGATTAGAGCAAAGCTCCTAACAGGTACCTTCATGACCCAAGAAAGAAAATCCAAGTTCAACAGGAAAAACGAGGAACCAACGTGTCCCATCTGCAAAAATGGTAAAGAAGATGTACAGCGCTTTCTACTCAGATGCACCGCACTACATGTAGAGAGAAGTAACGCCCTGGAATACCTGCGCAGAAATGGATACACATTGGCCTTGGATTCACCAGACACTGTGAGACTACTTCTGAATGGTCCAGCCAAGGATGAAAATTACAGCTTCATTATTATTGCCAACCAGTTATGCCACATACTGCACAAAGCTATATTAGAGTTATTAGCCAAAAACAAGACAAGACAAGACCTGCAATTTCCTTGGTTGCCATGGTAACATACATAACAAAATCAGGATCTTTTTATAAAGGGTGATGCTTTTGATATTTTAACAGTTTTCAAAATGAAATAATTAGTTCAGTACCACAGATTGAAACAAAAAGAATATATCATGCTAAAAAAATTATTGTCTTACTGTGTAATGGTTTACCAAGGGAATTTTTTACATGAAGAATTGAAGATGTCACTTAGTTTAAAAACAATTAATTTTCTTCCATGCACTCTTGATCTCACCTGGAATATATATGCTATATATCTGGAATATTGCTAATAGGTGTGTGGAAGCCCCATAGTATCCCTCTTCCAGACCAACACTTCTTCAGTTTCTGAGATCATTATAAGAGCACATTTAGGATACTTTTGCATTGCTTATGCAAATGTTCACAAGTACGTCACGTTTTACTAAATTCGTAGGTTTAGATGTCAAACTTATAGAGGTAAGGTTGATAATTTTGTACAGATATTTATGTTTCAAACTGCAGGACAAAATATTAAGTCTCTAACCATTATATTGAACTTGTTAGAGCTGATTTTAGTGCTTTCACAAGTACGTCACGGTTTAAGAAACAGACACTTCCTGGTGGTACGTCACCACGGTCGTGGAACTTGCATGGATACTTGTGGATAATCATCAGAAAACATATTTAAGAAGCAAAACAATTTTTTCGAGAAAAATCTGAACTCAATTATGCGCAAAATTAGCATATTTCTAAAATATGATAAATGAGAGAAAATTATCAAAAGCCATATTTTTCTTTTAATTATGCTATAGACAGGTAATTCTGGATTGAATCCAAAATCAATAATGCCAATTTGAATTATTTTCTTCAATGGAACATGCAAATATGTTCAAATGAAAATGAGTAGGGCTATTTTTGGGAGAGTCAAAAATCTGCTATTAACTTGGAACAGAACCCAAGATCCAACATCCAAAATCAAACACTGTCTAATAATCTGGTTCCCTAGAACTATTACTAACTGATTTGGCACAGAACTACCTTATTTCAATACCTTCATCTCTATATTTTATCACATGATTTCTTGTTAATTTTAGGGAATTTATCCTTATCGCAATATTGAAGTGTTTAATTAATCATTATTCACCAATTTTAAATTGATTTTCCACTTTGTTTTAACCATGTTCATTATTCATTTCATATTACTTGACCCCTAATTTTTTTGTGCAGTTATTAATCATTTATTTTCATCCAAAAATAACACTAAAATTGACTTAGGCTTGGTTTTTGTTGAGTTTAGTCAATGCTGTTATGGGTATGGTTACCATTTTTTCCAAAGTCGGTCAACACTATATCATGAACATTTCCTGTTTGTTTTGGTGATTTGAATACTTATACTTTTTTGGCACAAATTTTTTGACCAGCTGTGGAGAATTCAATTTTTGCAGGGTGAAGCTTTAGGTGCAGCTCCTCACTGCCTGCAGTTACAAATGTAAAACCCCATCAAAATATACTCCAGTATGTGTAATATAAAATTGCCAGTTTTTCACCCACTTACCCTGCCAATACATATGGACCAAATGGCCCAACATTTTTTTTGGCCATTTCTGCCACCTAAAACAAATTTTTTATGTACATGTTATATGTGATTTTCCAACGTTTTCATTTTTGATGCCATGGACACTTTTGGCCCCCTTTTTCAGAAATTTTCCATGTATGGAAAAGTACACAGGAATCATACATTGTCTGTATGCATTTTAAATAATTATGTAACATGCATACAGACAAGAATACAAGAATTAAATGTTTCCTTTACATTGCAGTACACGCAAGTATGCACAGAAAAACAAGTACATGAACCAGTACATGAATCAGAACATGAACCATACATGAACTAGTACATGAACCAGTACATGCACCAGTACATCCACCAGTACATTAGGGTGGGTCAGTTTCAGGAAATTTTGCCAAAACTTTGCCCCCCAGGTTTTTTGGGGTTACAGTTCTCGCAAATAGTCACCTTAAATCTTTTTAGAATTTTTGAAATTTTTTTTCGACCTCCCCCACAGCCATCAAAAACGCGTTTTTGCCATTTTTCAGCTTCTCAAGCTTTTTGGGACTAAAAATGTACTTCTTTTCACAAACGATTTAGCTATTTCTCACTTATTTTAAGTGATAAATATATAATTTAGGCAGCAAACAATAAAATAATAGTAAAATAACACATTTTGATAGAGGGCCAGCACGGGCCTCCCCCAAGGTCACAGCACGTGCGATCTGTCAATCAGCTGCTCCAGCCTACGATCTTATTTACTTTGCGTCGTGTTTTGTGCCGTTTATTTATGGCACAATGTGATGTTGTGACGTCACCAGCAGCAACCAAGCTGCACGCTTATTTAGACTTTGACCCTTGTGCCGTGATCTTTGACAACACAAAAAAAGGAACAGTTTTTTGCATTTTTACAAGGATCTATTGGGGCTAGAGAGAAACGGTTTGAAGCATTAGATCCAGAAGAAAATATTGCTGTGGACTGATGCAATTTTGACTTTCTATTCTGTATAGAAAATTGTCCAAAGCAATTTTCGGTAAATTCATTTAGTTTTTCCAAAATTACTTTATTGTACAAACACTAATTTATTTCAATTTCCATCGTGATGAGGACCACTTTCTATTTTCTTATATTTTTTTAGACAATATTTCACAACACATGACAAAGTATTAATGTTAAATTCTGTTTATTGGAATAGTTTCAGCTATGTGATACAGAACTAGCAAATGACTTCAACAAATTCTTTGATGAGAAGATCAAAATCATCAGATCTAAATTAGATTCAGGAATGAAGAACACAACTGGTGAATCTCAAACCAACCTCAGTCACAATTTACATCAGTTTAAGGCCCTATCAGAACAAGAAGTTAAGAAACTTATCACCGAAATGCCTGTCAAACACTGCCAACTTGATCCAATGCCAACATGGCTACTGCTTGAATGTGTCGATGAATTTCTGCCAATCATAACGAAAATTGTTAATATGTCATTAACACTTGGAGAAATGCCCCTCGAACTGAAGCATGCACTTGTCAAACCACTTTTGAAGAAAGAGGGACTTGAACTGATCAAAAAGAATTATCGGCCAGTCTCAAATCTTTCTTTTCTAAGTAAAATCATTGAGAGCGCTGTAATCAAACAGTACGTTGAACACCTCACTCAGAACAATCTTGAGGATGAAAAACAATCAGCCTACAAGCAATTTCATAGCACCGAAACCCTCTTAACAAAAATCCATAATGATATTTTGCTTAATATGAGCAACGGTGAGGTGACAATGCTAGTGTTGTTGGACTTGTCCGCTGCATTCGACACAATTGATCATGGCATATTGCTAGAAAGACTGTGCAACAGGTATGGTGTACACAGGGCAGCATTGAGATGGTTCAAATCTTACATTTCTGAAAGATCACAGTCTGTGATAATAAATGACAAAACATCAAGCAAACTTCCACTCAATTTTGGGGTTCCTCAAGGCTCCAAACTTGGACCTATCTTATTTAACTCCTATGTTGCCCCAGTCAGTGAAGTAGCACGAAGAAATCAGGTTCATGATCAGAAGTATGCTGACGATGAGCAACTCATCCTTTCATTTAAACCAACCTTTTTGGGTGAACAACATGCAACTTAGAAAATGGAAAATTGCATTGCAGAAATCCGAAATTTCTTACATGACAACAAGCTTTGCAATAATGGAGATAAAACTGAACTTCTACTGATTGGAGCACCAAACCAATTGAAGAAACTTCAAATGACATCCATCAATGTAGACAATGTTGAAATCAAGACTGCCAACCATGTCCGCAACTTAGGCGTGCTCTTTGACAAAAATATGACCATGGAGAAGCAGATCAACAAAATGTGTCGTAGCGCATATTTCAATTTGAGAAACTTATCGAAACTTCGAAAAAACCTAGACAAGGAAATAGTTAAAACTGCTGTCAATGCACTTGTCACCCCTCATTTGGACTACGGAAATGGGCTGTTGTATGGCACTGCCACCCGATTGTTAAATAAACTTCAGGTTGCTCAAAACTCGGCAGTTCGATTAATTGAGAGATTGAAAAAACATGACAGTGTCAGCCATAGTAGGAAACAACTGCACTGGTTACCAATCACAGCAAGAATCCAATTCAAATTGATGACGACTACATGGAAGGCAATCAACAATCAGGCGCCACAATACATCCAAAATCTTCTTCAAGTCAAATCACAACAGAAACATAATCTGAGAAGTAACCACAAGCTGCTGTTAGCAGAACCTGCTCCATGCAACAAAAATAAGTTTGAGGATCGGGCACTTTCCTATGCAGCACCAAAACTCTGGAACAGTTTGCCTGAAGAAGTCAGAACTGCAAAAACCTTGGAAAGCTTCAAGAAGAAACTAAAAACCCATTTGTTTCAGAATTCCTATAAGTGATTTAATCCTAAAAGCGCTGATGAGCAGTTTACTGAAATTAGCGCTATATAAATCCATATTATTATTATTATTATTATATTATGTTGTTCATTGATTTTAGAAACGTTTTTCTGCATGCCACTGCCATTTTATTTTATTTCTCTGGATCTAATCAACCCAAATGCATGAAAATTATCACATAATATAACACATATAGTATAAATATCAAATCCGAAATTTGTAAACGATATCTCAAAAACTCTTGCCACAAAAAAATTATAACTGGAACAAGAATTTTCAGTTCTGGCGTGAAATCACAGATTTGAGTCAACGTACGTTTAGATGGCCACCAGAGCAGATTTGATCCAATTAATCACTTAGATAAACCTGAAGAACGATGTAACCATAGAAAAAAAAGCAACCAGGCATACTGCCAATAACCTTCTAAAAGCTTGTGTATGGAATGCACAAAGTCTGAGACAAAAGACAGAATTAGTGAAGAATTTCAGAGATGATTTTGATCTTGACTTGTTTCTTTTCACAGACACATGGCTAAAAGCAGATGATATTGTGGAAATAGGCAACTTAGAAAGTAATGGAGAATACTTTTATATTGGCACACCCCGTGAAGGCAGACCTGGGGTGGTGTTGGCTGCATTTCAAGGTCAGGCTTAAAAGCAACAAAAATTAATACTGTGAAAACAAAAACTTTTGAACACACGGAAATTCAAATTAATTTGAATGCAAAACAATCACAATTCTTCTAGTGTACCGACCTGAACCCTCAAGCAAGAACAAATACAAGTTATCAGAGTTTTTCAAAGAATTTACACAATTCTTAGCACAATATCAAACATATCACAATGAAGTTGTGATAACTGGAGATTTTAATTTCCACATGAACAAACCTGATAATGCTAGAGTCATGCAGTTCAATAGCATCTAAGATATGTATGATCTTGAACAGCATGTGGCTACACCTACACACAAAGAAGGGAACGTACTAGATCTTGTCATAACTCATAAGAATTCAACTCTGAGAAACTGTGAGGTCAATGACTTGCTCTCTGACCATAACTGTGTCCTTTTCAATATGGCAATTAGCAAAGGAAAAAGTGCAAAAAAGACAATAGCTTTCAGGAAAATGCGCAACACTGATGTGACTGATTTTAAGAAAGACATTAGCAAATGCTTGTCACAAAAGGTTGAACAGGAAAACCCATCTGAACGCATGTCAAAACTGGTCTCGATATACAATTCTTCAAAAGATGTTCTTGACAAACATGCACCAGTGGTTGCAAAGCAAGTACCACTGCGCAAACCGACTCCATTTACTAATGCCAATATAAAAAATCTAAAAACATCTAAAAGGAAAGCAGAACAAACCTGGAGGCGAACAGGTCTTGAAAAAGATTGGGAAGATTTCCAGTCGAAACGAAATGCTTTAAATGACTTGCTCAATCAGCTAAAATCTGATGAATTAAGAGCCAAGATTAAGAGCACTAAGGGAAATTCTAAGGCCATGTTCAAGGTGCTTAATTCCAGCCTCAACAGGAAACAAGAATTGCCTCTGCCTAATCATACAAACAGCAAAGACATGGCAAATGACTTCAATACATTCTTTGATGACAATATTAAGAAAATAAGGTCGCAAATGGACTCTGGTAACAATAACACTGCAACTTATGAGAGATTTATAGGCTTCAAATTACTTCAGTTCAAAACCCTATCGAAAACAACAATTAAGAAGCTGATCAAAAGCATGCCTGTTAAACACTGTCAACTGGACCCAATCCCGACATGGTTACTGCTTGAGTGCATAGATGAATTTCTGCCATTAGTAACTGATATTGTTAACACATCTCTAGCTCTTGGGGAAATGCACCTTGAATTGAAACATGCACTTGTGAAGCCATTATTAAAGAAAGGAGGGCTTGACCTTATTAAGAAGAACTACCGTCCAGTATCAAACTTGTCTTTCCTCGGAAAAATGAAAGTGCAGTTATCAAACAATACATGAACCACCTCGTTCAGAACAAGCTTGATGATGAAAAACAGTCTGCATACAAGCAATTTCATAGCACAGAAACTCTCCTAATAAAAGTCCACAATGACATTATGTTGATCATGAGCAAAGGTGAAATAACAATGCTTGTACTGTTAGATCTCTCAGCTGCTTTTGATACAATTGATCACGATATTCTACTGACGAGACTAGAAAACAGATATGGGGTGTGCAATACGGCTCTCAACTGGTTTAAGTCCTACATTTCAGAAAGATCACAATCTGTCGTGATAAATGACCAAACATCAGACAGGCTTCCACTCAAATTTGGTGTCCCTCAAGGTTCAAAACTTGGTCCAATATTAGTCAATTCATACATAGCTCCAGTAAGTGAAGTCGCTTCTCAAAATAAAACTGAGGATCAGAAATATGCTGATGACGAACAACTAATTTTATCATTTAAACCAACTTTCACTGGTCAAGAAAATGCAATTAAGAAGATGGAAAAATGCATTACTGAAATACGAAAATTTCTCCATGAAAATAAACTGTGTAACACTGGCGAAAAAACTGAACTCCTCTTGATTGGCACACAACAGCAACTAAAAAAACTCGAAGTTTCATCAATTAGTATTGAAAATGTCTCAATAAAAACAGCAGAGCACATTAGGAATTTGGGTGTAACCATGGACAAAAATATGACAATGGAGAAGCAAGTCAACAAAATGTGCCGAAATACCTATTTTAATCTGCGAAACATTTCTAAACTCCAAAAGTCCCTGAACAAAGATGTAGTCAAAACTGCCGTAAATGCTCTGGTCACACCTCACTTAGACTATGGAAATGGCCTTTTGTTTGGCGTATCTCAGCATTTAGTGAACAAGCTTCAGGTGGCCCAAAACTCAGCAGTTTGTCTCATAGAGAGATTGAAACAACAAGACAGCGTAGGATCATATAGAAAGCAACTTCACTGGTTGCCTATTCCTGCTAGAATACAATTTAAGCTGATGACTACAACCTGGAAGGCATTGAACAACCAAGCACAACTGTACATTCAGACACTTGTCAAGCTTAAGCCCAATCAGGACCATAACCTGAGGAGCAACAATAAATTCTTGTTAATAGAACCAACTACTAACAGCCAGAACAAATTTGAAGATCGAGCTTTCTCTTTCGCAGCGCCAAAACTCTGGAATAATTTACCAGAAAGTGTTCGGGCAACAAAAACTCTGGACTGCTTCAAGAAAAACCTAAAAACTCACTTGTTTAAAATGTTCTACAAATAACCCCATCTGCCACAAGCGCTTCTGAGCAGTTTACTGGAAGAGGCGCTATATAAATAACTATTATTATTATTTTATTATTATTATTATTTGGGGGGGGGGGGGTTTACTATGACATGTTATGAGCTAACATCGATATTTCAAGGTAAAATTCTCAAGGTCACTGGTTTTGGTGATGCGGTATTACTTTAAAATTATGTAACTCAAGAACCGGTACGGCCGATGGAAAATAAAGGGTCGGGCAGATGTCCCTTGAGTTTGAGCACGTTTTGGCACCATTGGTATGACTCTATGACTTACGGATTCTGAGATCCTGCGACAGACCTCAAACCATAAAAATGGACTTTGTACAATGTGACCTTCACCTACATTCATGAAAGTAAGTCAAACTGTGAAAAAATTGTCTGGGACCTTTCCATGTACAGGAAAATGAAAACCGGTAACACCGGATGAGGTACATGCATTTCAAATATTGCAAAATCCGACTTTGAAAGTCTCTTTGACCATGAAAAATAGGTCAAGGTCACTCATATTCAGAATTTGTAATAAGGTCATTGTAGGCTATGTATGTATATTTTTGGAAAATTCTCCGATGAGTTTGAATAAATAACAAATAATACCGAAAAAAAGAAACTTCACCTATGTGTAGGTTTTTTAAGAAAATCTGAAATCAATTTCATTGTTAATGTGCAGATTTATAAAAACGTGATAAATGACAGAAAACATTTGAAAACTGTAATTTTCTTCGAATTTTGCTTGTGATTAATAATTTTTGACTAAATCCACTATAGATGATGCCAAGTTCAATAATATTCATCAAAAAGCCACGCCACACTCAAATGAAAATAAGTAGGTTGATCTTGTTCAATCCCGAAACTTTGCCATAGACCTGGATCTGAACCCAGGACCAACCAAACACAATCCCATATCCAGTCTTTAATTATGGTCTCCTAAAAAACACATTAGACAGATTTTAAAGTTTGCTGAAAGTTTGGTGGCTATAGTATTTATACTTTGTATGATACAAGCAAAGTTTTTACCAGGTTGTAAAAAAGCATTCCTGCATCGCCAAGTTTATAGTCCTGGAGCTCATAGGCGTATCGGAGGGGGGGGGGGCAGGGGATCACCCCCCCAAAAGTTTGAGAAACAGTAAGATTCGGGCAAAAAGGCAAAAAAATTTGGGCAGATGATTAAATAATCACTATTGAAAATTAATGATTTCCAGGCAATTTTATTTGGAATGGTATCAAATCTAGATCTTGAAATTCGGGCAAATGTCGCTCGCCCCCCCCAAAAATCGCGCGCGCCGTACGCCTATGCTGGAGCTCCTCACTGCCTGCAGATAGAAGTACGCAATTCTAAGACAATATGCGCTGGTATGTTTACTAAACATGTGCCAAAAATCAAATTCCTAAGGCAAGCAGAAATTGGTGCTTTTTGAGCAAATACAATGTTTCCCTGTTCTGTCCCGATTCCCCCCAGTGTCCCAATTCACCCCATATTACGGTACCTGCCCAGGATCATGGGGAGAAACTGGGTAGAAACTAGGACAGGCTTCAAGATCTTGGTCAGGAATTACTGACAAACTCACTAGTTTCTAGCTTACACTAAATTAATTTCAATTTCAGCCTATCTGATGTAAAATTTTGTCAGGAATTTAATTTTGCAGAAAAAATGCACCCACTCTTTATTTTTGAAGTAACAGCCCCATTTGTAAAGCACCCTCAGTGGGGCATGTCAGATACCCCCAAAATTTCATAAATTTGTCTGAAGGTCTAAAGCTTCTGTAATTAAGGTGCTCTAATATCTCTTATAAATATACTTGAATTTTATGATGGTCCAGCAACAACTATGATTACCAGATGGGTATGAATTTTTTTGTTGAAATGACAGACATTTTGTGGCGCTAAGTCGCGGTTTCTTATATTTCACTTAATTCACTCAACACCATCGTTCTCAGCAGAAAACAAGTTTCAATTTGAGTACCAACAACCTATATTTCCAATAGGTTTATCCTGGACCAAGGAATTGCGAATTTCAGAATTAAATTCTAAAAAAACTTTCACTTTTTCGTGGACGCAGATATCGAAAAACTAACTCAAACTCGTTTTTCATATTACTATCTGGACATAAAGAGTTTGACTTGCAGACCTGTATGACAAAATTTTTGAAATGCCAGCTATTTAGAAAAATGACATATTTTTTTTCACACATCCAAAAGTGAAAAGCAGCAGCTTCATGTTCTGTATGTTTCATCCCAAATATGCAAAGCAAGGACATTTTTATGTAGTCCACTGCCTTCATCTGGTCTTTGAGAACACATTGATATGTATTTCATGTCCATAAATATCTCAGATGACATTGAAGAAAATAAATCAAATAGGAACCTCACATCATTTTAATAACTAGTTCTTACTTTTGTCACTTCACTGTGTTTTAATATTATGTTCACAGAGGAGCATATATTGGTGAAAATTATTAAAACTGGGTGTCATTTTAAACTTAGACAACAGGGAATGTCATGGCACCTTCAATTATCCTGAAACATTGATATCTATCTAGACAAAGACAGTCAAACTTTGATGTCTGAAAAAATTGTCACCAAAAATTAGCATTTTTCGCACATTTTCCCACTTAAATGGTAAGAAAACGACTTGGACATCATTATGAAGACCCTTAAAAAAGTCACCATCAGAAACAGAACAATTTTTTACATAAGATAGAATATGTTTTAGAATCTCTGATACGTTTTTGTGGCATCAATAATTTTTTCACACTTGTGGCAGTTACTCCTGACCAAGATCTTGAAGCTTGTCCTAGGTAGAAACTGGGTAGAAACTATGGTAAAAACCAGGTTTATTCCAATGGGCTTTTACCATATGGTTTTTACCCGACCAACCCTGGTTACAGCATCAAGTTAAATAAGGAGAAAAATTTCCATCACACTATACACTGTATAGTCTCGTGCAATATTGTCATCTCAGTGCAATGAACACTGACATCATGCTCTTCACTGTGCATAACCTGTACAGGCTTGTGGCACTGGAATGTGTACATTCACCTTCTGTGCTACTAGAGCTTATATGTTTTTCAATATTTATCTTTATTTCTTGGAAATTGCATCAGTTGATAGCTTGCGTAATAACGGTCAATTTAATATATAGTTTTTTAAGGGTCCTATTGTTCTTTGGATCCAACTTAGTAATTTAGAGTAAAAAACAGGGGAAATTTTACATTTTCTAGTGACACACCGCTAAAAGAGGGTCAAAGAAGTGACTAGAAAATATTTCCAAGCAGTACTAGCTACTTGGAATTACTCACAATAAAACAGAAATACATGCTAGTCTGCGAGGAAAAGCAATGATAAAGAAGTTGCGTTTATTTGATGCCAAAACATCTCTATGTTTATCTTTTCATTGAATACATTGTTTTTTAAAGTTTTAAAAATAAGCTATGATATATAAGTTACCAAACAAAAACAAGTTTTTTGTTGCACTGTTTAAATGTTGTTTTGAAATAGCCACATGGTGTATAGCAGAACATTATCATCAGTACACATATCCGCTTTGGAGATCACCCCATCACCATAGCCTTTCTTGACTGCAGCCAAATGTTACAAAGTACGGTAATTTAGCATCTTGCTGTGAACAACACCCATAAACCTGTTTCATTAAGGTTTTTTCCTCATAAAATGATAACATATTATAAGATTAAAATGTTTGTGCAGTATGGTGAACCTGGAGCATCCAGACTTCCAACGGTGGATCATAGTGCCATGTCACACAGAACGTTACATTTCTGCTCCTCAAAAAACTTGCAACAGCAGAGGCATACCAATGATTCAAGGGAGCTGTTTATGGTATGTTAGTAGTTGAACTACCTGGTCATGTTTTGGGCGTATGTATTAAACTGGTTCTTTGAATGTGTTTGATAAAAGATCCAGTTATGATATTTGGAAAAATGCATCACGTTTTTGCATACGTCCCGGCCTCTAAAAAATCTAATGGTCAGAACCAGTCCCGAATCATGTCATAAAGTAGAGTATACTGTTGCTTGATAGCCACAATAGGGTTTTACCTTGAAAAGTTCAAGCATTAGCTAAAGTTACCACAAAGCTCTCTCAATGTCTCAGCCACAGTACGTCACGTTTTGGTGTACATCCCTTTTTTGGGCCTCACATATTTTACCAGATATCAAAAGATGCTTAGGAGAATTATTAGTTTTGAAGACATAGACATAGCCACAAGACCAAGCACTGGTAATAACTGCATTTTTGTATTGCAGGCCTGAAAATTGTAGAATACGCCATGTTTTGTAGTATTTTACAATGGGAGTAGATATGTATCTCAACACATAGGAGGTATTAGGGATTTTTCCCGAAGGGACTAAAAATTTAGGGAGGATGCCTTAAAAGTGCCTTAAGAGGTACTAACCTTAGAGAAGGTCCTAAATGGTGCCTAAAGGTTCCCTAGACCCATTAGGCAGTCCCTAGACGGGATTATCTGTGTAATAGGCAGGGAGCCAGACCTCAAAAAGTGCTTTATTTAAGGATTTGGCTCACCCCGAGAGAGGACCACATAAGTTATATACCGTTTGAATCCCTGAATTCAGTAGTTTTAGAAACTTTCTGTTTCAGTGAAAAATCAGTTGAGAGTTTTTTGTAATTTGGTTACCATGGCAACCAAGTCAGAAAATTATTTGATGAATAGAAAATGAATAAAACGCTCTCATACGGAGTGTTTTTCTTAGATAAACGT
The DNA here is from genome assembly GCA_026936325.1 of Platynereis dumerilii. Lineage (NCBI taxonomy): Eukaryota > Metazoa > Annelida > Polychaeta > Phyllodocida > Nereididae > Platynereis > Platynereis dumerilii. The sequence goes on along the minus strand of JAPTHN010000105.1, from coordinate 136,383 downwards.
AATTTTTCTTTTGAAATACATTTTATGGAAAGGCCCCCATTAATTGGTCACATGACCTTGGGGTAAAAGGTCACATGACCAGCAGAGGAGGGAGTTAAAGAGGCAAAACTAGCAATTTTTAAGCAATACAGACTTAGAAGTTTGCCCTGGACAATGCAGTTCAATGACACATTGTCAAATTATTGATATATGAGAAATGTAATGTCATGCTTTCAAAAAATATGCCATTTGGCATAACTGCTACCATGGTAACAAAAATGTTTATCTTCAAAATAGCAGCCCCATTTACAGATTTAATTTCATTAAAATCGTGTTTCTGGATTATATTTGTTCTTTTACAGTTGGAAGTGAAATTTAAAATGTTGATTTATTAAGTATTGTAGGTGCTTAGATTTTGTATGATTTTTATAGGGGTAAACGGTCACATGACCAGTAGGGGAGGGGTCAAATGGCTAAAACGGGCAGTTTTTCGGCATATGGACACTACAAATAGGCACTGGACAACACAGTTTAATGACACATGGTCAAGGCATTGACATTTGATTGCCCTAATGTCATGCTTTCAAGAAATATATCATATGGAATTACTGTTACCATGGTAACAGAAATGTTTATATTAAAAACAACAGCCGTATTTGTAGATTTAATTTGACTAAAATTATGTTTCTGGCCAGTGTTTGCTCTTTTCCAGTTGAAATTGAAATTTAAAATGATGATTTATGCTGCATTGTAGGTGCTTAGATCTTGTATGATTTTGAGTGGGGTAAAAGGTCACATGATCAGTAGGGGAGGGGATCAAATAACCAAAACTGACAGTTTTTAAAGCAATATGAACACTAAAATAGACACTGGGCGACACTGTTTAATGACACATTGTCAAGGTATTGCAATTTTATAGCTCTAATGCCAAGCTTTCAAGAAATATATCATTATGTCATTACTGTTACCATGGTGACAGAAATGTTTATCTTCAAAATAACAGCCCCTTTTTCAGATTTCACCTCACTATATCATAAATCTAGCCCGTGTTCATTATGTTACAATTGAGAGTGAAATTTTGAAAGGGAATATATTCTGCATTGTTGGAACCTATATTTGGTGTGACTTTAATTGGGTAAAAGGTAGTATGACAGCAGGGAAGAGAGATAATAGGCAAAACTAGTACATTTTGAGTGATAAGGACACTCAAAATAAACACTAGATGATGCAGTAAAATTACATATCAAAGGGATTGATTTGTGATATCAAGCAGACTAACTCATACTTTCAATAAATATAATATTGGAATTTGGCATCACTGTTACCATGATAACGGAAATGTTTATCTTCAAAATAAAAGCCCAATTTGCAGATTTCAGCTCTCTGAAATCAAGAAACTTGCTTATGTTCATTCTATTGCATTTGAGAGTGAAATATCAATTTGGGTATGTGTTATGTATTGCAGTTGTTTTAATTTGGTGAGATTTTCAATGGGGTAAAAGGTAATTTAATCAGCAGAGGGGAGGGGGTTGGATTAAGGAAAACCTAGGATAGTTAAGCAAATTGGACACGAGAAATATACCCAGGACAACACATTGTCAAGGTATTGATATTTGAGTTAATTTTCAGAAACAAAAAAGGAATGAAAGATATTGCTGTGAAAAACTTACCTGCCCATTGAAAAATCCCAAATTGAAAAGCTAATATTAGAGCATAATTTAAAAATGTTTATACAAACTGAACTCACATCATTACCATAGGCCCGTGAAAAAATCCTTCTATTGGAATCTGATCGAACATAAATGCACTTTTCCTGACCAATATTACGAAAAACACACTGTGACTGTTAATATTAATGTTGATTATTTTGAACAGATAAAGGAAGTTGAAAGCCAATGATTGGTACCAAAAACATCACCAGGGGGCAATAGGTTGGCTAATTGATTGGCAGTTAGTTTGTCTGACTGAATTAAGGAGACACCTTCAATGTTTAACTTGAGGAATTTTTCCCTACTGTGCTCATTTCTATGGAGAAATATACGGCACTCCTGTAACTCAACTTCTTTGACTGGATCATTCAATTGTTAAAAAGGCCTGAACCTACATGTTTTGGAATTTTGCACTACAATAAATTAATATAAATATCTCATTTTCAAGGAAAAATTTTCTTCATTATTTAGCATGTGCACAACTTTTCGGAGGTGTAAAATCGAGCATGTATGAGTTCATGGACATGAAAACGAGCATAGGTACTGTACATGCAATAACTAACACTGGTGCTTTCTTATTCATTTGTGCACTGCCAATTCTAACATTCGTGGAGGTGTTACGGGCTTCAGTTTTAGGCTCAAAATTAGGTTTAGAGACAGTTTTAGGCAAGTTCAGTGGTATAATGATCGTAATTGCACCTGCAAAAAATTCGTGAAAGACAATATTATGTCAAATTCGTCTATGTTAGTTTTTGCAGGTTTGCAAATTTGTCTACATGCAAAATATTGCAAAATATATACCTCAAATCTTGGTCTGCAGCAAGAACTTGCTTGTGCAGCTAGTAGACTGGGTTTCTGACATCCTTAACTTCGTATTCACAATTCAGCTCAATTTTGTGTTGGTAAAGGAGGCTTTTCTGGCAAAGTGTAACTGATATAGTGATATACCTATAAATGCCAAGAAGTTCTGAGGAGCTGGTAAACTTGTTGTAGAATCTTCAACATGTTCAATACTAGCAACATTTAGGGTTCTATGAGTCAATCACACTTCAAAATGCCTCTCATTAATTCAATTGTCAAAGAGCCGGTGATTTGATCAAATCAAGTCCCTGAACTGGCATTTGACAGATTTTAAACTGGAGTGACTTAGCCACATGGAATTTCTTGATCAATGTTTTCTGCATCCAGAATGGGAGCAATTTGCTTAAATTGTTATCACTTCTTAGTCCAACTGAAAAAAAAGGCTAAATGTCACAAGAGTGACAAGACTATGTTATAATAAACACTTCTTTAATTCTCCCTATTTAACCCCCCCCCCCTCTCCACCTCTTCATGTGACCTGGCACTTCATTGAAAGGGAATTTCAGCACCTCAAAACAGATATCACTTTTTTTAAATTTCACTTTTAACTGTAACAAAAGGAGTACATACAAAAACATGATTTAATTGAGAGAAATCTCTAAATTTGGCAGCCTATTTTGAAGATAAGCATTTCCATCACCATGGTTACAGTAATGCCAAATAACAATCTATTAAAAGCATGAGTATGCTTGATATCTCATCTTTCTAATATCAATATCTTGGATATGTCATTTAACTGGGTCGTCCAGTGTAAATTTCTGGAGACCAAATTGCTTACTATTTGCTGTTTTTGCCTTCTACGTGTATCTCTCTTCCTTGCTAGTCATATGACCTTTGCCTCCATTAAAAGTCATACCCCCAAAAAAAACAATGTAAGTGTCAATAATATAGAATGTATCACCATTTAGCATTTCACTTTCAATTGTAACAGAATGAACACAGGCCAAATTCACAATTTTTAGTGAGATGAATTCTGCAAATAGGGCTGTCATTTTGAAGATAAACATTTCCATTACCATGGCAACAGTAATGCCAACTGGCATATTGCTTGAAAGCATGGCATTAGATCTGTAAAATATCAATACCAAGGCAATATGACATTAAACTGTGTTGTCTAAATTTATAGAGTCCAAATTGGTCAAAAACTGTTGGTTTTAGCTGTTTGAAACCCTCCCCTACTGGTCATGTGACCTTTTACCCACTCAAAATCATACAAGATCTAAGCACCTGCAATGCAGCATAAATCATCATTTTAAATTTCACTTTCAACTGGAAAAGAACAAGCACTGGTCAGAAACATAATTTTAGTTAAATTAAATCTACAAATACGGCTGTTATTTTTTAAGATAAACATTTCCATTACCATGGTAACAGTAATGCCATATGATATATTTCTTGAAAGCATTACATTAGGGCAATCAAATGTCAATGCCTTGACCATGTGTCATTAAACTGTGTTGTCCAGTGCCTATTTATAGTGTCCATATTGCCGAAAAACTGCACGTTTTAGCCATTTGACCCCTCCCCTACTGGTCATATGACCATTTACCCCTATAAAAATCATACAAAATCTAAGCACCTACAATACTTAATAAATCAACATTTTAAATTTCACTTCCAACTGTAAAAGAACAAATATAATCCAGAAACATGATTTTAATGAAATTAAATCTGTAAATGGGGCTGCTATTTTGAAGATAAACATTTTTGTTACCATGGTAGCAGTTATGCCAAATGGCATATTTTTTGAAAGCATGACATTACATCTCTCATATATCAATAATTTGACAATGTGTCATTGAACTGCATTGTCCAGGGCAAACTTCTAAGTCTGTATTGCTTAAAAATTGCTAGTTTTGCCTCTTTAACTCCCTCCTCTGCTGGTCATGTGACCTTTTACCCCAAGGTCATGTGACCAATTAATGGGGGCCTTTCCATAAAATGTATTTCAAAAGAAAAATTACGTTTATCTAAGAAAAACACTCCGTATGAGAGCGTTTTATTCATTTTCTATTCATCAAATAATTCTCTGACTTGGTTGCCATGGTAACCAAATTACAAAAAACTCTCAACTGATTTTTCACTGAAACAGAAAGTTTCTAAAACTACTGAATTCAGGGATTCAAACGGTATATAACTTATGTGGTCCTCTCTCGGGGTGAGCCAAACTCCAATTTTTCTGGCCTGGCTCCCTGACTATAATGTTATCTCTCAAATGAGATTAAAACAAATAACATGAGCTAAAAAGACTAATGTTTCGTGGTGTTTTAAAGCAAATGTCAAGGATGGTCAGTCAGCAGTTCACAGCTATACTATGTATTCTGCAGCATAAATGCAAAATTTAACACACTGGCCATGCAATTGATATAAAATGATAGATAGATGGATGGATGGATGGATGGATTGATGGATAGATAGATTTACCAGCCAGCAATAGACAGATAGACAAATAGACAGACGGACAGATAGATAAATAGATAGATATACCAGCCAACGACAGATAGACAGACAGACAGACAGATAGATAGATAGATAGATAGATAGATAGATAAATAGGTAGATAGATAGATAGATAGATAGATAGATAGATAGATAGACAGATGGATAGATAGATCGATCGATAAATAGATATACCAGCCAGCGATCTATAGACAGATAGATATACCAGCCAGCGATAGACAGATAGATAGATAGATGGATTGATAGATATCATTCATTTGATTTAAATCGAATTATTTGATGTTAATCTGGTTTCTGCCATTCAATAGTTTGTATTTCTTATAAAACTTGGTGAGAATCGCAACAATAGTAAATAGATAAGTAGATAGATATACAGGTAGAGATGCTGATAGAGAAAGGTATGTACATGAACAGACAGATAAATTTATAGGTACCACTCAGGAAATCGATACATATATACCATTGCAATCGGTTGGAGAAGAAAATCATATTGATATGTTTTAGAACATTGTTCGATGAATGTAATCGAATGATCAATATGATAAATCAGATAGCTGATTGGAATGAATGGATTAAGTTTCACTGTGAGATCAATTGTGCTGCCAACAGGGGGAAATTACAAATCAAAGTTGGGTACACTTTATAGTGGCGGATCCAGGAATTCTTAGAGGAGGGGTCCAGTGTGGCCAGAAGCTTACACTTTCTACACTGCGCCAAGAGTGTTCTGAGCATTAAATAGACTTGAAATGAGGGGGGGGGGTCCAGACCTCCTGGGCCTCCCCTCCCCCGGATCCGCCCCTAATTTACAAGACATGACCTCATGATTTCGACATAATTGGGGACACAGTCAAAGTGTTTTTATGTCTGCGAGAGGTGGCATAACATGTGCAAAGGTCTGTTCATTTGTCAACTTGGTGTGTGTTTGACATCTTTGCTGAATCTATGCAGTGTACATGACATTGTACACACAATGATATTTAATGCTCCAGCCAGGTGTTTGAACCCGTATCTTATGAGGTACAAGCAGTGATCAGCACCATCATCAATCATATATATATATATATATGTTGCAAGAGTAATAGAACTTTTACATGTGTAAAACAAAGCCTCCAATAAACAAAGAGATCCTCAAAAGTCTCACAATTCCCATTAATGATAGGCAGCAGCATGGACCTGAAAGGCCGTCAGATCGATCTATCTATCTATCTATCTATCTATCTATCTATCTATCTATCTATCTATCTATCTATCTATATATCTATCTATCTATCTTTCTATCTTTCTTTTTTTTTTCTTCCTTCTTTCTTTCTTTCTTTTTTTCTTTCTTTCTGTCTTTCCATCTATGTGCAATGCTGCCTGCATATCTACATGTAGCTGTGTGCTTGTACAATTTATAATCGATTGTTGCTTCATGTGTTTACACAATATAAATTCTTGTTATAATGTTTTTGCTTATTTCAGATGAATCATAACTGTTGTAATTTGAATGTTTGCTGTTACAACTGGTAATCCACCTCAGGCCAGCCGTAGGGACTCTTTAAGGCCTTCCCTTAGCTTAATACCTCTTAAGGCACTTTTAAGGCATCCTTCTTAAATTTTTAGTCCCTTCGGGAAAAATCCCTATTAAGCTCTGAAACTTCCGTGGTTAGTGCCTAGGATGATCCTCTTTGAAATGGTGTTTAATATTGAATATTACAAGACACTTTATTTTACACCCTGTGGTGACCAGAATCTGTACGCATTCCCATGCTACAAGCCTACAAAATGTAACAAGTACCTTGAGCATAGCGTATTGTCCAAGTGCGTGAAGATCTGGAATGTAGAATGAGAATGAGGTTACTTTTAAATCAAGCTTATTACATATAATGGTTCTAACAGTACAATGTTATATCAAATACTACATCAGATGCCTGCCATTTCACTTCGAACATTCATTTTTCTTTCCCACATGTGTGTCATATTTTTCCAAACTAAAATTGTGATCTTCCTGGATTGTGCAGAATAGGTCAATAAAAAATACAAAATGCATCTTCTATTATTTTCTACCAAACTTAATAATGTAATATGTGTCATGTTCTCTGGCAATTGCATTGTGCTGCTGCCCACATGGTATGGATTTAGATGACTACAAGAGATTGCGTTGAAGTTGACTTCAGGATTTTTTTGCTTTGGGTTTTTAGACGATTTTTGTTTTCCCCTTTGTCTAAAATAATATGCATTCGATCTTGATCTGCTTTAGCCTGGTACAGGGTATGGTTATTTTGATGATATTTTGACTTCAAATTTGGCATTAAAATCAGCCTAAATTTTGTAGTTACTTAAAATTGGTTTATAAATGGTGACATGTCGTACTCAGGTGATGTATTGTGCATACTAGTAAAATACAGAAGCTCAATATCAAATCTAATTCAAACATCAACAATGAAACACTGTCAAAAACAAAGAATTTTTGATAACGAAGTGTTGTCCCATTCAATAATCACAAAATCATTCACTAATGTATCAGATATTAGTCTCACTTGAGTATGCATCTACAACACATCATGTATAAGAAAACAGCAAGGAAAATACTGTTGATATGTCTACTAAGCTCTACTTCAATGAGAATTTGTATTAGTTAGATACCAATTTGGAGGGTTCCACCATGCGCTCCCTCCATTCGGCATGTAACTGACAAAAAATGCATGTTAGAACCCGGCAAAGAGGCGTCTAACTGACATTGACATCAGATGCTTCTTCTATGGTATCTTTTTACTTGTGTTTGCAAAATAAATATTTATCTGATTGTTTATTTACTGTTGTTAACGGTGTTAATCCTTAGTAGGGTGCTTACATGCAAAATTTTCAGTTAAATCCTGGTTTTTCCAATGGTATAAGTATCTTGGTGATGTGTAACTGTAATTAAAAAAATGTGTACCTTTAGTTTAGCGATGACTTCTGTTGCAATTGAGTTGCTAGTGATCAAAATAGAGCCATGTTGTTCAGGTTGATTGACAGACCCAAATCTTAGTAGCCTCAAAACCATTTCTGTCAGATCTTCTTCCCTTGCCAATGCACTTCCCTTGTAATTGTGATGTAGAGACTGAAAAAAGCACAGAAAACATTAACAATCAATTCAAAGCTCCTGTCAGAAATTTTCGTATGGTTGTTTATTTATTTCACAGTGGAGGCCCCAATAAAGCCGCGGCTGATGTGGCTTAGGGTGGTCCACATTTCAAAGGGAAAAATCAAATCTTCTAAAACCCCCAATTTGAAAGTGGAAATTGATGACCACATAAGTAAAACAAACACAAGCAAAATTTCAGCCAAATCGGTTAATATTTAGAGGTGGCACAAAGCCCTAGAAGTTTATAATGTAATTCCTCACTCGCGCAATTGAAAATTTGGTCAATTTCCCTGATCTTTCTCACAAGGGAATATTTTTTCCTGATTTTTTAGTATATGAAAAAATTGGCATGGCAAAGTAATATCTGTGGGTTATTAGGGTGCCTCATTTCATAAAAAGTTTCGAATAGCCCACTACCTGGTATTTCATGGTGCTACTTATAGTACGGTGTATGAGGTCAAAAAATGGACCCGCAAGTTAACCAGCTGGAATTCGGTCCACCTTGTACCAAATTTTCTGAATTTTCCAGAAATGACATCCGTTTTGCTCCAGTCCGAGGCTATCTGCATCAAAAATGGTTGTCAAGGCAACCCTTTTCTGTTTTAAGAAATATGTATAAATAATGGATTTTGTTCTGTAAAATAAGGTATGTTTGCTGCAATTGGTGGCATTTGACCTAAAAATCTTCCCTTGCATGTTTCATGATGTTTCAGTTGGATTTGCAACTCTTTGTTATTGTTATGTTACCATAGCAACGGTTTGAATGATAAAAAGTCATATTTTGCCTACTTACTGCAAAAACAACATTGATGACAGGAAAAATATTTCAGTTACCAGCATGCTTTTTCTGGTATTTCAAAGCGCAAGTCCCTAAAATTAAGAAAAAATTATCACAGGCCAGCTGTGTTGATAAATTTTACCATGGCAACAGATTTAAATTGATGATGCACATTTTTTGTAAACGAACCAATTCACATATTTAGCCATTTCTCAACTTCAAATTACTGTAGAATCGTGAAATTTGGTACATCGACTGGAATTTTGACCTTCTTTATTTTTCTATAATTTTTTGAGATATATGTTGCCATGGCAACCATTTGCACCCCTTTTTTCAAACAATTACACATCAGCAGTTATGCTTTGCTAGGTATGGCTTTGTAATACAGTAAATTGAGGTAAATTTGATTAAATGTGATTGTAGAACATCACCGGTTTGTTTTCTTAAAATATCTTCCATTTTCAAGGTCACACGACGATTACCATGACAACCAAATACAATAACAATGATCTCGTTAGCCTAAAACGATCTTCTTCAAACTGGTAGGCAAAATGATTGAGATTTTTCTTAGTGAATCCATTCCCAACAACAGTTACTCTTATCTACAGTGTGTCTTACTATTGTATTTGATAAAATACACAACTTTGTTCATAAATTACTGAGGATAGCAGAACAAACTGAAGGTTTTTGAATGAATGAGCACAGTTAAACGGCTTCAAACCTTCAAATTGGCCTTTCGAAGATGGGGCTTCAAGGCATAAATATTATCATTATGGAAGTGAATTTATGGATAGATTACAAATTTTAGCCATCAAGAATAGTAGTTCCTGATAACCAGAAAAAAAAATTAATTTACCTGTTTTCATTCCTTTAAAGTCGGCCATCTTGGATTCGAAACTTCAGATATAATCACCAGCTGAGTGATCTGATAACATCAGATTTTAGCTATTTCTCAACAAATGATTACAGAACAGTTCTGAAATTTGGTACACAGACTGGGATTTTTTAGTTGTTTCATTTTCTGAAGGAAAAAAAAACAAATATGTTGCTATGGCAACTGTTCAAACCCCGTTTTCAGACAATTTCCTACCAGCACTGTAATGCTGGCCTGGACATGGCTGTGTGATATAGTAAATTGGTGTAAGTTAGATGAAATTTGATTGCAGAATATCATCGGGTTGCTTATTTTAATGTCGTATTTTGATGATCACATGATTGTTACCATGGCAACCTGATACACTACCCTATCAGCATGCCTCGGCGGTCCAACGTTGGACCGCCGAGGCATGCTGACAGGGTAGCAATGATTTATCAGCAGAAAACACTGACTGACAAGCCAGTCTGCTGTTTAGAGCAGGCGAGAGGAGCAAAGCTGCAGACTTGAGAAATTCATGTGAATTGGACATCGAATTGGCATGTAGATCACTGGGACAGCTGCCTTTCAGGCCCGCATCCTGCAGAACAGAGCTGGATCTGCCCAGAAAAGTATGTACATGTAAGCCAGGACATGAAATAGAGCATCACCAGCGAAATGTTGTAGCCTTCTCCCTCCGGTCCCAAAAGTGCAGGTGCTCTAGCCTGCATAAAAAAGTCTTTTTCAAACTAGTGTACAGTACAATTAGATTTTCATCAGTGAATCTATTGCTAAGAACGACTACTTCTCTTCCCAGTGTGTGAAACCATATTTCTTATGTTTGAAATAAAGAACCTGGGACTTTTATTTTATATCATTAATGTGATATTGTATCCGTATTTGTAGGGTTTATCTCCACTTCTACTTAATATCTGGGCTTCCTTTTTCCCTGTGCCTTCCTTTGGCCCCCAAGGCAGTACTTTCCCCTTTTCACGGCCATTGCATTCCTTTTAATGCTCTATTTTATGATAATAAGTTTTCAGCTGATTCATATATACTGTACAGAAGAGGGTGGAACCTGCAACGTCTCTCTCAGTTGCTCACTTTCTTTGAGCACCAGGTAATATTTCTGGAGTCCTGCTGTAATGAAGTGATTTATTTTCCGGAAAGTCAATCTGTACACCCAAATATATGTATATTCCAATTAATTTTGCAGGTAGCATGGGCTTATTGCTAGTAATAACTGAAGATCATGGCTTGAACCTAATTTTTGATGTAAATGGACAGCTAAAATTCATAAAATTTTACTCATGAAAAGGGAGCTGCGCAGAATTTAAGCGATCCCTGTTGACATAAATTCATGAATGGTATAAATGTAGTACACATCCAGGCTGTCTAGAATGACAACCACAAAAGTATCCACTCAAATGGCGGAACATAGGATTCAAAATGGCCAATGCCATTACTAATATTTCAGTAACTGAAACTAATATGTTGCTATTGGCAGCTTGAAACTATCTGAAGGGGCTATGAGCCGTCAATTAATTTTTATTTCTTGACATGGTATTTTTCTTCCTTTTGTTTATAAATAATTGGCTGTATGTAGCCTTGGAATAACAGGGCATATTAGCCAAAAATCAAATTTTAAAGCAAATATCCTGGACTCCTGGTACAGACTGTATGAGTTTTTGAGCTTGTAGCGTCTTTCATGCTGATTGTATGTAATTTGAAAATGCAGATCAGTATTGCTTACAAACATTCATAATAGCATGCAAACATTTAAGCATTTCAGTGGGGTTAATTCAGATGTTGGACCCTCTCTCAATGATCCTAATTAAGACAAAAGCGAATGAAATGTTACCCTTTTGATTCATGATAATTTAACAGACTTTCAAACAAAATTGATGCAATATCACTTGGGCAAGAGGGCCAGTTCCCTAGCCAACTGCTAGAAGCAACTTATTATGCCCAGTCAGACTTTTGCATTTCTGGGGTCCTTTTTAGTCTATAAACATACATACATACATACAAACCGGACCCACTACACTCCACTGTATTATATCGCCAAACTTAACGGAGATTTTGACACATAATCTCACATCATTGTTAACTAAACAGTGATTGGGATTTTATCCGGCTGCCTCTTGAATGTTTTACCACTGAGATAAAGGGCTGACCCCCTAGCCAAGTGTGCCAGTAGGAACCTATTATAACAAACCTTCAAGACTCTACAGTCTACAGTCTACAATATTATAGCAACCAGCCAAACTAGGCTCGATGTAAAATGGGCCTAATGTTTTCATTTGCATGTTTCTGTCGGTCCATCCATAATCCATCTGTCAACACAATTAGGAAAAAACTACAGAACTGTTTCAATCCACAACAAGATGTTTTCTAATAAAAAGAGCTTTAAAGAAGCAGAGGCAACAAACAGATAATATTGCAATTTTAGACCAGACTCAGCTACTGTTAACATTTTTAGATTGTTTTGTGCAGGTGGCGAGATACACTTCATTTTCATATAAATACTACATAAGAAAACCAATGCTAAGTTGTAATATAAGCATTTCATCTTAACATTTTAAACTGGAGGGAAGTACAGCATATGTGATAATATGATACATATTCCCACAAAATTGGATTTTTATGGTATTATGTAACTCTAGATGTGTGCTTTTATCCATAAATTTACATCCACAACGGCCATTTGGATGCTTTGAAGCTCCTTAAAAACACCCTTTTATGCTGATAAAATCATTGTTATTGTATCTGGTTGCCATGGTAGCAGTCATGTGACCATGAAAATAGAATATTTTAAAAATAAGCAACCTGACGATATTCTGCAATCACATTTAATCTAATTTACATCAACTTACTGTGTCACACAGCTATATTTTGGGCTGCAACGCTATTGCTGATAGGAAATGGTCTAAAAGTGGGATTTAAATGGTTGCCATAGCAACAATATGTTTTGTTCTGCAGCAAATGAAAGAACTAAAAGATTCCAGTCTGTGTACCAAATTTCAGAACTCTACTGTAATTATTTGAGGAGAAATGGCTAAAAATGTTAATCAGTTCATTCACCAAAAATAGCTGGCAATTATATTTGCCAATTTGGAACCAAGATGGCCGACTTTAAAGGGATGGAAACAGGTAAATCCATCAATTTTTCTAGTAATCAGGATCTACCATTCCTGAAAGCTGGGATCTGTACTTCTATCCATAAATTCACATCCATAATGATCATTTTGATGCCTAGAAGCCCCATCTTCAAGAGGACAATTTGAAGGTTTTAAGCCGTTTAACTGTGCTAATTTATTCAGAAACCTTAAGTTTATTCTGTTATCCTCAGTAATTTATGAACAAGGTTGTGTATTACATCAAATACAATAGTTTCACACACTGTAGATAAGAGTAACTGTTGTTAGGAATGGATTCACTAAGAAAAATCTCAATCATTTTGCCTACCAGCTTGAAGAAGATCGTTTTAAGCTAACGAGATCATTGTTATTGTATTTGGTTGTCATGGTAATGGTCATGTGACCTTGAAAATGGAAGATATTTTAAGAAAACAAACCGGTGACCTTCTACCATCACATTTAATCAAATCTACATCAGTTTACTGTATTACACAGCCATATCTAGCCAAGCATAATTGCTGATGTGTAATTGTTTGAAAAAAGGGGTGCAAATGGTTGCCATGGCAACATATATCTCAAAAAATTTTAGAAAAATAAAGAAGGTCAAAATTCCAGTCGATGTACCAAATTTCACGATTCTACAGTAATTTGAAGTTGAGAAATGGCTAAATATGTGAATTGGCTCGTTTACAAAAAATGTGCATAATCAATTTAAATCTGTTGCCATGGTAAAAATTAATAACACAGCTGGCCTGTGATAATTTTTTTCTTAATTTTAGGGACTTGCGCTTTCAAATACCAGAAAAAGCATGCTGGTAACTGAAATATTTTTCCTGTCATCAATGTTGTTTTTGCAGTAAGTAGGCAAAATATGACTTTTTATCATTCAAACCGTTGCTATGGTAACATAACAATAACAAAAAGTTGCAAATCCAACTGAAACATCATGAAACATGCAAGGGAAGATTTTTAGGTCAAATGCCACCAATTTCAGCAAACATACCTTATTTTACAGAACAAAATCCATTATTTATACATATTTCTAAAAACAGAAAAGGGTTGCCTTGACAACCATTTTTGATGGAGATAGCCTCGGACTGGAGCAAAACGGATGTCATTTCTGGAAAATTCAGAAAATTTGGTACAAGGTGCACCGAATTCCAGCCGGTTAACTTGCGGGTCCATTTTTTGACCTCATACACCGGACTATTATTTCAGAATACAAGTCTATGCCAAATTTCAAGAAAATAAAAATATTTATGTTCTAAGGTCCCTCAAGAGCTCTGAAGATAACAGGGTTAAAATTAAGCGTTTTTAGCGATTTTTGTCAGGTATACATGTTTCTATTCATAATCTTATCATCGTAACAGTACAGATCATGCAAAATGTCAGTGCTTATAAATCTGGATATATAAAAGATGCATTTTTAAACCTTAAAAAAAAATTAATGATAAAATTACCAATATTTAAGTATTTTAACGTGCTTTAAAGTGAAAACCACCCATTTAAATGGCAATATCACTGATATTCAAACAGTCTGGGAGGTTCAATTTTCCAGTGGGGCAAATTATCTCAAATGTCAATCAGACTATTTATTATATAGCCAAGAAGTAAGGACAAAGCTTCACATGTTCATTTGCTGTCTACACATGAAATAGGTTTTGTTTATCCTGCATTGTAACATTTTCCTGAAATTGCTAAATTGTGTGTTTTAGGTTTCTCAGGAGCATTTAATGCATAAACTAACAGGTTTTGTGTACAATGCAAGTGATAACATGCAACAACTTCTGAGACAGGCTGTAATCTTTCATATGAATACTTCAAGGTACAATTACCACTTTTACCAGGTTAACAGAAATTCAAAAGGTTAGGAAACTCTTTTTTTAATGAGTCCTTCATTTAGTGTCAAAGGTTCTTAGTCTGTATTAAATAACCTAATTTGATTTAAGATGTCAAACTGATCTTATTGCAGGGTATTGAACAATCAGTTGTCTGCCACACAAAAAGCATCTGTTCAAAATTATGATTCCTTTTATGGATAGAATTAACAGCACATGCTGGACACTATTTTCTCTTAATTCATTATTACAAACTTTTCAGAATTAGAAAATATAAATGTGTTGTCCAAAAGCCTTGGCTGACTTGAATATGTCATGTCTTGTGTGGATTACTAGTACTTTAGTACCGTACTGGCCTGATGTAATACATGTACTAAGTTTGCTTGGCCATGAAATATTTGTTTTAAAACATATATGTTTGCAAAGTACTGGGTACAAATTAGTGGATGCACCAAACAAATATGAATGACTTGCATGTTCTGCATTGTGTTTCCTGCCTTGAATGTCACCGTTCCTTGTTATTCTGAGATGGACATGCCCAAGATGTTGTCATCTTCCTACTGTCCGCAGGACATGTACACAGGTCAATTGTGAAATGACAGAAAGGCTTGTTTTTTTTTTTTACATTATTGATATTTGTGTTGAAATAAAATACAAAGCTACTGTAACAGACAAACCGTGCTTGACTTGCAACAAGAAAGTTTACAATAAAATTTGGTTGACTTGTCAGGTCTGGGAAAATGAATAAGCAGGAAGGAGAAAAGGAGGGTTTTAAGACTTTTAGAAAATTGTAGTATATTTCTATGAATTTAAAAAGATTTTTTTGCACAGCCAGTGTCGATATTTAGACACATTAGTGACTGCAATGAGTTCCACAAACTTGTATTGTCTTATTTTTGTCTTTTTTGGTACAATTTGCAACTATTTTATTGAAATTTTAATAAAGCCAACTACAGGAGGAACATTTTAAGTGTTGCAGAGCCAGCCAGATGATGAGGCCTCTGACTAATTATGTCTTTGCCTGAATTTTGGGTCTGATGTCTCAGTATTATATTGGTATAGGAGTCAGGTGTATGCAATGTATTGCAATCTGAAAATTTAGTAGATTTGTACAGACATTAGGTAGTTAAAAAAATTATTTCAACTTGCCTCAGTGATTCAGAAAGTTGAGACGGAATTTGTTGAAGTTGTTACAGAAATGGGATGGATATGACATCAGTCATATCTTCATTTTTAAGCCAATGCTGGTCAAGGTGTCAAACAGTCTGATGCAAGGGTGGATACTAATGAATCACATTTAGGCCTGGTGTCTATAATTGAGCCTCCCTCACTCCTGAGGGTAGGAATTAAGTAGAACTGTTCCGATTTGTACTGTATATCAGTGATATTTCCATTAAAATGGGCGATTTTCACTTAAAACCATTATAAAATACTTCAATACATGTATTACCATAAAAAATATTTTTTTTGGGTTGGAAAATGCATCTTTTATGTTTTCAGATTTACAAACATGGACATTTTGCATGATCTGTGCTCTTACAATGAAAAGATTATGAATAGAAATATGTATAGCTGACGAAAATTGCTAAAAACGCTTAATTCTAACCCTGTTGTCTGCAGAGCTCTTGAGGGACCTTAGAACATAAATATTTTTTCTTGAAATTTGGCTTGGACTTGTATTCTGACATAAGTAACACCATGAAATACCAGGTAGTGGGCTATTCGAAACTTTTTATGAAATGAGGCACCCTAGTGGGTTATCTTTTATTTATAATTCATAGTAAGTGAAGTATTTGCCTGTTTTTATGAAAAAAGGCTGGATAATTTACTTATGCAATATCTATGTTGATCTGCTACAAAACTTTGTAAGTCAGAAAGAATATCAGGACTGGATTGGCCATCCTGTACTTACCAAAAAAAAAGGTTACTTGATCAAAATAATATGCCGTTATAGCAAGATTGGCAAATACCGATGATTTTGAGGTCTTTCAATGGGCAATTGCATGTTAAACTTCAACGGCTTTGTGCCGTCTCTAAATATTAATTGATTTTGCTGAAATTTTTACACAATACCTTTTATCCATATAAGATCAGAATGCTAGATTCAAATCTGAGAAATTCAGAAGAAAGTGTTTTTGGACCACCCTAATGTGGCTATGGTCTGAAATTACAAAATAGCAATAATCTAATGAAATGTGTTCCTTTTGTAATTTGATGGTGATAAGCACTTAATTGTTTTTTATTGTACGATTTAGTACTGCGATTAATTTATTTAAAATCTGTTATCATTACTGTTGTACAGGTTAATAAGGTATCTCTATACTGTTCATGTGAAGCTTTCTTATGATAGAAATGTCAAGTCCTTCTGTATGTCAACTGTCAGTCTACTACCCTTATTTGCAATTTTGTTATTGGCCTCTGTCGAGGTGTAGTAGTGTTGATTGGCAAGTTTATTGGTCAATTGTTTGGTGATTTGCTATATAAAAATAAGTATCAAATACAGGAGGTAAAAGTTTAAATTTAAAGACATGCTTTTTGAGGACAATGAGAATGCTAAGTTATTGCTTCTTTTAAATGAATGTGAACATGTGGATTAGAACAATGATCAAATGATCAGACCTGCTAAACAAGCCAGGTGTGAACCTGAATCATATCAGGTGAATTTTGGGACTTTATTAGTGAAAAACAGAGGGTGAAGCAAAGCACTGACAACTGCAAAAATGAGGTAAATGCCTATTTGACAGAACCTTGTATTAGCCAAAACTGTGACCCCCTTGAGTACCGGCGTTGCCATCGGCAGCAGTACCCCGCCCTTCAGTAACTAGCCAGAAAGTTCCTTTGCATGCAATGTACTAGTGTGCAATCAGAATGACCTTTTTAGTTCAGCTGGACAAGTTGTGTCAGACAGACGAGCAAGATTACATGCAAGCAAAAACCTAGAAAAGGATTTTCACTCCGAAGAATATGAACTTGTAACTATGCTCCATGAAATATTGATACATCGGACTATCATTGAAAACTTAACGCAATTTGGTTGTTCGTATACATGCTTATGTTTATCAGAGCTCTTTCACTGATGAACCTTTAATACATACTGTTATAATCATGGTTATTTTCAACAAGATTATTTGGATTTTAATATGAACTTGTATAACTGATATTGCCGTACAGCAATAATCCCCCGCGGGCCCCGTTTGACCCCAGCCCAGCCAACTCTCCCCTTTCAATTCATGTCCATAATCTTGTGTAGATTTTGCTTGCACTCATTTTGGGAATAAAAATTCCTTTCCAAGTGATGGACATTTCTGATAGAGGCTGTGACAAATATATTAATAGACACATGTCTGTCGTGGCCAATATTCCTTTGCTTTGTACTGTGCTAGGAAATGTAGATGCACTGAATGCATTAGCAAGCCATTCAGTAATATGTCTGTCTATGATTGGTACTTCCACCCATACTATTAAGCATTTTCAGTGCATAAAGGCAGGACATATACCTTATCATCAAAAACGTACAAAATCCTTTCCCTTCAACGTGAATCATTCCCCTTTTAGGCCTCATGGCAGGATACACCCTCAAACCCCTGGGGTTACCACTGTTTTATCATGGGGCAACTGAGGGTAGTTGAGGGATGGCGAATTTGGTTGAGGGGAGGCGAGTTCGTTTGAGGGGAGGCGAGGGGATGTGAGTTTAGTCGAGGGGAGGCGAAATTTAGCTGAGGGGAGGCGAGTTTACTTGAGGGCAGCCGAGTTCAGTTGAGGGGAGGCGAGTTTAGTTGAGGGGAGGCGAGTTTAGTTGAGGTAAGTTGGGTTTAGTTGAGTTTAGTTGAGGTTACTTGAGTTTAGTTGAGTTAAGTTGAGGGTAGTTGAGGGAAGCTGAGGGTAGTTGAGGAAGTGAAAAGGGGTAAGTTGAGGGTAAAAGAGGTTAAGTTGAGGGTGCTGAGTTTATGAGAGGGTTTGGAGGGTGCATCCTGTCATGAGGCCTTTTTTAGTAAAAAAAAGGTACTATATAGTTCAAGTCTCGACAAAAAAAAATAAATTTGGTTGGGCCCGATCCAAGCACTGTGACACTTCTTTCACTTAGGGCATGAAATTCACACAAAAGTTATTCAAAGGCCTAAAATGGAATGAAAATTTTATCATCCAACCTCAATAAGTCACAATTAAGAAATGGATGGATGATTGGCCCTTTACATCTGGTATTTGTGCACTTGGTAGGCTTATTAGAACAGGAGTAGGATACGGCAATGAGGCGATGGATGATTGACAGACCCGCCCAGCAATAGTCCGGTTGACCCTGCAAGAGCTGGTTTCGAACCCGGGACGCAGCGATTGGCATCCCCAGCATGCAACCACTGAGCTAGCACCCCCCTCAAAACTAACATATCTTGAAGTTGACATTGTTGCGGCTGCCAAAAGAGATTAATTCCAAGTAAAATGCAAGCTAAATGTCACGGATGCAAAGAAAGGAGGCACAAAAGAAGTTTACATGGAATTACTTTGATTGAAAAAGATAGTGAGATGATTACTGGTTACAAAGAGTGAACAGTGAGAGTAATGGGGGGGGGTTACATAACACAGCAATAGATAGAATTATCTTTTTGTTTCAAAAATAAAATAAAAAATAGGGTCCAACACTTTTTGCAAAAATGTTGCACAAAAACACCAATATCTCATAAAATAGACATGATATCAGCATCTGCTTTTAACCACTACTATGACACTTTGTTTCTCCATCATTCTGTGCCATACATTTTGCAAATTTCTCAAAGAGCAATACATGCCAATGATGTAAAAATATTTGTTCAAAAAAATTGTATTTGAAAAGGTTTTAAAGAAAGCCCTTTGATATTGCATGAACCTGGTCCCAAAACAAAACGACTGGGTGAAAAAAAATATGGTTTGGGAAACTAGAACGATTCCCCTACTTATGCATTTTGCCACCCAAAAAATGTCAAAAATGAGGGGTAAAAAAATGTTAAACTTTATTTGGAATTTCAAAACTACCTGAACATAAAAGTTCATTACAAACGGAGCATAGCTGCACTTTTTCTGCACCGGTAGGGGAGAGTGGGGCATAACCACCCCCCTAAGACTAAATGTCTCACCGGATGATAATGACCAAAGCAATTAAGATCTCCAACTGGCAATATGACACACTCTTAGAGTACTTTCATATCCCCTACCTGCAGCATCATATGACTCTCCCTTATAGCACAGGGATATGAAATAGTTTTTGGTACAAGGCGGGTGGTTATGCCCCATGCTCGGGGCATAACCACCCACCCCATGGGGCATAACCCCTCCCCCAAGGTACCAGCAACAAAAATAACTGGAGGTTTTCCATATCTGGTGGAAGGATACTATGTCCCTTTCTGATGAAAATGCAGGTGCACTCGACTTGGAAAGTATCAAACCATATCAGTGTCCTCACTTTTGCTATGGCAATGACTTCTGAGATATTTCTCTTCTGGACGCTCCCGCCAATAACAATCTTTTAGTTTTTCAAGACAGCCCAAATCACAGACTGAACCAGGACAACGTACTCAGCGTCATCACGTTATAACAGTCTATACTGACTAGTGGCGCCGCTTGCGGGGATGACAACAAAGCATGTAAACAACAGCAGAACAGAGCATGTGGCTGTAGAAATCACCCAAAAACGGGTTTTAAAGGTGAGTAAATGGCATGATTGATATGGAATGCTATTGTTATTGATGAAAGACAAGTTTATTGCAATTTAGGAGGAGTCTGGATGCCTGTCAATAGCAATTGAGGCCGATTACACTTTGTCCAGGTGTGAAAATGTCAGAAATTTCTATAATGAACATGTTGATTCAAGGCAAATCAAAGCATCCTGGATGGTTTATATGCATAAAAGGCATAAATGGGCCCTCATATTCAAGGGTATGACCAACCAATTTATGTAATAACTAGGCCTATAAACTAAAGTACTATCGATGTGGCTATGTCAGTGGACTGAACTACCCAATGTTATGGTAGGCCTATAGGCCTATGGTGTTTAAAAGTGCATGAGAAAGCAATGCTGTTGGATGCACACTGTCAGTGAAGTTCAGTGAACTGCACTCATTGAGAACAGTGGCAGATCCAGCCCTGTATTTTGGAGGATCAACCCCCCCCCCTTTTGGCAGCAAATATTTTTTAAAAGCATTGACCTAGCAACCTGCATGGGTCCCCTACTGATCAGCTGATAATTGGATCCATGCAATTTACTATAAAATTTGTGAAAATTCACTAAACCATTTGCTACATTTGGTGAGGCCATGACCTGGTCAATATTCAGTGGCGCAACTAGAGGGTCTTGAGCCGGGGGCACCTGGAGAGGAGGGGGGGTAACGCGATTCTCTGGTAGGGCACCCTTTATACTAACTGTATATTTTTGCCAAGGACAAGAAGTTTATATGGGGGGCACCTGGGGGGCATAGGTCTAATATGAAGGGGGGGGCGGGTTCGTGCCCCCCTTTGCCACCCCCATAGGGATGCCATTGTTTAGAATATTTTGCAATTGGGAAAATTAAACATTTATCTGAAATATTTTTTAATTTCTTCTGTTCCTGGGATGGCTTCACAGATACTTTGTGTACAAGCGGCCACAACAATTCAGGTTTGATGAGCTGGCAACTACATATCAAAGGAGGCATTGCACTGGTCAGATGAGTTTAGCAGGAAAAAATCAAAGGCAAGATCGGACTCATAGAGTTGACTTCCGCAAATATTGCTGGAGATCACCATACCAGAAACTTTTACATTTGTGATCATTTTCCCATTGACAAAGTCACCTGAACGTCGGCTCAAGCAGCAGAAGTTGGACCTTAAACACCTGTGGCGTATCAGGGGGATTGTTGCCCCCCCCCCAGACCACTGAGATGTAAATGAAATTTTGAAAATATGCAGCAACACAGGCAGGTGAATGCCGAAATGACGCCCTCGTAAGCATGTGCGAATGCCAAAAACGACGCCCGGCTCCCCCAAGACCACCCTTTCTGGATCTGCCCTGAACACTGTGTTGGCCTGCCCATCGATGCTTTTTGGACTGGACAATAATACAACATGCTTATAAAGGCCCTATCTAAAATCTAAAAAAGTCACTCTGCCATATTTATCTACTAATTACTGAAATGGCCTAATGGTTGTTTTTCAATTTCATGTAGATCAATAATGTGCACTTCAATTGAAAGATTGGTGTTGTTTAAATAAAATGTACATAGAGTTACTCATTTCTGTATGTTTTGTATAATAAGTCTCAGATAGTACTATTGCTACTATAAGAGTGAATTACTGGTCAAATATACATGTAGAGGACACCTGGGCAAGTTGATGCGCATTTTAGATTTTGCCCTCTGATGACTAGAAAAGCAAAAGCATGAAAATTCCTGGGATGTCACATGAAAGCCAATGTCGTTGTTCATCCTTTCTGATCGGTAATTCCTCTTCATGATCATCTCTCTGGTTTGTTGTACTGTCACTTTGAATTTTTTTTTTGAAAAGGATCAACTTGCCCCTCTACCATTGATGAGGCAAGGTCATTCCTGAACTTCCTCCCTCAAAGATGAAAATACAATGAAATATGATACCTGAGCACATTCTTTGATTATTGTAGACCACATTTGTGAACATTGCACTCCTGTCAGTATTGCATTGCCTCTCAGACTCACTGGAAAAAACTATGACCCTCCTTGGTTCCCTAAGGCCACACATGATTGATCTTTAGCTTCTCGGATCTTCTCGAGGCACTTTTCAACTTACCCCAGGATCAACTTGCCCCAGTTTCCCGGGGGCTTCCCCTACAAAAAGTAATTATCATATAATATAGTCATATTATACAGCAATATTAAACTGATTAGTAGTGGAATTTTGGGGTATTTTATCGCATATAGTATGTATGCCTCTGAGTGGAAAATGTCATATGTCATGTCTTGTTGTTAATGTGATGGGTGTTGTGTTTCAAAACTACTGTAAAGGTTATCAGTAATGATTTACTATTGGACCCTTATTGTATATATTTGTTATTATTTACTCATATAGTATATAGTATGTTATCTTATCATTTCATTGTTGTGTCAGAATATACACATTTTGAACTAAAGTATCACATGCATTGTACATGTAGCCTGGTACATTTTAGGCCAGCATCAGCAACATAGAGTAAAATAATCAATAGATCATGCTTGGTGGTATTTCCTTTTAAGGGCTTTAGCCAATATCATGGAAAGGGCCTGCAGTAGGCGTGGCCAAGGTAACCGGGCATTTATAATGGGGTGCAGGCTACTGCGAGGGTTACTATGTTACTAGGAGAAGAGTAGAAGAAGTGCTTAAGAGAGAAGTGGTCCAAGGGCCTGGGCTGGAGCTCAGTGCCATGGGCACCAGATCTAGAATGAGTTTTGTTTAAGGTCAGTACATTTATTTACAATAGTATTAAGTTCGTAAAGAGCTGAATCATGTAACTTTCAAGGACTTAGAGAAGGCATTTGGTAACAGCTATCTGGGTTAATTGCGAGTAGACTGATTGTTCTTAACAAGGTGCATCTTAGGCTGAATTTAGCAGTATGGAAAGACTGGCAAAAGTCATAATGATCCAATTTCACATTTTATGAGTATGAAAGGTTTTGAACTATTAATTTATTGTATGATGTATGAAAGTTAGGGGGTTATGCAGGGTTTTATACATGGTTACGCCGAGGTATGGCGGTTTGCTGTTATTCCTGTCGAGTGAGGACAGAGAGACAGTTTGAGGTTCTCCCAGTGTAATGGGATGGTTGATGTGTATGTGAGGTTATATACGGATGTTAAGTATTAATTTCTAAGATGTGACTTTGATCTGATTAGATTGGAGTACATGAGTAGTAGCATAAATTTGTGAATCTGGTTTCAGGATCTAGAACAACCACAACAATCTGTGGTTTTACTAATAAGTCAATGTGAGCCTAAAGTGTAGAACCAGTGACTTGATGAGTTGATTAAGAAATGCTTTGCCTTTAATGTCCAATCTAGGTATCTAACAAAAGTATATCTTGATTTCATTCAGAATGATAATGGAAAATTGTCATGAATATCCAAAGTGATTTGTGCTAGTTTGTTTACTAAGTTGCTATGTTTGGGTTCAATAGCATTGTCTGTATATTTTAACCTTCATTTTGTGGTTTTTGCATAATAAATGTTTAAACTTTAATCACAATCTTGGGTAATTATTAAACAAAGATTAGTAAGATTGAACTGCATTTATTTCCAGCAGTCAATTAGATTCTAGGATCATTTAGTTCTGTAGAGTAATTCAATACTATCAATACTAAAAGTCTCATGAATATGAATCATATATCCATATTCTGGAAATGCGTACTTCCAATAGAAAGAGACTTATATTCCCCAGAAGTAGATTAGAGATATACTTTCCAATAGCATCTATAAATTGATAATGCAAACTTACGATCTGAGGTCTTTTCACAAGCCAAGCCAAGTATAGCGAGTATTTATAAGCGAGTTAGAGTTTAAAGTGGAGTTAATGAGTTTGATGAATTTCCCTAATTATTTATTGATGAAGTTTTTCCCCAATGTAATGACTATACCATTCTTTTTGTTATTATTATAATCAATAGGAGACATGGCCGTATAGATCTAGAAATGGCCTCGAGGGGTCACTACATGGGATGAACATGCAGCGATCTGCAGTGTTTCCTATCTCTTCCATGTTATTTTTTGGCCTGAGAGGGGGGGGATGGCCCAGTGCCCCCCCCTAAATCAACATTTTTTTACATTTCACTCACATTCTCCTATTTAGGCCTATATTATAGTTCAATGGATTGCAAATTGCGAGTTACAACATATTTTATATTAACAGTTCAACAAACATAAGTCCCCTAAGTGAAAACGTGAATGTCTCAAAAGACTCTTCTGATTTCAAGGAAAGTTAATCAATTTGTGGGCTTGCATATTGATATTGTGTACATACATGTGTATTTGTATCATTATTGCTTCATGTTTCTCTGAGTCAGCAGACCCTGAGTGCACGCACCCTTCTTTTAAAAAATTTGGCTTGTCCAAAAAAAAAAATTAATGGAAACATGCTCCATCTCAGCACAAACTATTTCCAATGTCATCCAAGGAGATGTTACAAAAGATGTCCTCAGTTTTCTACCAAATATGATTGAGAAACAAATTTTCATCAGTCACTTGATGAAGTTACAATGTCAATTAAGCTGGTGGCTCCCCCACATTGTCAAAACGCTCCTATTCATTTGAAAAGCCATTGATTTTTTAAAAAATAGGGATAGGCTCATTCGATGGCTGCTTGCTCAGCCAGGAGTAATGCCACAAAGCTACAAATTCACACATTTAGTGATTTGATCTGATTTTAATTTCTTGGTCATAACCAACATGCGGCACATGAAATTTGTGGTGAGCCTTCCACCTATGATACAGCTCAGGGCAGCTGCTGCGCAGCGCCCATGGGCAGAGGATACAGGAACATTACTCAAGGTTCCCATGCCATAGCACCCTCCGGTGTTGGTGATCGCCGTATAATGATGATTGATGAGAAGGCTGAGAGTCTGGCCCATACCCCATTAATTCAGGGATGCCCAGGGTCTTTCAGTTGCCCCAGCAGAGAACACTGGATACAACCCGCCCCCATTTAATGTCCCATGGGCTCGGACTAAATTGAGTTCCGGGGTGGGATTCGAACCCTACAAGGTGACGCCCTCAGCGCCAGTGGATGCGCAAACTCGTAGTCTTAACCATCAGGCCACTGAGGAACATTTTCAGCTGCGAAGGAATCTTTGGGATATTCGAGTTTATTTAAAGGGTACTTTTTTTGTTGAACTGTTTATGTCCCAGTCAGTTTCAGACCACAGGCCTATACCTGAGTCAACGCAGCCTTACCGCATGACACGTGAAATGCATATTAATTAGTGCAAGGGGGGCCCCGGGAGCAAAAAAATTTGGGAGGGGCTGCATGGCCCTCATTGCTACCCACTGCGCCGTTCCCAAGGCGGGGAGGTACATGTAGTTCTCAGGGTCCCCATCATATCGCTCCCATGCAGTGGCATAATTTAGCCACCGCTCTCTCATACCTGGGCGTTGATCCCGGCGGGAAGGAATGCATGCCGCCTGGGAAAGGCATTGTGTTGGGGGATGAATCGGATGATCATATGGTTATGCCCTCTAGAAATTCAAGTTATAAAAGTTATATTAAACTCTGTGAAATGAGGGGAGGGACAAAATATTAAATATAATATTTGAACATAAAACCCAGGCTTACCCAGCCAACGTCTTTATAGTGGGTGAGAAAAGGTTGCATGCAAGTTTTTGTGGATCGGACCCCTATACTTTGGCTGGGAAAGGCGGAGGGGTCCATGAATTAATGGTAGGATTTTAGAAAATGCAAAGTCCCGGTTGAATTTCTCTTAAGCAGAAAATCCATAATTTTGGCTTTTCGGGCCTTAATGGCCCTCGTAATACCACACCAGTCATTGTTCGACCTTTGCATTGAAATCTTTCCCCCCCCCTTGCAAAAATAAAATATCTACTACCCTGCCATCGCAGGTGGAGTACAATTCTTTCCAGAGAGGTAGGGTAACTGACCATTATCATCAATATTTACCAAAGGTCACATGACTTCCACATAAATAGCTGTCATTTTCATCCTTAGTGAAATGAACAGGAAACACAACTTTAGAGTTTAGACGTAGACTTGAATATGCTGTACTTTTTTTTCTAAATTTATATGGTTGGACTTCAGGGTCCGCTGAGTATTTTTGACTTCAGACTTCTGGTAGTTATGTGGAAGTTGTCCATAAAACTAATCCCCCCCCCCACTTGGGTTTGATGCAGACTTTTATGACCCTCCCTTTGGGTCAATGTTGAATTTTTGTAACACACTCCCCCCCCCCCCCCCCCCCCATCCCCGACTACAAAGCAATACACACACATTCATGAACTTTTACTGAGTTGAATTTTTTTTTGCAAAAAAGTATTCCCCGATTGCTGGGAAGTGGCTGGAAAAGCGAACAAAAGAAGAAAAGAGGTTCAAATATGTCTGTGAAAGGCATTTTTCTAACGTCAGGCCAACATGTCTTTCTTGGAAAATTTGTAAACATGGTGGGTCGGGACTCGGGGCCCAGGTCAATAACTTGGACAAGGCCCTAGACTACTCTGCCTCAATTTAAATCTGTCACTGACTTAATTGTGTTTCTTTTATTAAATAAAGTGTCCATACAATTTTAGGCCAATGTCATACCTCCATTAATATTCAGAGATAACTCATAATTTGATAGTCTTTAACATAAATTGGTGGTAAATAAATTTTGTGGGAGTGATTGTATTGTGAAATGAAAAATTTGATTTATTGAGGCAATTTATGAAACGGCTTAATTAATGTTGACCAGGATTTTTTTAACTCCTTGCCCTATGGGAATTGAACCTGTAAGCCTAATACTACAGTCAGCCTAAGCCTGCACTGCCTAACAGATTGCCTGGGCCTGCAAGTGATGATTCTTCGTAACAATGCATCTATCATTCTATCTACAGACAAATTGACATGACATTGTCGGCAGTGTAGGCTTAAGTGTGTTGAATAGATTTGTTCTAGATTAGTGAAGTCACTGCTGTCAGCCTGTCAGAGTTGCCAGTAAGGGGTAATCTGAAGCATGGCAATTAAGCCAATTAGGCAAATACTGCCCAGAACTGCATCTACTCTGTAAACGGCAATTGACAGATTTCCATTGTCTGTATACACTAATATCATCATTCAAGGCATATTAATTGCAATCGGCGATGTAACAGCCTGCTACTGTCATGATACAAGTCTTTACTAGCACATTGAAACCATGCTATGGCTCTGTCCAACAGCAATGTGGTGTTACCTGTCACCCCCGCAGTGGCGCTGCAAAAAACGCAAGTCTAGTGGCGCCGCCTATAGGAGTTCATCGTCCTGTATGTGTTTATGCCCAAATGACATAATCAATGCTAACCCTTCCCAAGTTTTTCACACATTTACAGTACATTTTTGAAAACCCCCATCCTGTTTCTGTCACCCCCCTACTGTATTTTTTCCAGGGGCGGGTGGTTATGCCCCATATTGGGGTAAAACAGCCACTACCCCTATTATCACTCATGACATGATTTAATGACAGTTAAATCCATTTTAAAAATTTGTCAGAATGTGAACCAACACAATACCTCTCACTGATACATTACATCTCCTTTATGTAGAATGCCATCAAAAATACCGTCACATGTAAAAATAAGATGAAACGGCTAAAAAAGGCTAAAAAACTAAACAAACTGAGCTGGTCAGTTTGGTTCTGCCTTTTGCTTGCACCCCCTTCTTTTAAAAAGTTGTCTTTAACAAGTAAAATCACCTGCACTAACAATATTTTCACTATGTGGAACCGATCACCTGGAACCACTGGGTGGGTGGTTATGCCCCTGGGGGTGGTTATGCCCCACTCTCCCCTACTATAATCGACTGCGACGCTATGAGGAAAAGAGTGAAGAAAGTGCATTTCGCAATTTCTTCAACAATTTAAAAACCGCAGCGGGTATTTTGACAAAAAATTTGTCAGAAAAGACTTCAAATGTGTCATTTTGCCTCTGTCAGATTTGGAAATTTTAGCTTTAATAGTTACTGAGTTACTGATTTTTAAATATGGTATGTTGAAGAGCCCCTAGTGGCCAAAATCAACATGGAGATCCCGAGGTAAAATGTTTCACTACATTAGGAAAGATGACCAACAGAGCAATCACTCACAAGAAGAACAGCCAAGTCAATGCATTTTGTAATTAAAAAAATAGATAAAACCTCCTTTTTTTAATTTTTCTATGAAATATTCTAACATCCTTGTGAAACTGGTTAGAAGCCTGGAAATGGCGGCAAAAGATGCATTGCAGTTGGGTTCATATGTCTATCAAAAAAAATTCATACCCTAAGAGGGAAAGATTTTGAATTGTGGCCATTTTTCCAAAAGTAGCATTTTACAAAGAGGCCTCATGGCAGGATACACCCTCAACCCCCTGGGGTTACCACTGTCTTATTATGGGGTAACTGAGGGTAGTTGAGGGATGGCGAATTTGGTTGAGGGGAGGCGAGTTCGTTTGAGGGGATCAAGGGGATGTGAGTTTAGTCGAGGGGAGGCGAATTTAGCTGAGGGGAGGCGAGTTTACTTGAGGGCAGCCGAGTTTAGTTGAGGGGAGGTGAGTTTAGTTGAGGGGAGGTGAGTGAAGTTGAGGGGAGGCTAGTTTTATTGAGGGGAGGCGAGTTTAGTTGAGGTAAGTTGAGTATAGTTTAGTTTAGTTGAGGTTACTTGAGTTTAGTTGAGTTAAGGTTAGGGTAGTTGAGGGAAGCTGAGGGTAGTTGAGGGTGGCGGAAGTGAAAAGGAGTAAGTTGAGGGTAAAAGAGGTTAAGTTGAGGGTGCTGAGTTTATGAGAGGGTTTGGGGAGTGTATCCTGTCATGAGGCCTCCTTTTATGATATGCCTCAGTTTGTTCATGAACTTGTTGACTACAATATGTGTCTGGGTGTGCTGTTGTTTGCATGGTGTAATGCTGGGGCGCTGGAGAAAACCTGGCAGTGAGGCAGAATGGGCCTATGGCAGAGTAAGACGCATACTGAATCACTTTTAAACTTTTCTTTTGTAGGAAAACGATTCAATGCAGGGCGATTTCCTTCAGATATGATATAGTACTTTATGTTGTGCATGTAACAAAAAATATCCGTGAAATCTATGAAGGACTTCATTGATTTTTTTAGGGAAAATCGTTATTAGAGGCGCAAAAAGTGACAAACAATTTTGAATGTAGTACGCGATTCTACGCCGCGCATCTGAGACTATAATACTATATACCATTGGAAAGCTGAGAAACAGAGCTTTCTTGTGATATGTAAAAATTTGCTGTAGGTCAAACAGGGAACGAGCTATGAGCACGTGAAAATTGCATTTTTGGACGTCCGTAGTGCTGAGACCGTTTGTGCAAGTGGTCCGTAACTTTGTAAAGTTTGTACACTAAGGTAGGTTTGCAATTAAGTGTACCAATTTTCAGCATTCTACGAGCATTCCTTGCCTGTTTTTCAGAAAATTTCCAGTAAATTTTCGCAATGTCCAATTTTCAAAAAATCATGTCTTGAAACGTATTCGTGAAATCTCCATGAGCCCCCTTTCTGCACTGGCGAATTTGTCAAGGTGTCTCAGAAAAAATCAGCAAAGCCCAATTTTGTTTGGTTCTCTTGGAAACGTTGCGATAAATATATATTTTTTATTTCCTCGATAACTCTAAGCTGAATAATAATAATAATAGGTAATCGAAGAATATCAATATAATCCCCCGCAAGCGGCGGGAGATTATAACTATACTTAGCTTGTTTCTTTAGATCATGTTCAGCCCAACCCCTAGCTGTTATAGCTGCACAGAGTTGCACTAAACTGCAACCTTACACATGGCCCCTTGGAGAGCTATAAATCTAGAGGATTTATTAGCCTCCAGTTCTCCTTGTATTATTAAGAAAAAAGAGGTTGATGGCTAAAATGCCGACATTATCGCATCCTTGTAAAAAGGTGGAGGACGCCCTGGCCTCTGGCGTCAAGGAGAACATGTGATATCTCTCTGCCTTGATCCTTAATAAGGGAGGGCTAAAGGGCTTCAGCCCCCAGCTATGACGTAACCAAACAGTAGGGTGCCAATGAAATGCATTGGAAAATTAAGAATAGAGAAATATCAAGGTCTTACCCCTTGAACTTTTTCCTTTTGATCTTAGAATCACCTCTGCCAAATCTCATGAAAATCAATTGATTTTTAGAGGTTGCTCAATGGCATTGAAGTTTATAATGTAAATCCAATGGGGTTCGGAGTCTAAAATTCACTTACGGGTTCCAGTAGATCACCAAAATGAGAATCTATTGAAATTATTGGTTTTGGGATCCTAATAGTGTCCTTTTGTTAAAATGCCATTTTTCATTGACCGGTGTTATCCCATAGGCTTCAAATGGCAGCCGTTTTGAAAAATGGCTGCCAAAACCAATTTTTGCCTATATTTTAGGCTCTAACTGGCCTTGGACTAATAACATTTTTATTCAAATTGCCAAAGACACATTAATTGTTGTTAATACACATAAAAACATATTTTTATTTAAAAATATGATGTTCTTATGACAATTTAAGACTCAGGATAAGACAAGAATGTACCAGGTATGTTCATTATTACATGCGTAGGCCTGAATAGAGCGATAGATCGCTCCCCCCCCCCATACATCTATAGTGAATTCCGCGATTTGGTGTGTCTGCTGGGACTTGTAAGTTAATTTTTCACTCCGAACCCCATTGGATTTGCATTATAAACTTCAGTGCCATTGAGCAACCTCTAAATATCCATTAATTTTCCAGAAATTTGGCACAGTTTATTCCAAGACCAAAAGGAAAAAGTTCAGGGGGTAAGACCTTGACATTTCCAAAGAGGGCATTTCATTGGCACTCTACCAAACAGTTTATAAGGGGGAAGCAATCGGCTCTCAATCAGTGGAGGATGGAGTGTCGATGAGAGCAATGGGCAAGGTCTATAAGTCGGCGGACTGAGCAGGCTTTGATGAAGGACCACATTTAAGATAAGTGCATTAATTGTCTCTCGGTTGTCAGCCAATCGTTGGAGATATGGTAGTCATCCTGGTGAAATGGATAGTAGAATTATTGACGTTAACTCTATGTAAACTCTCTCTTGCAGTTGGTTAATTAATCTCATTTTATCTCTGATCATTATAGATGTAATTATGATTTGAAGGAATATGGCTAAGAGCTGATGATGTTGATTGATATTCTCTGAGTAAACTGTAAATTGAAGTATCGTCAAACTGTTGTTACCGTCGGCCATGTTCAAATGGCCTGGGTATTGCAGAGTGCAGTGGCGTCCGTCTGTCTGTCTAGCTGTCCAGCCGTCTGTCTGTCCATCTGTCTAGCTGTCCATCATTCTTGTGTACAAGATATATAACTCCATTTGTATTAATCCTAGGATCATGAAACTGACAGG
Source organism: Platynereis dumerilii (assembly GCA_026936325.1). Lineage (NCBI taxonomy): Eukaryota > Metazoa > Annelida > Polychaeta > Phyllodocida > Nereididae > Platynereis > Platynereis dumerilii. The sequence goes on along the minus strand of JAPTHN010000105.1, from coordinate 104,631 downwards.
GATGTGTATCATAGCAAGATCTCGAATCAGTTCTGACATGAGTGACCTTGACCTACATCTGTGACCTTGGTGGCCATATTTGTGAAAATCTTGTGTACAAGATAACTCAATTTGTATTAATCCTGCAATCATGAAAGTAGCAGAGATTGCGTATCACAGCAACACCTTGAATGAGTTCTGACATGAGTGACCTTGACCTACTTCTGTGACCTTGGCGGCCATATTTGTGAATATCTTGTGTACATGATAACTCCTCTTGTATTCACACTAGGATCACGATACTAGCAGGGATTATGTATCATTGTAAGACCTTGAATTAGTTTTGACATCAGTGACTTTGACCTATATCTGTGACCATGGTAACCATATTTGTGAAAAGCTTATATACATGACAACTCCACTATTATTGTCCCTGCACAGCGAGCCTGAAAAAAGTTTGGGGTTAAAAAAATTGACCAAAAACGCCAACTATATAGCCATAAACTACACTATCACACGGTCATTTTAAAGCAAAAACCAAAAAATTCTGTTGGGAAATTACTGAGTTATGCAATTTTTAAAATTTTGGTTTGTCACACACATGTCACACCATATAAAGTGCTTGTTACCTTAATTCTAATGCCTAATATTATCAAGACTGCTTATTTATATTCAAAACACCATCACACAATCATCTTAAAGCAAAAATCACTGAGTTCCATTGGAAAATCACGAAGTTGTGCAATTTTTTGAATTCTTGATTTATCACACACTCCAGAAATGCATCTGGCACTGAAGATGTTGGTACGGTCATCAAATTTCACATAAAGGCAATGATTCAGTCTTGCTGATCTGTTGACTGATAAATTGGGTGGGTAATATGAGTGAGATTCATAATTGCCACTGGTATATACAAAAACAAATGTTACAAACAATATCATATTGGATCGGCAACAGTTTTGTTTTTGCAGCAAATTTTGTACAGTGTCTTAAAATGTAGGTTATATTGTTTGCTATAGCCTTTGTGTTGCCACACAATGTGTTCATGCAACCACGACTGATCCCTTTGACCTGAAAAATTGCCACTTCTATTCTGAAGTGGTGGTGTTCAGTTGTGTTTTCTCTCTTTCTCTCTCTTTCTTGTACAGTTTTGTGGCTGTTTCCATTATGAATCATTCTGAAGCAAGGAAGAATGTCTGTATCATTTGTTACAATAAGGCATCTAGATCATTAAGCTCTTTGTATATAGAGGCTGTTAAGAAATTTGTTATTGAAAATTACTCCCCAGAGAATCCCGACTTTCCTTCTGGTATTTGCAATCCGTGTCGTGGAATTTTGACCGAGCATATGAACGGCAAAACAGAACGTTCTCTTCCTGTAGCCCAAGACTACAATCCAGGTACACGAATTCTGACTCGGGGACAATCGAAATGTAATTGTCGCATCTGTACTGTAGCTAAGACCAATGGAGCAAATGCTAAATCAATGAAAAAGAGAAGGGGTCGACCTCCTTCAGAAGACGTAGTGTCAAGAAAAAGATTCAAAATCTGTCCGAATTGTTTTGCTGCATTGTACCAGGGTTGTAATCATAGCCAAGCTATGTGTAATAGCAAGAAGCACAAACTTCACAACATCCATCAGAATGTATTGTCAGATGACTTGACCAAGCAACAGATTGCTTCTAAAGTGGTAAAAGATCTAAAGACAGATGAAGATAAGAGTGTTACACTGAGCACACTGGGTGCACCTTTTCATGTGTCTGTTGATGCAAGCCCTGGTGCTGCAGCAAATCCTCAACTCTCAATACAAGATATTCTGTCAATGCAGTCAAGTGCTGATCTTACTGATAGGCAACTTTTCAAGATTCTGAGAGACATCAGAATAAAATTTGGAAGAAAAAGCATTGAAAGTCATGTTAGACCGATTCTTAGCCAAAGAAAGTCTTTGTTTTCTGATCTCTTTTCTAAAGAAGTTGTGAACTTTAAGGATTCGAAGGGTAACGACCTTGTGAGACCATTTGTCTTCTGTCATGACTCTCAAGAGTTTATTGAACGTGTCTTGTTATTACGGGGGGAAGACTGTTCACATTGAAGACAAAATTGGGTTTGACGACGGGAAGCAAGTTCTTAAACTTACATTGTCTATCTATGACCCTGATGATAAACTTCCAATGGATCAGTTATCTAAACGACGTGACTTACGGTCGGAGGGTATTGGGGCTGGCCCTGAATTTTCAAATTCAGGTGTTAACAAAATATTAATCTTAGCAGCTTCTCCGAAGACACCTGAAAATTATGAAAATTGTAAGGTTTTTCTTGAGAAAACTAACATCCAAAATTTGAAATTTCACTTTTCAGCAGACCTGAAGATGACTAATATTTGTGTTGGTATTATTACTCATGCCTCTCTTCATCCTTGTCCCTACTGTGAGGGGACAAAGAATATCTTTGAGGCAGATGCTCCAACAAGGACATTCGACACAATCTCTGAAAACCACAAGAAATGGCTGGAAGAAAACGGAAAGAAATCTTCTCTTAAGCAATACTACAACTGTTCAAACGAACCTCTTCTGCTCAGCCATTATAACGCTTCAAAAGCTGTTCTAGATGTTGTCCCTCCACCTACTCTTCATATCAAGTTGGGGATTGTTAATAAACTATACAGCGAGCTGCTGAAATTGTTCCCCCAACTTGATACATGGCCTGAAAGTCTTTTTATTGTGAAGGAAGACTATCACGGCCAAACATTCGAAGGAAATGAATGTGAAGCACTTCTTAAGAATCTGGACATGTTAGCTAACATGTTGCCTGAACATCTGCTTCCCTTTCATCAGTGTTTTGCGTCATTTCGAGATGCAATGAAAGCATGCTTCGGCTTCACTCTAGACGAGTCGTACCTTCAGAAGATTTCAGACTTTGAGAAATCATACAGATTGTTAAATCTTTCTGTGACTACAAAGGTTCACATTTTGGTACGACATGTGCCCGAGTTTGTACAGAAACATAGGGTTCCACTGGGTCATTTTTCTGAGCAGGTTGTGGAGAGTTGCCACTCTAAATTTGATAGACTGTTTAACAGCTATCGAATAAAGAAAATTGATCACCCTCATTATTTGGATCACTTTCATCGAGCAGTTATGCACTTCAATGCATACCATGTCTAAATGTTATTTGTTGTAGATTCTGTGGCTGCAATGAATTGTTATAATACTTCTGTACACTGAAAAATGTTCGGTTGAAATTATTACTTTTTTAGTACTTTGTCACACCTTTCTCACTGTTATTCTTAGTGTATATGGATATCTAATTTCATTTAGTGTATTTTGCTTATTAAGATGTTCCTATTATGTTACTGACAAGAGTCAGAATGGTGATAAGTGTCAGAATTAAGCTAAGAAAAATTTCATATTGTGCGACATGTGTGTGACAAACAATACATTTAATAATTGCCTAACACCATGATTTACCAATAGTACTTGGTAGTTTTTGTTTTAAGATGATTGAGTGATGATGTTGTGAATAGAAATAAGCAGTCCTAGTAATATTAGGCATTAGAAGTAAGGAAAAAAGCACTTTATATAGTGTGAAATGTGTGTGACAAACCAAAATTTTAAAAATTGCATAACTCAATAATTTCCCAACAGAATTTTTTGGTTTTTGCTTTAAAATGACCATGTGATAGTGTAGTTTACGGCTATATAGGTGGCGTTTTTGGTCAATTTTTTTAACCCCAAACTTTCTTCAGGCTTGCTGTGCCTGGGACCACGAAACTCACTGGGATTTTGTATCACAGTAACACCTTGAATCAGTTGTAACATTGATGACCTTCAACCATTTCTCTGACCTTGGTGGCCATATTTGTTAAAACTTTACATTAGCCCTACAAGACGACTTACAGCAGAATCTATGGCCGAGGGTAGCACTTGCGTAAGCAGGTATTTTTAAGACTGTAATTGTTATCCTGCTGAAATTAGTAAATATGAGCATTCCATGTCCTAATTGTTATATCTCCTATTAATTGTTATCTGTTTACTGGTTGTTAAATTGCCTATTGCCAATTCTGTTATTAAAGTGTTAACTGTTCTTTGTGGACTTGAGTTTTGATTCAGCATTTATTAGTAAGATCACTAAAATATGCTACCTCTCACGGTTCCCAAAGATCACCGGAATACCTCTAAGCCAAGCTAACTAGTTTATCTTTTCCCAACAGACTGGCTAAACCCCGAGCTCTTCACAATACTGATACTGCCTATGCCCATTTTGTTGCTAACAGATGTAATTAGCATTGTATTAAAAGTGAATAAAATGTTCTTTAACATAGCCCAATTTTAGTTTGAAAATTTACGCTCCAGTTAAATTCCATTACAAATAAAATGTGATACAAATTTTATTAACACATACATTTCATCTATTCTGTTTTGATTAGCATTTATGTGCTACCTATTTGCTATGTGCTACCTTTATCAAACATTATTACATATTTTGTGTTGCAAAATAAATCAGTAATGTGTGAATCATCTTGCTTCGTTCTTGTTTGTGATTAAATGCAAACACTAGCTTGGTGGAGTTAATAGCCCCTGAGGCTAGTGCAATGGTGCGTAACCCGTTTCAATTGACTGAACACAGGCCTGGCTGTCAATGGCACCCCCTAGTGGTGATTTGGTTTACTTAAATCATCGGTATCGGTATCGGCCGATTCTTGTGGCGAATATCGGAAACGGCAAAGTATCGGAAATTTAAGGGAGTGGTACACCTCTAGCTGGTAGTGAGGCAAGCATCAGGATAAATGTCTTTTAAAAAAGCACTATCAAATGCACAGAAATCTAACTTTTGCCTCCCTTTTTTGGGCACATTTACTTTATGCATCAACACAGCCACTGAGAAGCCTAAAGTCATTGCCTATCTTAAGATTTTGCGTAAAATTTGCCACTGTGAGAACCAGCCATACAGGAATAGAAAAGTCAAGAGGCCTATGAACATCCACTTGATTTTCTCAAAGACAGCTCATAAAGCACTAAATACTTTACATATATATAAAGAAGCATATCACAAGACTCACCTTGACCAACTTTGCAAAAGCTGGTTCCTAATATAACTCATCTGTTTTAGCAACCAGCTGCTTTATAATGGAAGGTCCAACCACAGGATAAAGCATTTCGCCTTCATTCAGGATTTCAAAAATCTTCTTGGCCTCTTGTTCAATGTTAGAGGTTTTCAAATCCTGGATCTTTTCCTCAATTCTTCTGTACCTGTATGAATTGCCAAATAAGTGTTTTTACACTTTAGTAATTGCTTAAAATACCTGATGACGCAAGTCGTCAGCCTAAAACAAATAGCCAAAAACTGACATAGGCAATTTTTTTTAACCAAACTGACTAAGGCCAATCTTCTATTGTGGTGTAGCTGCGTTATTAAGCAATTCTCCATAAAATTTATAATTGGAATGTGGGGAAACAACTTCAATAAAATTAATACTCACAGTTATGACCGAAAAATACTGGTGATATCCACTAAAATCAGTTATAACGCAATTGGCCTAAGTCCAAAGGATTTAGGCCATTTGTGCGAAAATCGAGTTGGGATTTTGAGGCATTTATTATTAATTTATGAGTCCAATTTTTAGCACATGTATTACCATAAGGGCCTTCCTATGGTACCACAATGGAAAAATGGCCCAAGTCTGACTTAGGACAATTTTGCTTTAGGCTGACGAAGTGCTAATAAAAATGGAGTTATCTTATACACAAGCAGTTCACAAATATGGCTACTAAGGTTACAGAACTTGGTCATGGTCACTCATGTCGGAACTTCTTGAATGTTTTGCTGTAATACACAATCGCTTTTTGTTTGGTGATCATAGGAGGAACGTAACTGGAATAATCGTGTACAAAAGCTTTTCACAAATATGCTACCAAGGTCACAGAAATAGGTCAAGGTCACTCATGTCAGAACGGTTGGGCGTCCAGGCGTCCGGGCAGATAGATAGTTTCCGAGCAGTACTCAGCCCCTATTGAATGTATATGGATGAAATTTTGGTACACATGTAGCCTATATGGTCTAGTTGTGCCTTTTGATGGTCTGATTGATTGAACTTTTGTAATTTTTGAAATACTTAGAAAAATATTAAAAAAATTAGTTTTTTCGTTTCCGGCTAGGACTCAGCCTCTATTGCATGCACACGGATGAAATTTGGTACACATGTATCCTGTATGGTCTAGTTGTGCCTTTTGATGGTCTCATGGATGGATATTGTATACTTTTTGAAATATGGAGAAAAATATGCAAAAATTATTTTTTTCATTTCCGGGCTAGAACTCAGCCCCAATGCATGTACATGGATGATATATTTTACACATGTGGCCTATATGGCCCAGTTGTGCCTTTTCATGGTCTGGTTGATTGATATTCTATACACTGTGGAATATTGGCCCTTGTGGGTGTGATCCATGGATATTCTATACATCTTGAAATATTTACAAAAAAATATTAAAATTATTATTTTTTGGTTCCAAGCCAAAACTTACTCTTAATGCTTTTGAAATATTCTGACCCATACCTCACAACTTATTCCTTGTTTATGCATGAAACTGGTCCATATTATGTGTATATTGGTCCAGTAAGGCCTTTCCATCGTTCAACATACCCTGGCATGCAGGCGGGCATATGGCGGGGCATATAGATAATTTCAGACCAAGATCGGGCTACTATTGCAAATACTACATGCAATTTGGTTCACATCACTTTCATGGTGTAATGGTGTCCTTTTTAAATGTTGTTTTTTCACTGAAGGTTTGCTGCTACGCAGCCTATGTTTTTTTATTTCTTGGCACTATTGCATGTATATGGATAAAGTTTGGTACATATGGCTTATATGGTCTAGTTGTGTCTTTGCGTGGTCTGACTTTTTTTTTCATATCCGAGCCAAAACTTGGCCACTTTTGTATATACAGCATTTACAGCTATGAAATTGTATACACATATCACCTATACAATATAGCAGTGCTTTGATGTGTTTTTACCTTCATCGAACGAAGTTCGAAGAAAGTATTGTTATCACTTTGGTCAAATGTTGTCCGTCCGCCGGGCGGGCGTCCGGGCGGCGGGCGGATAGATCGTTTCCATGCCTGGACCCGGCCCCTAATGCATGTACATGGTAAAATTTGGTACACATATTGCCTATATGGTCTAGTTGTGCCTTTTTATGGTCTGACTGTTGGATATTCTACACTTTTTGAATTATTGAGAAAAAATATTTAAACTTTTTTTTTTTCCTTTCCGGGCCACGATTCAGCTACTATTGTATGTACATGGATGAAATTTGGTACATATATCGTCTATATGGCCTAGTTGTGCCTTTTGATGGTCTGATTCAAAGATATTCCATACTTTTTTAATTATTGAGAAAAATTGTAGAAAATTATTTTATTTGTTTCGGGGCCAAGACCTGGCCCCTATAGTGAGGGTTCTTAGCTCTGGATTTCAGGGGAATTGTTCAAATTGTGATACAGCTACCAAACTTGGCACAATGAAAGAATATACCGTTGTGATCAATTTCTGATGTGGACCCAAATTCAATCACTCCCAGATTTCAAATTTGGTTGCCATGGAAACCAAAATAATTATTTGTTTTTTTTAGTGGCATTTTGGCAAAAATGCTTTATAATTATGCCAGATTAGTCCAAAAAGTCAATACAAGGACCCATATTTAGCAAACAAGACCTTGGGGTGGTTATTACATGACCTTTTTGGTCAAAGGTCAAGGACATGGCATAAAATGATGATGAATATGCAAATTAGGAAAATTTTAAATAAATTTCAATAAAGTTCTCAGAAAAGACGTGTTTCCTGATACATATAGAGTGGACAGTCAGGGATGTTATATGTTGCATGAAAGCCCACAAAAACAGCTTTCTTTTGATGTAAGATATTCCGTATCCATGGCAACAGACATCAAATAATAGCTGCTTCGTCAACAACAGGTTACACTGCATTCAGGCCAGTAGAAATTGACGTCAATTTTGGTATACTTGGACATTCTGGAGACGAGCCTGTTTTGATGCAAGATAAAATAGGGGTGGGGGGTGTTATTTTAAAAATTTCAGAAAATCATACCTGTGTGGATGGAATATAAAAATATAGGTCAAAAGAAACCCAATGGTACCTTAATTGCATTATTTGGTTTTAAAAACCCATATGGACGGAGGCTTTGAAGATAGCGCCTTTTGCGCCAACTGCAAAATTACCCAAAAATGCCATATCTCGAGAACCAATGCACATACAGACTTCAAAATAGGCTCAAATTATTCGCAATCCCTAAGTTTATATTCATCTTTCATAGTAAATATATGCTGCCTTATTTTTTAAGATATAGCAAAAAAACCTTGATTTTGTGCAAAACCTTATATTTTCAATATTTTAGGAACGTTATATGCCTAATTTGAAGAATGTTAGCTTTGAAAAATTTCTGTTCCACTTGCTTTAACATCCAAAAATTAAAGTATCATCCTAAACATTGAAGATTGATATTGCAGGTTTAGCCAAATCACTCTTTCTATGTAACAGTGTCTATCTTTGTCTTAGGTGATGCATATGTTCTGGTTTTGTCCTCGTCAGCACTTTAATGACTTGGGATTTATTTGTCTTCAGTCATTTCCTCATATTTGAAGTAAGTGTGTGTTTGGTGAAGGAATGTAGGCCTACTTTTGTTTACAAATTTTCATGTAAGAAAATGTAACTTGACAAATAAAACTTTTTAATTTTTAGTTTTTGCTACTATACAGAGATTGTTATTACAGATTTCGTATAAGTGTGCCATGTTCCACGTGAATCTATGCCTAGATGATGTCAGTATTGCAATACTGACATCACTATTGGCACTCCAAGCTTGAGTGTTGATTCCAACTGCCACCAACAGGTCAGGCTTATGGGCTGTCTAAGTGTGAATAACAATTGATTAATCTGCATTCATTGGTATGGTTGTCTGATTCAGTTGGAGCAGGTGAAACTGATATGTTTGAGCCACTTGCTTGATCATCATGGACATTCATGGTGTCCTGTTGTGAAATTTCTCATTGAGGGCAGCACGTTGTGGCTTTTCAGCCAATTAGGTGAGATCTGTGCCAAAGAAACTGTTCAGAATTGATGACTGGAATGGGGATGATGGGGAGATTTTTCGGAAGTGAACGTGGCGGTGTTGCATGGGCATACCAGAGGACGAGAAATGGGGGGGGGGGGTAGTTTCTCCCCAAAAATTGGGAAAAGGCCAGACAAGGAGGCTTAGAATTCGATCATCAAATAAACATTATTGGAAATCAGTGATAAGGATGCCCCCAAGCAAAACTCCCCCCCCCCCGCCTTAGGTCTTAAATTCTGAATGGATCCTGAGTATATTATTTTTTCCGAGACAGAGCAGCACATGATAACCTCTCAGACCAACAAATGAATGTGGGTGTGAATGAATTTGTTTGGTTGTAAAAGTGCTAAAACTGATAGCAGTTATACACAAAATCCATGCATCATATATAGCTGGATATTGTAACTTTTGGATTTATTCAAAACATCAAACTGAATAATCAATGTTGAGAAACAATCTAACAGCTTATGTGTGAATTTGTAATGGTGTGATCAGTATGGGTTCCAAGTGACACAGTTGAAACTGCGAATATACCAACTGTGAAATCATTATGCTGATACTGACATCACAAGAGCACTGTGGCAGTTGAAAAGAACATGGCAAACTAATACGAAATCTGTAATAACATCTCTATTTTTCAACAATGCATACTTTTCCAACTCATCAGACCACTCAGAGATCAAATTGTGAATCTTCCTTGTTCAACAAAATAAGTGATTTAGCATTAAATGTGCGCTTCCCTGGCTGTGTTCTTGCTGGTTACTGCCTCTCTGTCCAGTTTTAAAATCATTGATGGAGAGCAGAGACCTTTCAACATCAAGGTCCTTTTTCATTATATCTTCAGACACAGTTTCCTTTAACCCAATTGATTTATTATCTTTCAGTAGGAGAAAGCCTACAGTTAGAGTATTGAGAGCTTGGATAACTCTAGAATCTTGACTTGCATGGCTAACTTGTTGGAGAAGAAAGATTCTCAACATCCCAGTTTCATGCCTGAAATTGTTTCTGAACAAGAAAATGATTGACTTGCTCTCCTCAAGTAGTACTGTTCCTGGTCATCTTTTGTCACATGTGGTCTGTGTAACTTTTGCTTTTCTTTGGTTAACTGTTCATTGGTCAAAAGTCAGTTGGTTCAATCACAGGGGCTTCTAAACCTATGTTCATGACGTTAACTTATTATATAATGAAAAGGGGAATCACGAGAAAACGACATGTCTTCTTCTTCTTTCGTTACGGTACAGTCCTCAGTATTGAGTATATCGTACCGGTGCATACGTGGAGTAGTTGTATTCTTTCAAGACTGTTGGAACATATGTCTAAGGACACGGTGGATCTCCCTCAACTTGAATTCTTAATTTGCGTCCCCAATTAGTAATATAATTTCCAGTTTTATTGATTTTCATGATTTTTCAAAGAAAAACGAGTTTATATATAGCTGCGAAGCTGAATATTTTCAGTGGAAATGGATAAAATGTATGGAAATGCTTTAAGAAGAGTCCCTTTTATAATTTTCAGACAGCGAAATACCAAAAGTTCATTTTTCTTAGCTAGCATTCATAAATTAAATGGAGCAATTGACGTAGAGTGGTCCTAAAGCATACCATGACCCATGAGAGATATGGCCTCAGTTATTCACATACAAAGGTGAAGAGCACAAATAAGGGTATAGAAGTCATTAGTAACTATATTTAAGATCCAAAACTGGTTTCGCAATAAAGAAAAATGAATAAACCTTGATGAAATCCCAAATGAAACATGACGCGTCACATGGCGGAATGGCTCTGGTCAAAATGTGTCACTCAAGCATATTGTAATTTTGCAAAACAAATAATTTCTAAAGAAGATTTTAGAATATTCTGCATGATGACAAAGATCTTGGTAAGTCATCTGACTTGATTTCAAATCAAAATCTTTGATCGTTTTTAAATGGGAGGCCTTTTTTTAAACTCATCCTGACTTTCACAAAACAACTGAATTTTGAGTCTTGTAAGGCAGGCACGACTTCATCCCTCAAAATTTCATAACTATGATAAATACAAAGAAAAAACACGATGTAATTGTGTTTGGTATAACAAATAAATCTTATATATGTAAAAAAATTGGTTCTTTTGCTATTATGTGAGATAACAAAGAGCCAAGAATGAGTGGAACAAACTTTTGAGACACAGTGTACATGACAAGTTCTGTGACTTCAACGTTGAGGAAGGTGTTCATTGAATGCACTACGATTATGGTTGGGAATTGACAGTTGTGAAGATGAGCAATGTTTTCCACAATTTCTCATTAATACCAGGGTTTAAAAATACAAAAAATAAACCCCAACCTTAGAATATGATTGATGTCGTAATTTACCTCAAAATATGTCTCCGAAAATGTGTACAATCATTGCTGTGCAGCAATATTTATCAAATTCACGAGCTAACTGCCCTCCCGTCCGACTTGAGTCTAGCTATGAAGTCATCAACATTAAAACAAGGGCCAGCGCTCAGGACAGGATGGAATGTGCGGGAATGATGTTGCCTTAAAAAATACATGACTGGCGCCAGGAAAAAATCCTCCAGCTCGCTCAATTCTTATCCTATTTTCATATAAGATGGCTTGTTGGAAAGCTCTCTTTCAGGCGGGGGACTGGTAAAGTCGCCAGGGGAGCCACTCTAAAAACAAACGCCTGTTTTAAACACATTTAAGTGTTAAATTACATAAACACGTTTGAAAATAAACACTTTCTACCAGCATTAACAGATTTAAGTGTTTATCAAACTTAGAATATTTTCTCATGTATGGTTTCAGAAATTAATGATCAATTTCAGCCAGGAAATTCTGGTTATAAGATGACAATATGTCATAAAATGTCTGTTGGTAGCATATTGTGTCTTTTATCTTTGTTTGAATGCTCCCAAGTGCAAGAAAATGTGTATTATTTCTTTTTAATGAAAATTTCAAAGTCCTTTAAACACATAGTGTTTTTGCAAGTTTGCCGGATAAACACTTCTAGTGTTAATCTTTAAGGAGGCAGACAATTTAAAACAACATCACAAGCGGCTGACCATGAAATCACAGCTTTCTGTACTTAACACAGATTAGAAGGCATGCATTGTGACTTAAGTCTTCACTGAAGTAGCTTATAACTGGTAAGCACAACTTAAAATGATATATTTGAATGCTATTTATTAAACAGCAAAGAAAGGTATTTAACTACATTTTGATTAAATGGTATTTATGTACACTATACATGCATACGTTTGCTAAGAAGAACATGTTAATGGCAGTATCTGTACACAGCATAACATGCATTTTTACATTATTAATTATCATTTTATCAGAAACATTTGGAAGTCTATCTAATTTCTATATTTCAAACACATGTAATATATTTTCTGCACTGTGCACTGGGGAATGGACAGAGATAGGGGGAGTTGGGGCCATATGTGCCCTGTATTTTCATTGGTGTTTATAACTTTTATCAAATTTATTTGACAATCATGAGACAACCTTATTTTACAACCTTATTTTATTTTCAGCAGATATCTGGAATCAATTGATCGAGTGTGATAAATATTTTTGGAAGAATCCAGCTACAATTTGAGGCAAACCAAAATAATATAAACTTCGCATCTACACTGTATCTAGCAAGTCACTGAGGTAAATATCACATTATAGAGAGGCAACGCTATTGTGATAACATCAATCAACCATCTTTATAAACACATGTAATTGTTAACATTTCAAACCATCAAACTGCAATCATATTATTTAATCATATTTTAAAATTTTGGGATGAACTGGATTAGGAGGGGGTGGGCATATGATTGTTCATAAGGGCATGCTGTGCATCTGGAGGAACTTCAGACTTTTTTATTTCAGGGATTTTTGATAGAGGTCTTATGTTATATATCCAATTTAGGCCCTAACTAGTTTTTCCGAATATCTTTAAAAGGGGGACGGATGGTCTAGTGGTAGTGTGCTGGGCTGCCAATAACTGGGTCCAGAGTTCGAATCCAGCTCTTGCCGGGTCACCTGGGCCTATGTTGGACCGCTATTTCAATCATCCTTCACTTCATTGCCGTGTCCTGCTCCTGTCCTAATTAGCCTACCAAGTGCATAAATACAGGACGTAAAGCCCCAAACATCCATCCATCCTAATATCTTTAAGATATTTTAGTTGTTCATTGCAGTTTCGTATTTTGTAACTTTTTCTTTCCACAGCAATTTGGACCCGAAAAGATCTGACAAAAAGACAGCTGCAACATAAAGCAAGGGAGAAAAATACCGTGCAAGCACGTAAACCGCAGTCGTTGTTATAGGCACAATTTTTTTGTAGGCGTAAGGCTGGGCCGGCATGAGCGAGAGCGAGTATGACATGTACAAAAGGGAGGAAATGAAATATGAGGATGAGTAGCAAGTTTATGGACAATGATAAAACTGTGAAGTCTCTTGCAACCAAACCTGTTGGTATTGGTTTCTCGTCACTACAATGATCTGCCTCTAGAATTTTTACACATTTTCCTCAGGAGGTGAGCATTAACTATTCCGGGGAGGGTGGGGGTGATGGCTGTTTGGGATTTTTGTCGTTGGGAGTCAGCCCACTAAGTCAGGAATGAGCATGTTCTCTGGACACTGCCTCAGTGCCTCAGTTTATCATGTGAAATATCAATTTCCCTAAAAGTTCTAAGTATGATGCTTTGGCGGTTAACCTTCTAAAGGGGGAATAGGGAGGCAGGTACTTCCCCCCCCCATATTGGACCCTCCCCCTTATGATAAGAGTCATTTTTGTTAAAACAACAATAATTCTTGAGTGCTCAGTACCCCCCCCCCCTCCAATTATATTCTTTTTGTCAATTTAATTAAGCTTGCCTTGTGTAATTTGGCCATAGTTTTATAGTTTTTCAAAAATCAGAATTGTATGCAATATCATCTTGAACACTTATCATTCACTATGGAAAATTCTGAGTGGAATATATACAAAAATTTCATGTACATGTGATTTTTTTGAAAATTAATACTTGTAATAATCCTGTCGTGTTTGGATCATATTACATGTTATTCGATTTGCCGTTAATTTAAGAAACCTAGAGTATGATTTAACAGTTTTTAATAAACCATTTTTGGCTGTGTATTTCATTTGGGGTTGAAAATTACTCTGAGTGAAAGCCAAGTAGTGTCAATTACTGAGGGTTCCGAAAGTGCAATGTGATGACATTTTTACAACACAGACTCCTGATAAGGCCTTACACAGTAACTGTTTGTGTTGGTTTTGAGACTTATTCTATGCAGTGTTTGGTAAAACTATAACTTACATTCTACCACGAAGAAACTAGAGCTGCTTTTGCTATCTATTTATGCATAGTAAAGTGGCAGTCATTGAATCTTTATTTTCAAATCAACAGTGTAAAAATAAGAGGTCATGCAGCTGATGCAGGAGGTTGGGGGGGGGGGGGGGCTGGGGCAAGTAGAGCAACCCCCCCCTTCATCAAACAAGAATGATCTAAGATGTGGAGTTACAACAACACTATCTACCTACCTAGCCATCAATCTATCGAAATATCCATCTGTCAGGATGGGTGACTGGGGCCCTACATCCTGTATTTATGCACTCTGTAGATCAATTAGGACAGGGTGAGGATACAGTAATGATGCAAAAGATGAAAGCGCTGTCTAACATAGGTTTAGGTGACCAGGCCAGAGCTGGATTTGAACTTGGGACACTGTTATAGGATGGCGTGAGTGCTACCAACTGAGCAAGTCCCATCCCACTGGTCATCTATCTATCGATCTATCTATCGCTCTATCAATCTATCTATCTATCTATCTATCTATCTATCTATCTATCTATCTATCTATCTATCTATCTATCTGTCTATCTATCTATCTATCTATCTATCTATCTATCTGTCAATTTATCTACCTACCTATACAGGGGGGAGGTTTTTGGTCTAGTGGTAGCGTGCTGGACTGCCAATCGCTGGGTCCCGGGTTTGAATCCAGCTCTTGCTGGGTCACCTAGGCTTATGTTGGACGGCTGTTTCAATCATCCTTCACCTCATTGCCGTGTCCTTCCCCTGTCCTAATTACCTGCCAAGTGCATAAATAAAGGACATAAAGCCCCAATCATCAGTCATCTATCTATCTATCTATCTATCTATCTATCTGGATAGACGATTGGGGCTTTATGTCCTGCATAAATTTGTGCAATTGGTCAAGCTAAAGATTTGATATGACAGGCAGGCTAATAAGGACATGAGAAGGACACAGTGCTCAGTGAAATAAATGATTATCAGATTATTGAAACTGCCATTCGTTCATGGGTCAAAAGGATGGGGCCAGAGTTGGATTTGAACCCAGGACCCTTGTTATTTGTTAACTTCAGAAAACACAGTTGACTCAGAACTCGAATGCAACATTATAAACGTGTGAAGAAGCCAGCCAATTTTGGGAATATTAACAAAACCACAAACAGTTGCAAACCCAAATCTGCAGTCTCCGCGCTGGACTGCCAATCGCTGGGTCCCGGGTTTGAATCCAGCTCTTGCTGGGTCACCTAGGCTTATGTTGGACGGCTGTTTCAATCATCCTTCACCTCATTGCCGTGTCCTTCCCCTGTCCTAATTACCTGCCAAGTGCATAAATAAAGGACATAAAGCCCCAATCATCAGTCATCTATCTATCTATCTATCTATCTATCTGGATAAACGATTGGGGCTTTATGTCCTGCATAAATTTGTGCAATTGGTCAAGCTAAAGATTTGATATGACAGGCAGGCTAATAAGGACATTGAAAGTCTTTGATAAGTAAGTGAAACGCAGGCCCAATGTTAAAAGATAGGGAAGGGTGGTTCACTTACTTATCAAAGACTTTGACCCATACCTAACTCCGACTACAGCACAGAAAATGGGCTGCTATTTTTATCCCACTTGCCTCACACATCGGCCTTTATGACCCACTTTGTTTCCCTTTCATCCGATGAGAATTCATGCCTCCACAAGCAGTTAGGCTGAGGATGTTTAGCATTGATGCAATGGCACAATGTCATGCGTTTCACATACTTACAGGCGGCACTGTATGTGGCATGTCACTGGCAACCTCAGATTGACAATTTATTGGTTTGTTTTCCCACATCATGACACATGACAGATAAGCACGGGTGCACTGTCAAGGATTTGCTGTAAAAACTTACTTGTTCTTGTTTACTGTGACAGTTCACCTTGCTTAAGGTGGAGATCCACATTTCTGTAGTCTTTTTGAACTGACAGCTTATACAGTCAGTCTTGAGATTACATATACTTGATACATGTTGACTGATAGGCCTGCAGGAGCGTGGCCGTGGGTTCCCAGGGACTGGAACCGAAGATGTGGAGATTCTTGGAAATGTTTAAGCTACATAATTCCAGTCATTTTTGACAGTGTACATGAGATTCTTGGTAACAATCATATCCAGGTAAGGTACATGCCTGGAAACCTGCCATACTCGAGATAAGGGCAAAATAAAGGCACGGCCAAAGTTGCCATGCACACGTGCACCACAAATCATGTTATGGTTGACAAAGTCCCCAGCAGCCAGACAGGAATGTGATGATATTCCTGACATACCATTGAGGACTACAGTACCGGAGTCCTATTGCATAGGACTGCGGTAAAAATGAAAGAAAAAGCCACAAAGTCTTGGAGGTAAATATTTAGCATAATTAACATTTGGTTAACATGCCTGTCATAATACTTATGTTTATAATCTCCTGGTTCTGTGGCTTGCTTTTGATACATCTAATACTTTCATATAAGTTAATTTACCAAGACTTAGTGTCACTTGAACACTGTTTAGGTTGGCCATTAAATTGTTGGTTTATTTTATTCTGATCATATGGGGTAAATTTTTAAACTATTGTCTGGTCCCCACTATCCCTGAACAGTTCTTCTGCAAAATAAGTTGACAGCATGCCCTGATTCTCACTGATGAACTGCAAGTCATATCGTTCATACACGATTCCCTAAAGATCTGCATAGCTGCACTTCCTATTTTTTTTTCACCATTTCAGTAAATTTCTGAAAATTATATATGATGAGATATTATGTCAATATTCATGATATATTATGCCAAACATTTAATAATAAACAATGATTCATTCATTTGCAGGTTGACAACATTGACAAGAATGACGTAACATTGAAGAAGGTTCCTCGACCTGGAAACATCTCATTCCATATTTTTGCACTCCAGTCACTTTCTCAAATGGATTTATACCGTTGCTGAGGGACAATCATTGTCGCAATCATATTTGAAGCTTTTACAGAGGCAATGCACTTCTTGTGTTAAGGACCTTGACTATCCAGTAATATTTGGACAGCTTCTTGAATGTTAAAACAATCATTTGATTGTATTCTAAAATAGTCATATCCATTTTCAAAGAAACACATTTAAAGTGCTATAAAAAGAAATTTGACTCTTTATGTGAGAATTTGTCACTTTTTCTGCACCCCCTAAATGGATTGCATTGAGAATCAAAACATTTTTGAATGGCATAACATCAATGATATGGATTATCATGTGGAGTAACGGGATACCATTAAAATGCAGACAAAATGATGACATGGTAAGATTTTGACTGTACACCAATGTACTAACCAAAGGTCTTCTATTTTTCATCACATTAGGGTAAGATGGGGGGGGGGGATTCAAATGCAGTAATATGAAACACCAGTTCATTGGGAATATGATTCAATTGTTGAATTTCTTTGAGAATTTTGCAAGGTTTTATTTTATAATTACACAATGATTGAATATATCCTTCAGTGTCAGTGCTCAATTGAAGAATAAAATATATACAATAACTATCTATTTTCTTGTCTTTTTTCATTGGCTTTCAAAGGGGGCTAAATTATCCCTAACTTTAAGGCAAATCCAGCCCTTGTGATGACTTATTATCTAATGGTGGCTTGAAAGTGTCAAATAAAAGAATTTAAGCTTCAATAGTTAATCCATTCCAACATCCCATGTATTAAAATGCACTTTCGAGAGAGGGCAGGCACAAATATATACCATCCAGTTTTTTTTGGTGTAAATGCATTAAGTGGCATTAGTAATTGCTTGGTCCAGGGTTTGAATGTAGCTCTTGTCGGGTCACCTGGGCCTATGTTGCATAGCTATTTCAATTAACATTTGCCTCATTGCTGTGACCTCTTCACTTGGTAGCCTATTGAGTGCAGAAATACAGGACGTAAAGCCCCAACCACCCATCCATCCTTCCATCATTAATATTAGCAGTCATCATCTGGTTATTACAAGTAGCCTTTTGAAGTTAATGAGGATAGTTAGTTTAATTACATAATATTATGAAGTTTTTAAATTCAATTCAATCTATATTTTCATTTGTACTGTTTTTTTTTATAAATTGTTACTTGATTTTACTATTGTAACCATGTGATTTATTCAGAAAGCAGCTGAACAACTGATATTGTGATGTACATTAACAATGTGTTAATACTGCAACACCAGAGTGTTTATTTATAAACGCTTATTGTTTAACACTTTAATATGATAAACACCTTCTCTGCAGTCATCCTGGAAAAACATTGAGTGTTTAAGATCAAACACTTTTATTGTTATAAACACTTTTTAGTGTTAATAAAGTGTAACAAGCTATTAAAGCGTTTTTGTGTTTATAATCAAAGACACTTAAATGTGTTTAAAATCAAAAACACTTAAATGTGTTAAAAATCATAAACACTTTCACGCGTTTATTAAGTGTAACAAAAAAGTGTTTATTTTAGTGTTGTTTCTTAAACACTTGTTTTTAGAGTGAGAACTCGCCGGGCCCACTACTCACCAGTTGACTTCCCGCCAGTTCCCTAACTCGCCAGGGTACCTATTAAAAAAGCTATCGAACATGTTTTTTGGTTTATTTATTAAGGGTTTCAACAAAATATTAATAAAAGTACTATTTAACAAGTCGTTTTTGTCATTTTCTTCATATTAGTCCCAGGCCTATTCTTGTTAAAAGCCGGTAATTAATATAGCCAATTAACAAAGTAGGCCTGTCCATTGATATTAAAATCATTTTATCTATCTAACAATAATCACGATCTCCCTATCTAAGGCTATCTTATCTAACTTGTGAAAATACGAAATTTCGTTGGTGGGTATTTACCACATATCATTAACCGGGAATTAAAGACCCTGGATAACACAGCAACGAAATTGTGGCCACAAAGCAATACAACTTGAAAGAATTCACTTTATGATAGGTCCGTGATTTGACAATGGTCATTTGGCCATTTGGCCACACCTGATCAATTAACTTGATGTAAGAGTGGTCCAGAATTTGACCAGAAATGAACTTTCTCTCTCTAAAATTCAAATTTTCTTTGGAATTTGAAACACCAATTTAGTAGCCACGGAGAATTGTGGCAGAAACGTCTTTAGGAGCTGTCAATCAAACTTTACAGAAAATGTTTATATTTTTCAAATTTTTTCTAATATCTTATTATAAAATACTTTGTGGTATAAATGGCATTTTCGTTTTCTGTATTCAATTATCTATAGATATCGCAGTTGGGTCTTTAAAACCAGAAATTTCATAATCAATCAATCTATCAATCTATCTATCGATCTATCTATCTATCTATCTATCTATCTATCTATCTATCTATCTATCTATCTATCTATCTATCTATCTATCTATCTATCTCTTTATCTATCTATTATATATTCTTGTCTTTTTTTCTTTCTATTCTACATTTCTCTCTGTCTTTCTACATATCTGTCGCCATTTATAGGCCTTGTAGGCCTATATATGTATTAATTGGGGATCACGGATTTTTAGTCTTTGTATTTTATTTATGAAGTAGCCTTCAAGTAGGCCTGGTCCTAATGAACTCTTTTCTTACAAAATATTCTGAATTGAGGTAGGCCTAGGCTAGTAGCCTAAGTCGACCAGTTATGATAAAAAGCTACCTTTGAAAGAAAAGTATAGATATTTGTGTCCCAAATACAAATTTATGTAATCTTAAAGTTTAAGAGAGTTTAATTAAATTACATACAATGTATTTGTAGTGCTAAATTTTAACAATCAGAGATCAAACTCACAGGTCAAGTGCATGCACGTTCAATGCTTTTATTTCTTAACATAGACCTTAATAATGTCCATATTTTGACTTCTTAATTGAGGCCTAATCTGCTTTTATAAAAATGTACTGGCGAGTTTGTGCTATAAAGAAAAATATATAAAGCTATGAAAATGACAGTTTCACGTATATTCAAGCAATTTAGCAGGGCAGATTTGTCATGAATAGGGATGTAATAGTGCATTTATACATAGAAGTATGAAACTTAGGACACATTTCAAAAACGTCTTAAAGAAAATATTTAGATAGGGAGCCACTTCAGATTTGACCTGGTTGACCCATGGCAGCCATTTTCCAAAATGGCGGCTAATTATCTCATTTTCCTGCTTTCTGTGAAGTGTCTATAGTTTGAAAGTATGAAAACAGTGTTCATTATTCCTTCTACAGATCTAAAAAACATTATCAATTGATTTCTGGATTGAACTGATGAATTTTAGGATTATCAGGGTCCTTTTTGTTAGAACTGTTGAAGAAAATGTATCATTTTCGCGGTTTCCCATAGTTTCATGGAATCTCAATTGATTTTAAAACTGACATATCTGGATTTCCTGTAAGAAGAGCTTTCAAATGAATGGTCGCATCAATAGTTTCCGTGAATTCTTTGTCAAAATTAAAGAAAAAACAAAATCTTCAAAAATCATTTTATTTTCATTTTTTCCATTTTCGTACCAAGTTTACGGAACCCATTGATGCGGGTACTCATTTGAAAGCTCTTTTTACAAGGAATTCAAATATGTAACTTATTTTGAGATTTATAGAGAATTGTTGTAACCATCCGTAACCGCGAAATCCAGTGTTTGAATCAATATTTCTAACAAAAAGGACTCACACAAGCCTGAAAATAGACCAAGGCTACCAAAAAATGTTATAGTAATGTACCAAATACCAAGAGAAGCAATAAAAAACAATATTTACGCGTTTTCTTTTTGTAGGAACTACACAGAAAGCAGTAAAATGGAAGAATTTACTGCCATTTTGGAAAATGACTGCCAGTAGCCACCTGAGCTAAATCTGAAGTGGCTCCCTATCCAAATATGTTTGTATAGATGTGTTTTAAGTGTGCGCCAAGTTTCATGCTTCTATGTATAAATGCACTATTTTTTTACATACCTGCCCCGCTAATTATAGATAATGTGATTTTAGAGTCTTAAATGTGTGACTTAATACGATGTAAATTGTAATCTATCTATCTATCTAAAAAATTAGAGCAGGTCCAACGTACCCTGCCATGTCAAATCCGCGCCACAGGCTACATGACTCCTCTGACCTTCTCATGCCCTTCCCATGTGTCATCATAGGCATAGGAGGCAGGGCGGCTCCCACCCCCTAAACAAATTGGAGAATCAAATTTTTCATGGGGGTTCGGGCAGAAAATAGGCCTATTTAATTTTTACATTTTTGTGGCAATTTGGGTAATATTTTTTGGGCAGCCCCCCGAAAATTTATTGACCTCATACACCTATGTGTGTCAAATACTCATCCTCAGCCATGTCGTCCTCAAATGCAACCACTTTCAAACCTCTTCCTATTCTTAGCTATTCTTGCTTCTTCTACTTAGCTATTTTTATTCCCCCATTCTTCCTCTAACTTGCAATAACGTGAATTTCACTCCATTCCTACAAGGATCCCCACTTGACTGGAGAACATACTTGACATCTTCTTGACGAATTGACCAACCCTATTGTCCGATTAGGAGACCATATGACATTGTGTATTGGATAGAGGCAACCTTTAAGATCTGAGGAAAGATCCATGCACTGGACTTCCAAAAGTCCTTGCTGAGCAAATTGAGCAATATAGTCTACTGGCCACTTAGGGGTGTACCCAAAAATGTTGAGTACTACAACGTTTTATGATGAATTTTAGCTTGGTTGCTAAAAAAAATTCTTGGGCAATTAGCGTAATAGGATAATTAGGTATAATCAGGCCGGAGTGGTGTATGGCTCATAACTTGCATGAAAATTGACGCAGAGACATGGTTTTGGTGTCATCCATGCAATCCATAATTATCCATTCATTGCAATCATGACATGTTGATACAAGCTAGGATGAGATCACAAGAGCTGTCAAGTATTATCAATTAATCAGAATAGAAACTGGACGGTAGGCCTAATGGTTAAAATTGTTAATGAAAGAATTTGTCAAATTTGTAATAATGGTGAAGTAGAGAATGAAGAACACTGTGTGATCAGGTGTGCCTTGTATGAGAATGTTAGAGTAAGAAATCCTTTAATCGATGCTGATAGTAGGAATTGCCAGAAATTTAGTCAACATGATGATGAAAGGAAACTTGTATGTTTAATGAATGAGGAGTCAATGGCTTATGAGACTGCCAAAGCTTGCCAATTGATCTTAAAAATACCGTGCAAGCACGTAAACCCCGCTGGCTCTATGTGAAGCAATTGAGACCATTTGGATCCATGTGTCCGACCGTGTGTCCGTGTGTCCGTCCGTCCGTCCGTCCGTGCGTCCATGTGTCCGTCCGTGTGTCTGTGTGTCCGTGTGTCCGTGTGTCCGTCCGCCCGTCCGTCTGTGTGTCCATGTGTCCGTGTGTCCGTCCGTCTTTGTGTCCGTCCGCCCGTCCGTGTGTCCGTCTGTGTGTCCGTCCGTGTGTCTGTGTGTCCGTCCATCCGTGCGTCCGTCCGTGCGTCCGTGTGTCCGTCCGTCTATGTGTCCATCCGTCCGTCCGTGCGTCTGTACGTCTGTGTGTCCGTCCGTGTGTCCGTCCGTGTGTCCGTCCGTCCGTCCGTACGTCGGTCCGTCCGTACGTCCGTGTGTCCGTGCGTCCGTACGTCCGTGCGTCGGTTCGTCCGTCCGTGCGTCAATCCTTCTGTCCGTGTGTCCGTGTGTCTGTACGTCCGTCCGTGTGTCCATACCTCCCTACGTCGGTGTGTCCGTACGTCGGTGTGTCCGTCCGTCGGTGTGTCCGTACGTCCGTGTGTCCGTCCGTCCGTCCGTCCGTGTGTCCGTGTGTCCGTAAGTCCGTCCGTCCGTCCGTCCGTTAATCCTTCTGTCCGTGTTTCCGTGTGTCCGTCCGTCCGTGTGTCCGTACGCCCGTGTTAGGCCCGTGTGTCCGTACGTCCGTGTGTCCGTGCGGATGCACGGACTTGTCATTCCCATCTGCATGACAAAATAAGATAACAGGCAAAATTTGAATGAAATATGAGTAACACAACGTCCGTACGTCCGTGCGTCCGTGCGTCCGTCCATCCTTCTGTCCGTGTGTCCGTCCGTCCGTCTGTGTGTCCATACGTCCGTACGTCCGTGTGTCCGTACTTCCGTGTGTCCGTACGCCCGAGCTTTTACATTGAATGTAACTGTAAATATATGAATGTGAGCTAATAAAATCTTGAATCTATTGTCAATTGGCCCTCCAGGCCCTAATTATCACCCAAGGTGTTGGACTGTTGGTTGCAATTGCAATAGGCAACTCATGAAATTCAATAGGCTTCCTTTCAAATCGGCGTTGGCCAGCTAATCAAAGTAGGTAGGCCAATCAAATCAGCAGTAGTGTTGGTAGGCCTACAGGCTAACAAATGCAGTCATGAATGTTTCTAGATTGTAGGGGAGACCAGGGCTGGTTGTCACAGGGGCAGGTTGTCACACTGTGTAGAACTTAAATATGCTACTATTTCTATTTAAGGCATGCAGGGGCACTGCCAATCTATATTAATGTTAAAAGGGGAGTGACTTAAACCTATCTGATCAATATATACCTATATCATTTGAAAACTTGACATCCTATGGGACATTTTTTAGAATTCAGCGTTCGGGGCAGGTTGTCACATTTTCGGGGCAGGTTGTCACACTCTCGGGGCAGGTTGTCACACTTTTGGTTAAGAGCTTGGATGCAGGATGTGGGACTCTGTAAGGCAGATCTCGACTAAAACAAGTTATTTTGGACATATGAGGAATCCTCTGCTTGGCCAGTGCAGACCTAAATGGACATGCTACTGTGTACAAGGATGCTGCAAATGAAGGCTTACCAAGTAGCAGGAAAGCTTTCCGATCAGGAGGAGGAAAATAACAATTTTTTTGCGAAAATGTCTTTATAAATTTGAAGTAGATTTACTTGGAAACTATGCCATATCTGCATACATCTTCAGTCATCAATAGCATGTATAAATCACCAATTTATATTTTTGTTAGTTTTTTTAAGTTTAAAAAGAAAAGTACCCTTTAAAAAAGGGTACTATAGCGACTTTGGTCATGCCTTCTTTTAAAAACTGTAACAGAATGAGCCAGCATGCAAAGAATTTAATTACATTGTAACAAACTTTTTATAAGAAATGTTTTCTTCCAGGTTGAGACGTCGCTATAAAAACCTGGTCCCAATGGGCAGCAAGCAGCTCCAAAAAGTGTGACAACCTACCCCGTCTTTTTGTGACAACCTGCCCCAACTGATGAAAATGCAAAAAAAGGGCTGTCCAAGGCTGTTCTTTTCATATTTTTCACTATTTCTTCCTATCATTATTTAAAGAAATGTTTATATGGTAAGTGCATAAACTGTACCTTTTTCAACAACCATTTATCAAAGAGTAGGATAACATGCAAGTCGCAGGTAAAAATTTACTTTTTGTGATCAGAAATTTTTAATAGGCCGTGTGCCTACCAAACTCCCTTCCTGGGGTCAAGATTTCCCAAAAAGACTCCAGTGGGTTATAAAAGCAGTAATCAATGATAGGTTGAGCTGTGTAACTCTCTAGTTCAGTGCAACAAAAAGTGTGACAACCTACCCCTGTGACAACCAGCCTCGGTCTCCCCTACCAGAAGCCCATCCCGTCGACCCGCACCCTGGTTCTGCCTTTTAACTTCAGCTGCCATGACGGTACATGACGTCACGAGTGAAAAAGACCACTGTTCCCATCTTCCCGATCATAATCGTAACCCTTGTTGGGAAATAATTTTAGCTGTTTGTGTCCTCTCCCTGATGCCAATTTCTACAGCACAGGTATGAAATTCACACCGTAGATGCGTAACACCCTAATAGTTTATGCTGTAAAGTATGGGCTTTCAATTCTTGGCAGAATTGTCGCTACTGCAGCTTCTTCTGAGTGGTGTCAGAAATCCGTGACTTCCCTTTATTGTATTCTATGATGTATGCACATGAACTTGGTTTAGAAGCCCTTGTGGGTTCAATCAGATAATATGAGGTTATATCATGGGTAGGTGCAGTGCATTCCTAGTATACTCCCCGAGACCCCAGTATATTCCCGAGACCCGAAGGGTCGAGGGAATATACTGGGGTCGAGGGGAGTATACGGGGATGTACTGCACCTACCCATGGTATGACCTTTTTATCCCATGTCTAGGCACATTTTCCAAATAATTTCAAACTTTTAATTATAAGTAAATTTATTATAACTACTTCTTATAATTCTTGCTTGAACTGACAAGTCTTGTTTCAGTAATATTTTTATTACGGCAAGAGTTTTTAAGATATCGCCTTGAAATTTTGGATAAATGACCCCTGGAATATGACGGACATGAAAGAAAGACATCATAAAGCTGGTGTACTTAAATCTTGAGATATAAAATTGAACGGCCATGGAACTTAAAAACACGTTGACTCAAATTTGTAATTTTACGCTTGAACTAAAAATTCTTATTTCACTAATAATTTTTTTATGGCAAGAGTTTTTAGGATATCGCCTTGAAATTTTGGATCAATAACCCCTAGAATATGAGAGACAGGACTTGGAATATGATAGAGCTGGTGTACTTAGATCCTGAGATATAACCGAAAACGACCATGGAACTTAAAAATATGTTGACTTAAATCTGTGATTTCATGCTAGAACTGAAAATTCTTGTTTCAGTTATAATTTTTTTGTGGCGAGAGTTTTTGAGATATCGTCTTGAAATTTTGGATTTGATATCTATACTATATGCATAAAATTACCTGCTACATAAATCTGGGATGATTAGATTCAGAGAAATAAAACAAAACGGCAGTGGAATGCAGAAAAACGTTTCTGAAATAAATGAACAACAGTGCTGAAACTATACCAATAAACAGAATTTAACACTCTTACTTAACCAAGTGTTGTGAAAGATTGTCTAAACAATATGAGAAAATAAAAAGGGGTCCTCATCACGATGGAAATTTATATGAATCAGTATTTGTACAACAAAGTCATTTCGAAAAAATTAAACAAGTTTGACGAAAATCGCATTGGAAAATTTTCTATACCAAATAGAAAGTCAAAACCGCATCAATCTAATGCACTATATTCTTCTGGATCTAATGCTTCAAACCGCTTCTCTCTAACCCTAATACATCCCTTGCAAATTGCAAAAGAGAGGCAGATTTTTGTGCTTTCAAAATTACAAGAAAAGATTATGAAGCAACAGCAGAGATTGTGACGCTATACATGTACCGGATTTGAGTGGGTGTGTCTAAATGCAGCTCTCTCATTGGCTGTTTTCAGTATATTCCCAGGGAAAAAACGTCGTATATGAGTATACTGCTTTTTCTCCCCGATACTGACTTTTTCCCTGCTGTATTGCCCTGGGAAAATCACTGTACATTGGGGAGAAAATGTGCCTAGACATGGGATAAAGATTGCTAAAAACTAAGCAGTCACAAGATGCTGGAGAATTCAATGTCAGGCATGCACCACAGAATTAAGCAAGGGGGTGTTGGAGAATGAACTGTATTTTTTAAGAAGTCCCTGGGATTGGCGCAAGGTCACTTGGCAGAGGAAGATGTTTCAGCTAAATCTTTTTTTCCTCTGAGAAACAGCTTACTCTATTTTCAGAGCTACATGCAAACCCAATCTTTGGGGTTACGGACCAATATTCCTGATACAAATTTTGTGCATTAAGATGTCAGGCACAGTCAATACATTGTAAATTGTTTTGTTCAGTGATACTACTGTTAGAAATGATTAGATCCTGTCTCGTCTTCTTGTTTCTCTTCTTGAAAAATCCTCTATTTTCTTCTCATAGTACATTGTGTATTATTACTGCAAGATGAGCATAGGAAACAAAAAGATATGATTAACAATCAATCTGAGAGTTACTTGTCCATCAGGGACATCCTTTTCCTGTATTGGACTTTTGGTAATAATAGATTCATTATTTATGCTATAATCTTCAATTTAATTTCATGCCATTACTGGCGTTACTGCTGTCTCACATGTGAAATAGAATTATTATGGTGATGTGGATGTTACTTGTTTTATAAGCTTGTCAAAGATCTTGTCTGTGAACCTCAAGACTTTTAAGATGGCTCCACATAGAGTACCATGCAGTTATATGAAACTAAATATTAATGTTATTGTCATAAGTAAATCAAGTATCTCGCATATCAAATCAATTTAGGCAGAATCTATTCACGGTATAACTTGGTATAGTATGATTCAGTAATTAATAATATGAAATAGAACTTTCAAATGCATATATACAGTCAACACAGAAATTATTTGCACACTTTGGTTTTTCATCATATTTCACAGAAAAATACCAATATGATACGAAAAGCTGTCCTGTGTTTCAGAGTAGTGTTAGTAGGTTAGGATTACATGCATTTCATTTTTTACCAAAATTTATTTTTTTGGAAAACTTGAAGAAACTGAATCCTGATGACAAAAAAATTATTTGCACGCTTGAGCCAACTACCAGAAACAGCATTTTTAAAGACGATACTCCAATTTTTCCAACAAACAATGTTATCTATGGTATCTCTAACACATTTACATCAATCTGACATTATTTGGGGTTCACAGGTGGGATTACAGGTGTTGTCCGAGGAGTACACTATTTTGCATGGTTTTTCTCCCTCATATGGGTATCAAAATGGGCTTAAAAGCAGCAATACTGATGAAATTGACTTGTTAAGTCTTTAAACATAGTCGAATTGTGATAAGAAGGTTAATCATGCAGGTTTTAGTGAAGAACTTTGCCCTATATGCCACCAAAAAATGCCACAAAACCGTGCTTGCGGTGAATTTGAGTTGAGAAACAGCTGATAACCAGCCTCTAACCAATTCAGTTAGCAACTGGCTCGCCAATAATGATTAAGACAGAATATTTAGAGTTGTTTCCCATAATATTTGCATACAAAACAAGATTTTTATTTGAATTTACCATATTGTAAGCAAGGCATATTCCACACACGATCATGCATTGATTATCAAGACTCATTGAGGCTTGCCTATTAAATAATTATGACTTAAATTATAATAACAGTGAATAAACTTTAATTTTACTGCTCCTTTTTGCAAAGGAAAAACATTGATGTGAAGTTTTCACTCTTATTAATGGCCTCAATTGGGCCACCCTGTGCAGACACGCTAGTTGCAGGCTGGCTGATAGCAATGATATAGTGCAAAATTTGAAAACTACTTTCTTGATAATCTCGACTGGCTTTCTCCTGTGCTATTACAACCTATTCTTCACCACTCATTGTCAAAATAGTCCATAAGGGCAAAAGTATGTCTTATAATTAAGATTTTTTCAGTTTGGTTCTACCAGTGTCACTCATTTCTGACATTTTGTATTTGCATATTGAACAAAATAATCAAACAAAACTGGCCAATTCATTTCTTTATGCTAAGTATACATTATAATGAAATTTATTATTCAGTTTCATCAGACTTTCTTTTTCATCATCAGTTTTTATAGCCATACATAGAAAAAAAAACATGGGACTGAGTGTATTCCTCGGGTAGCCCCTGTAATTCCACCTGTGAACCCCAAATAATGTTTGACTGGTGTAAACATGTTAAAGATACCATAGGCAACATTGTTTCTTTGAAAAATAATTGGAATATTATCTTTGAAATGCTGTTTCTGGTAGTTGGCTCAGGTGTGCAAATAATATTTTTTCTTCGTGATTCACTTTTTTCAATTTTTCCAAAAAAAAATATTTTGGTAAAAAATGAATGCATGTAATCCTAACCTACTAACACTACTCTGAAACAGCTTTTCGTATCATATTGGCATTTTTCGTGCAAATAATTTCTGTGTTGACTGTATATTAAATGTAAACATAGATTGAGCAATTTTTGCATTTATTTAGGTTCTAACACTACACACAGTCTGCAACCCGAGTTTACACTTGTATACTGATGGAAAAGGGTAAAAAAACAGTTTTTGTCCAATAACAAAAAAAGTATTGCACTTAAGCCTATAGTTACTATGAAACACTGATATAAAAGTGAGGATTCCGGTTAATTTCAGCCTATTCACAAGTCTCTAAGACCAATAGTTCTCAATATATGATTTTTATTGGTAATTTTCGACGTTATTTCTTCGCGTCAACCTTCAAAGGCTCCGTCCATATGGGTTATAGGCTTATAATGACAAACGGGGGCAACCGTGTTGCCCAACAAGGTCCAGGTCACACAAAAAATGCCACACAGCAACATTTTGGAATTATCAACCCCCCTAATATAAAAGCCCATAATCCTGCGTGGGAGTCAAGGAAGATGCCTTACTCCAAAATCTAGAAATATGACTGTTTCCAAGGCAACCGGTTTGAATCCAATTACAACCTTCAAAAACCTTAAATTTCAATATCTTCAGAAATTCAGCAACATTAAAAACACACACATTTTTGAACAGCTTAAGAACTAACTTTTTTTGTAGATATTTCCATGAAAATTTAAGCCAATGTCAGATGATATCTCTTGTGAGAGTCCAGAAAATTTCATTAAGAAAGAATATAAAATGGCTGGATAAGGCTACTTTTAGTGCAACATGTCCAAAAACCAAAATCACAACCAATGCAAATCGGTCCAAAATCGGTTTCATGTAAAGACCATCACAGCTCAATATTTGGAGTGTGAAAATAACCGAGGTGGTCCCTATGGTCACTTAAAACTGCTTGTGGGTTTTTGGATGATTTTCTGCCAATTTTGTGTTTTTCACATTAGTCTTCGGTCTGCAGATTTGGGCAAGATGCAGAGATAAGATGAGTCAATGTTTGTTTACCCATTGCTCTACAAAATGGATTGTATTTCCGTCCCAATGTACTCAAGCCTGTGTTCCTATGTGTTCCTATGTCCCCATTGGAATGGAATCAATGGGACAGTGTGGTTGTCGGGTCACATTTTGCTGTCTGACTGCAAAAGAGCAGGTGTTATTGTCATATGTTTTGATTTTTAATATTGGTGATATTCATTTATTCATGTGCCTCTGTTTTTACCTTCAGCGAACGAAGTTCGAAGAAGGTATTGTAGGGGAGACCGGGGCTGGTTGTCACAGGGGCAGGTTGTCACACTGTGTAGAACTTAAATATGCTACTATTTCTATTTAAGGCATGCAGGAGCACTGCCAATCTATATTAATGTTAAAAGGGGAGTGACTTAAACCTATCTGATCAATATATACCTATATCATTCGAAATCTTGACATCCTATGGGACATTTTTTAGAATTCAGCGTTCGGGGCAGGTTGTCACATTTTCGGGGCAGGTTGTCACACTCTCGGGGCAGGTTGTCACACTTTTGGTTAAGAGCTCGGATGCAGGAAGTGGGACTCTATAAGGCAGATCTCGACTAAAACAAGTTATTTTGGACATATGAGGAATCCTCTGCTTGGCCAATGCAGACCTAAATGAACATGCTACTGTGTACAAGGATGCTGCAAATGAAGGCTTACCAAGTAGCAGGAAAGCTTTCCGATCAGGAGGAGGAAAATAACAATTTTTTTGTGAAAATGTCTTTATAAATTTGAAGTAGATTTACTTGGAAACTATGCCATATCTGCATACATCTTTAGTCATCAATAGCATGTATAAATCACCAATTTATATTTTTGTTAGTTTTTTTAGTTTAAAAACCTGGTCCCAATGGGCAGCAAGCAGCTCCAAACAGTGTGACAACCTGCCCCGTCTTTTTGTGACAACCTGCCCCGACTGATGAAAATGCAAAAAAAGGGCTCTCCAAGGCTGTTCTTTTCATATTTTTCACTATTTCTTCCTATAATTATTTAAAGAAATGTTTATATGGTAAGTGCTTAAACTGTACCTTTTTCAACAACCATTTATCAAAGAGTAGGATAACATGCAAGTCGCAGGTAAAAATTTACTTTTTGTGATCAGAAATTTTTAATAGGCTGTGTGCCTGCCAAACTCCCTTCCCGGGGTCAAGATTTCCCAAAAAGACTCCAGTGGGTTATAAAGCAGTAATCAATGATAGGTTGAGCTGTGTAACTCTCTAGTTCAGTGCAACAAAAAGTGTGACAACCTGCCCCTGTGACAACCAGCCTCGGTCTCCCCTAATCACTTGGGTAAAAATGTTGTCCGTCCGCCGGGCGGGCGGGCATGCGGGTGGGTGGGCGTGTGGTCGGGCGGCGGGCGGATAGATCGTTTCCGGGCCAGCACTCGGCCTCTATTGAGTGTACATGGATGAAATTTGGTACACATATAGCCTGTATGGTCTCGTTGTGCCTTTTGATGGTCTAATTGATAGATATTCAATACCTTTTGAAATAATTGAGAAAATATAAAAATTATTTTTGTTCGTTTCCGGGCCAAATCTCAGTCACTATTGTATGTGCACTTATGAAATTTGGTACAGATGTGGCCTATATGGTCTAGTTGTGCCTTTTGATGGTCTCATTGATGGATATTTTGTACTTTTTGCAAAAATTTGGAAAATAGAAAAATATGTATTTTTTGGTTCTTTGGGCTGAGACTCAGTCACTATTGCATGTAAATGGATAAGGTTTGGTACACACTTGGCCACCATAAGGTCTTGTTGTGCCCTTTGAAAGGTCTGGTGGAAAATATTAAATGCTATTTGAAATATAGAAAAAAAAAGAGAAAAAATAAATTTTTTGTTTCTGGCCCAAGACTTGGTCACTATTGCATGTACATGGATAAAGTTTGGTACACATATGACTTATGTGGTCTAGTTATGCCTTTTCATGGTCTGACTGATACATATTCTATACTTTTTGTAATATTGAGAAAAAATATCAAAATACTTATTTTCTTATTGGAGCCAAAACGTGCCCACTATTGCATATACAGCAATGCCATTTCCTACATGTATCACCTATAAAATGTAACAGTGCTTTTTGACTTGTATTTAACACTTTTTGAATTATTGGAAAAACTTTGTACATGCATAAAACCGTACCATAATATAAGTAAATTAGTATAATAAGGCCTTTCCCTGCTTTTACAAACCCTGGCAAGCACACAGGTAGATCGCAGGGCAGCAGGCAAATAACAGATAATAGAACGCCATTACTCGACCACTGTTGCATACCTATAATATACGGAATTTGGTAAACACGCCAATTTTATGATGTAACGTAATCTTCTAAATGTGTTATTCGCTGAAGGTTTGCTGCTGCGCAGCCTATGTTTTGCACTGGTTGTTGTGCACTTGTACTTGTACTCATGCACTTGTTCTCACATCTACATCTGTATGTGTAATTGTGAACTTGCACTTGTGAACTTGCACTTGTGCACTTGCACTTGTGCACTTGCACTTGTGCACTTGCACTTGTGCACTTGCACTTGTGCACTTGCACTTGTGCACTTGCACTTGTGCACTTGCACCTGTGCACTTGCACTTGTGCACTTGCACTTGTGCACTTGTACTTGTGCACTTGTACTTGTGCACTTGTACCGGTGCACATGGAAGTGCACAAGGGCCATTCCATATTTTTAAAAAGCAAATTTCGGCAATATCCCCCCTTGACCATATGAGATTCTCTTGAAAATGTGTACATATATATGAGGGCCGTTCAGAAAGTTGCCCACAACGCAGCTCAACTTTTTTGACCAAATATAACAATGTAGCAGTGCAAACAATCATAAAAATTTATGTAAAAATGCGATTGATTATGGCTCAAATATTTCTTAACTGCCTAATAGTATTTCGTAGTGTTTTTCCATTGCATTTCAAACAGGTATACACATGTCCAACCCATTTGCCGCAATAACCGAGGTCTTCCAAAATTAATAGTTTCTCATTTCTCATGACGAATATCATATCTCTAATTTCTGAGCTGATATTAAGATTTGGCATTACCTAATGTTATGAGGGATGTGTGTGGTAGACCTAATTAAGGCAGATAAGCTACGGTATGGATCCTCAGGTTCTCAAGCAGTGCCTGTTTGCAGTGGATTGTTTCTGCAAAAGCACCTCAAGTGCTTTTGAACAGCTAACTGAAAACACACATGGCAATCGTTTCATCAAATTAGCTTGAAATACAAATATTTGTTTGGAAGGACAATGAATATGCCTTGAAAGACTTGAAACCTGTCAACAAATACCTATTCTCAGGGTCAGACATCTTTTCAATAAATTCTATGATTCAAAATGCACAGCCAATTTGTTGAATTTGGTCTACAAAATGTAGCCGCACAGGAAGCACTGAGTTTTCGTTTCCATGGCAACTGAAAAGTCATTTAAACATTTGCTACAGGTGTGATTTTTTCAAAATAGATAATAATCAAAATACCTGATAATAGTTCTGTGAAATTTCATTCTGCTGCTTTCGCTGCATGAGGAGTATGTGATGCTACCAAGTGGCAGAAGACTGAGGCTGGCCTATCCTAGGACCAGTAGATTGCGTAGAACTTTTGTACCGACCTCAATCAGACTCATAAACAACTCTGCATAATTTTGCCACATTTCATATTTGCAGTCTAATACAGCATACAAATTTTACTTGTACATGTGAGTGTTACAGGTGACCATTAAAGATATGTTATGTTATGTTATGTTAAAGAGAAAGGTCTGCCAAAAAAATTGGTCAGATGTTTCTGAACACCCCTTGTATGCAACAACTCTTATGAGAACCTGCAACATATTAGAATTAGATCCCCTCAATTTATGGTTGATTGGATACATTGTATCATTCCCTAAAAATGTGGGGGTATGTTGACCTATTAAAGCTTTTTTGTGTCATTTTGGAACATTGAATGTGGTTTATATGTTCTATAACTATGGACATTATCTCTTCAGCACTAATGGGTCTTCTACATCTGGACATTGCAAAAAGATGAAAATAACAGATTTTTTGGCAAATTGATTTAAGTAAAAGTTTTCTTGTCGTGGTGATGTCAACGAGCACATCCATATGATTGCAATTTAAGGGAGCTTCGAATTAAAGCTTTTCGTTCTGGTACGAGATCATCTTAATTCATATTAATCCATCTTCATGGCTTGAGCCTAATTTCGAAGTTCGAAGAAGGTATTGTTATCGCTTTGGTCAAAAGTTGTCCGCCGGGCGGGCGTCCGGGAGGTCGGGCGGTCGGGCGGTCGGGCGGCGGGTGGATAGATAGTTTCGGGGCCAGGACTCAGCCCCTATTTCATGCATATGGATGAAATTTGGTACACATGTAGCCTGTATGGTCTAGTTGTGCCTTTTGATGGTCTTATTGATAGATATTTTGTACTTTTCGAAATATTGAGAAAAATTTAAAAGTATTAGTTTTTTCGTTTCCGTGGCTTGGCCGTTTTTACATGAACATGGATGAAATCTTTTACAGATGTAGCCTATATGGTCTAGTTGTGCCGTTTGATGGTCTAATTGATACATATTCGATACCTTTTGAAATATTGAGAAAAATGTCAAAAAATTATTATTTTTCATTTCTCTGCCAAAACTTGGCCAGTATTGCTTGAACATCGATGAAATTGGTTACACATATCACCTATATGATAAAGTTGTGCCTTTTGTGGGTGTGACTCATCGATATTCCATACATTTTGAAATGTTGACCAAAAAAAATTAAAATTATTTTTTGTTTACAGGCAAAAACTTGGCCATCATTGCATGTCCATAGATGAAATTTGGTATACATTACCTATATAATATTTAAGTGCCTTGTGTTGGTCTGCTTGATAGTTCTTTTTAATTGCTTTTTGAAATATTACCATCCATAGCTCTAAATCTATTCCTTGTTTATGCATGAAACTGGTCCATAATATTGTGTAAATTGGTCTAAAAAGGCCTTTCCATCGTTCAACACACCCCGGCAGGCAGACGGGCATATAGATAATTTCAGACTAAGCTCGGGCCACTGTTGCAAATAATTCATGCAATTTGCTTCACATCACTTTTATGGTATAATTGTGACCTTTAATGCTGTTTTTTTTTTTCGCTGAAGGTTTGCTGCTGCGCAGCCTATGTTTTGATGGTCTGATTGATGGATATTTAATCCTTGTTGAAATATTCAGAAAAATTGAGAAAAATATAAATTTTAATATCTTTTTGTTTTTCCCCACGCAACTCACTACTTATACCTGTTACAGGCCTGCAACTGCACTGTCATGTGTATAAATTAGTCTGCTGGTACCTTTTTATGGTTTTACATACCCTGGGCAGCAGGCAGGTGGCCAGATGGTAGGACAGCCGGTGTATCATTTTGGCACGAGACTCGGCCAATGATGCATATACTTATTAGCAAGTTGGTACACACATCACCATTATTTTGTGATGGTGTCTTTCACTGTTCCGATTGATACATTTTCAATATTTATTGAAATTTTGAGCAAAACTGCGAGAAAGAAGGAAACATAAGTATAGTCTTGCCTTTCTAATACCTCAGCTAGGATGATAGAATATTTTTGCTGTTCGCTGAAGGTTTGCTGCTGTGCAGCCTATTTTTAACACTTTTTGAACTGTTGACACAGTAGGAAAGGGTGGCATGCAAAATGTGACTGTCTGCTTGTGTGAGGGTTCCATAAAAAAATCACTTTTTGACATTTTAACAAAGTGTCATCCACTGCTTGCATGACAAATAAATAGAATCAGACTAACTTGACTTATCCAACCCAGTTTACAGATTTTAAAATATATCATCAATAAGAGAGTAATAATCCCATTTAGCCTTCTGTTTACTACAGCTGGCTGTTCCAAAACATGGTTTGCCTCCCTCTGGGTCAAATTTCCAAGGCTTCAAACAGGAATTAAATTCTTCAAATGCGACAATACAATTCACCATCAGTTCTCTAAATAACTTCTATAGACTTACTTGCAGCAGAAATTTCAGCACAAAGCATGAGGAATACATCTATTTATGTGAATTTTATTTGTACATTCGATTTTACTTCCATTTTATGTTATTGTATCTGTGAAGCACACCTGACGATTGGTTTTTTTCAAAGACTGCGCTATATCAAATAAACTATTTACTATTTTATTATTTTTACTATAAAACTTTTGTATCACTTCCTGTGAAAGTATTTTTGCAAGATTAACAGAACACAGGGGCCCAGCCTGCATGGGTTGCAAATGATTGTAGCATTGATAACTATTCTATTCCCTTAATTGTTGGTTTTCAGTGGCTTTAATACATGTGTATCCAGGCTTGTAGCATGAGAATACTTACAGATTCTGGCCACTACAGGCTGGAAAATAAAGTGTCTTGTAATATTCAATATTAAACACCATTTCAAAGAGGACCATCCTAGGTACTAACGAGGGAAGTTTCAGAGCTTAAAACCTCCTATATGTTGAGATAAGTATCTACTCCCATTGCGAAGTACTACAAAACATGGCGTATTCTACAATTTTTCCCACTCAAGACATAGACTTTACCTCAGGCCTGCAATACAAAAATGCTTTTGTTACCAGTGCTTGGTCTTGTGGCTATTACTACATCCCCAAAACTAATAACTTTCCAAAGAATCTTTCGATTCTGGTCAAATATGTGAGGCCCAACAATGGGACGTAAGCCAAAACTTAACCTGACCAGGTGTATCAACTAACCTGCCCAGTAATGTTAGTTGATACGTTTGACATGACCTACTTTGTCACCCTCTGGGGTTAAAACCGTCCAATA
Organism: Platynereis dumerilii; assembly: GCA_026936325.1. NCBI lineage: Eukaryota > Metazoa > Annelida > Polychaeta > Phyllodocida > Nereididae > Platynereis > Platynereis dumerilii. The sequence continues at coordinate 67,645 of JAPTHN010000105.1, read as the reverse complement.
GATCAAGCCAAGTTTCTTCATATATACAAACAATCTTATCCTCCAGTATCTAAACTATTCATCATTTCAATATAATCTTCCATTTGGCTTGCTGGCCAACTTTCGTGAAAAACGTCTCAACTAACCTGCCTCTTCCCTAAATATTGAAAAACATATAAGCTCTAGAAGCACACCGAAGGTGAATGAACACATTCCCGTGCTACAAGCCTCCAAACATCAAGGAGACATCAAAACAATACTTCGAACATGACCTTAAGCTGAAAATGACATAACTTAAATACGCTAGTATTTGAGATTACTGTTGTTAATGATGATGAGTTAATGCACTTATAATCCTAAATGGTTTGCTAATCAATGTCAACTTGGTTCACAGTTGTTTGGTGGAACTCATTGATTGTTTCAGTTTCCTTCACTGAACAAGCAACTTCAGATTTAGCTCAGGTGGCTACTGGCAGCCATTTTCCAAAATGGCAGTAAATTCTTCCATTTTACTGCTTTCTGTGTAGTTCCTACAAAAAGAATACGCGTAAATATTGTTTTTTATTGCTTTCTTGGTATTTGGTACATTACTATAACATTTTTTGGTAGCCTTGGTCTATTTTCAGGCTTGTGTGAGTCCTTTTTGTTAGAAATATTGATTCAAACACTGGATTTCGCGGTTACGGATGGTTACAACAATTCTCTATAAATCTCAAAATAAGTTACATATTTGAATTCCTTGTAAAAAGAGCTTTTAAATGAGTACCCGCATCAATGGGTTCCGTAAACTTGGTACGAAAATGGAAAAAATGAAAATAAAATGATTTTTGAAGATTTTGTTTTTTCTTTAATTTTGACAAAGAATTCACGGAAACTATTGATGCGACCATTCATTTGAAAGCTCTTCTTACAGGAAATCCAGATATGTAGTCAGTTTTAAAATCAATAAAAATACCATGAAACTATGGGAAACCGCGAAAATGATACATTTTCTTCAACAATTCTAACAAAAAGGACCCTGATAATCCTAAAATTCATCAGTTCAATCCAGAAATCAATTGATAATGTTTTTTAGATCTGTAGAAGGAATAATGAACACTGTTTTCATACTTTCAAACTATAGACACTTCACAGAAAGCAGGAAAATGAGATAATTAGCCGCCATTTTGGCTCCCTATCTAAATATTTTCTTTAAGACGTTTTTGAAATGTGTCCCAAGTTTCATACTTCTATGTATAAATGCACTATTACATCCCTATTCATGACAAATCTGCCCTGCTAAAATGGATGCCATGATCTAGAGTGTCGAATGCTTTGCTTAAGTCAAGAAGGATGCCAATACACCATTTTTTACTAGCTAAATCTTTTATAATTCTATCCTGGAGTTCAATAATTGCATACTCTGTAGACATATTTTTCCTAAATCCATATTGAGCTGATGAGAGTAAGTTATGTTTATTGAGGAAATCAAAAACTCTATTGTATATCAGGCGTTCAAGAATTTTGGAGAAAGTGGGGAGTAAGGAAATAGGCCTATAGTTTTCAATTTGAGCTGGGTTATCTTTTTTATGTATGGCTATTACCTTAGCTTTTTCATATTTTGAGGAAAAACACCTGTGGACATGGAAAGATTAGCTATGTGTGTTAGTGGGGGTGCTATGTTGCAGCATTTTTTAATCAACTTTGGAGAGAGACTGTCATGGCCAGTACTAGTTTTGGGCTTTAATTTATTTATGATGTTTTGGACTTCAGTGGGTGTTGCAGGACTGAGGTATAAACTATTTGGTGTTGGGGGTGAAGAAATTAATTGGGAAGCTGTTTCTGTTGTTTAGGGTATTTTATTTGCAAGGGATGGTCCTATGTTTGTAAAATACTCATTTAATCCGGTGGCTATGTCAGTACTTGAAGAATACTTGTTATTTCCATAGTAAAAGCTTTCAGGTGTTGTTTGATTGTTGTGTTTGTTGTTAAGGAGCTGGTTTATGTTATTCCAAGTTTTTTTGACATCATTTTTTGATTGTTCAAATATGAAATATCAGTAATGGTTTTTTGCACTTTTTATACATTTATTGTAAATTATATTGTATTGCTTGTATTTTGCATGGTTTCTTGTATAATCATCTGTTTCTCTGGTTTTTAGCATTTTAGTATACAGCTTTTCTTTGGTTTTCAAAGAGGTGAGAATTCCTTTGGTTATCCAGGGTTTGCTTTTATGCTTGAACTTATTGAATTTAACACATTTAATTGGAAGCTGTTCATTCACTAGTTCTGAGAATTTATCTACAAAATGTTGATAAGCTGTATTTACATTATCGTCATTATATATGTCACTCCAATCACATTCAGCTAATTTCCTGTTAAGATTTATAAAAAGTTGATCGTTCATTAACCTGTATGTCACATATTGTGGAAGGCATGATTTATGATTAATTTTAGTAACAATGAAATTAGAAAACAATGAAATTAGAAAAATGGTCACTAATATCAAGTAAAGCACTTCAAGTGACAAATCCCTATAGAACCTCCAAGCCTATGAATATTAATATATCCCTAGCCTTGTAGGCATGTGTTGAAAAAACATCAGAAAAAAATTAATAAATATATGTTTTGGTTTCCAACCGACAGCTTATAACTTATACTTTGTACATGCATGAAACTGCACCACAATATGTGTGAATTAGTTAAGTAAGGCCTTTCGCTGGTTTTACAAACCCTGGCAGGCAGATGGCAGGGCAGCGGGCAAACAGAGATAATTGCAAGCCAAGACTCAGCCACTATTGCATACCTATCTGCAATTTGGTAAACACACAAATTTCATGGCATAATTGTCATCTTCCAAAGTTGTTATTGGCTGAAGATTTGCTGCTTATTATAATAACTGGTTTACACTGTCCAACTTCTGCAACCACAACACCAAACAACTTCATTTCCAATCAAATATTATACAAATGACACACCAGTTTTTCTGTGAAGGGTAGACAAAAAGTAGATTATTCTCCTCTCTAAAAGCTTTTAGTCCAGTCAAAATAGAGAAGCATCAAAAAGCTGTGACCGATGTGTTTACATTGACCTAAGTATGTGTCCAAGGGCGAAGTGAGGAATAAAAAATGTCAAAAATTTAGGTCTAGATGCTTGTCAATTACTCACTTATTCAGTGATATTTTTAGGGCTGCAGTAAAAATTGACAGAGCCCTTCATGACTTAAAAATGGCTTTATCCTGGTTGGTAAATTTCAGAAGAATTGGAATCTCTTACTAGCCCGATAACGATGACTGTCAGATAAAGTGAAATACTAGAGAACTTTTTGTTAAATGCATTACCAGCACCCTTAACCTTTTTTCTTACCTTAAGTATCCTTCTTCCTCAATTGCTCCCTTTTCCTGGAATTGTTTCTTGACATCCTCAATCTTCTTTGTCAAGTTCTGCATTTTCAGTGAATCTAGTGTCTTGGAGTCCCTTACAGACTTCTGCCACCAGAGAATCCAAGTGTAAGGAGTCATTTTGTTGTTGTCCTTAATATTTATATTATTGACGGTTATCAATCCAGACATGAGATCCCAAAGTTCATCGGTTCCTGCAACTAAATCTGGTGTCCTTTCCCACAAACCATTTATTGATATTTTCTCCATTAATCTGTGAATCGGTGTTTTCCCCTCTGCATCCATGTGATTACAAAGAGCAGGGTTAGTCTTCATAATTTTGAGGCATTTTTCTATGATGAGTCCTTTGATTGAGGAAAGATGACTGGATCCACCTTCAATTATGCGACTTGGAACATTCTTGATGACATCATTCAAGATGTCTGTTTTCACCCTAGACACTTCCCATTTCTTGAATGCTTCCTCCAGGAAAGTTTTGACTGAGGGCATAAGTGACTCTGACAGATGCAAAATGTTCTTCAAGAAATAAGTGAAAGCAACAGGAATAGGTTGGCCTGTTGACGTCCTTGGGCAAAAAGGATCTGCTCCTTCTCTGATGAGGAATGTCAGTAAGTCCACAAAATCTAAAGTCCATTCCGTCCTGATATCACTATAATAATAAGTGAAGTGGGACAAGATCCTGTAAGTGAATAGACAAAATAAACAATTAGTTGCAATATCTTTAGTGAACTAACAGATATCATTTGCAATAGTAAAAGGCGAAGGCCAGACCATGAATATGGATGGAGGAATACAAAACAAAATAATTTATATTGAGGCTTGTAGCATGGTATTGTGTACAGTGGCTTTTTTTTTCAGACTGGAAAGCTTGTTATTTCGACATGATATGTCATTTGGACATGTTAGTATCTGATTGACTAGAGGAGAATGTGTAGTTTTCAGAAATGTATGGTTTGCTATGTGTTGGTTGATTCGCCTATCACCATAAATCAAAATTCTGCTCAAAAGAGCCTTTTTTTCCTTGTTTGTAGCTCATTCACAAATAGTATTGCTTGTAAAGGGTGATGCTTGTGATATTCTGACAATTTTCAAATGAAATTATTGGTTCAGTATCACAGACTGAAGCACAAAGAACATATTAAGCTAAAAAAAAATATGGTTTTATAGTGTTAGCGTTCACCAAGAGAATTTTTTACATAAAGATGTCACATAGTTTGAAAACAATTAATTTTCTTACATGCACTTTTGACCTCTCCTGAAATATATATGCTTTATATACGGAATATAGCTAATGGCTGCGTGGAAGCCCCATAGTATCCCTCTTCTAAACCAACACTTCTTCAGTTCCTGAGACTGTTATCAGGGCACATTTAGGATACTTTCGCATTGCTTATGCAAATGTTCACAAGTATTTCGCGTTTTACAAATTCGTAGGTTTAGATGTCAAACTTTTAGGGGTAAGGTTGACATTTTTTTACAGATATTTATGCATCAAACTGCAATACTAGACAAAATATTAAGTCTCTAACCATCATATTGAACTTGTTATAGCTGATCTTAGTGCGTTCACAAGTACGTCACGTTTTATGAAACCGACACTTCCTGCTGCTACGTCACCTTGGTTGTGCCAATAGCATGGACACTTGTGAATAATCATTAGAAAACATGTTTAAGAAGCAAAAAAAAAAAATTTGAGAGAAATCTAAACTCAATTATGCGCAAAATTAGCATATTTTTAAAAATATTATAAATAAGAGAAAATTGTCAAAAACCATATTTGTCTCCTAATTATGCTATAGACAGGTAATTCTGGATTAAATCCAATATCAACAATGCCAATTTGAATTATTTTCTTCAACGGACCATGCATTTATGTTCAAATGAAAATTACTTGGGATATTTTGGGGAGAGTCAAAAATCTGCTATTAATTTGGAACAGAACCCAAGACCCAACATCCAAAATCAAATACTATGTCTAATAATCTGGTTCCCTAGAACTATTTCTAACTGATTTGGAACAGAATTTCCTTATTTTAATGCCTTCATCTCTATATTATATCACATGATTTCTTGTTAATTTCAGGGAATTATCATAATCGCATTATATAGTGTTTAATCATCATCTACCAATTTTAAAAGGTTAAATTGATTTTCCACTATGTTTTAACCATGTTCTTTATTCATTTCATATTACTTGACCCCCAATTTCGTTTTTTGTGCATTTACTAAACATTTACTTTCATCTAAAAATAACACTAATTTGACTTTGGCTTGGTTTATGTTGAGCATAGTCAACGCTGTTATTGCTATGATTACCATTTTTTCCAAAGTTGGTCAACACTACATCATGAACGTTTCCTGGTTGTTTGGTGGCTTTAATACTTATACTGTTTGTGGCACAATTGTTTTGACCAACTGTGGAGAATTCAATTTTTGCAGGGCCAAGCCTAAGGTGCAACTTCTCACTGCCTGCAGTTAGAAATGTAAAACCCCAGCAAAATGTACTCCAGTATGTGTATTATAAGTGTTCCAAAAATTAACTTCCTGGATTAAGTGGAAGTAGTTATTTTTTTGAAGAAATAAACAATATTCCAGTTCTGTCACAATTCACCCCAGTGTACCGATTCACCCCATATTATGGAACAACGAAAGCTCATTAAGCTCCATCCTTCTGGATTTAGTTTCACTAATATATTAGCTATCAAAATATCAGAAGTACTTAATTGTGCTGCAACTTTCATTATTTATCATCGTTGGCCAAAATGTGTACACAATAGTGTGCTACAAGCCTTGACAGTGTCAAATATAACTATCTTCAATCTACCTGTCTATCTGAAGGAAATGCGGACGTAAGTGTCATTGTCCTTCTACATTCTCAGAAAAGAAGCCGCCATATATGCTAGTCTAAGGTCGGTCAAGCCTTGTCAAATGGACCAATGGGTGGGTCACAAAAAAAAACATTGACAATTTTCTAACTGTATAATGTTGCGATGCAGATATTTCAAGCCGATCCTCAATGGTTTTCAAGTTACTGCTCTATAAAGGGGTAGTCAGTACTAAAATTTGCCCTTGCAACTGTTTTTTCAAGATTCCATGGTGATAGACTGAAAATTAGATATGCAAGACAGGTAGATCTGCCTGTTTGGACTCCTTATAGAGATGTCCTCCTTTGAAAGATGGCATAGAATGTGAGATGTTTGTTGGTTATCTTTTGTTACGACCGACAAACATGTTTTCATGGTGACAAATATTTCACCCTGATTTGCTGTGTTGTCATGTAGAAAAGTGTTTAAAGCGAAATATCTCACAATTTAACAAATTTGAATAGGAGGTATCTTCATGAAGTCAATTTAAACATTATACTGGAGAAAATGCCTTGTCCCAAGCAGGGTTGTCCTGTAAGCAGAATCACTTACGAGGGTTTTTCCAAAAGTTCTGTCCAACTTGCCATAACTTTTGCAATATTCATTACAGAAAATTGATAATTGGATCAGATAATACTCGTATTGAAGTAATTTGCAAATGATCCTCAGAAAATCAGATTAAAGAAACCAAAATAAATGGAAACCAAAAGTCATGAAATGTGGCCCAGGGCACTTTTAGAGACACAGATTCGTTATATCCTGTCAAAAATTGAATTTTTACTGCGGATACTGAGCTAGAAACCTATAAAAAATAATCCCTGCCATTACACAAATGCTTAAACTAATGAACTTGGCACTGAATACATTTCCTTTAGACTTATATCCCTTAGAAACTCAATGACTCAAAGTCTTCATATTGAGATCACTGTTGGGGTTTCGCAGACTTTTTGTACTTTACGATGGGTTTTCCATAAGTTCTGTCCAACCTGTCCAACCTGTCATTACTTTTGCGAGATTTTATATTGAAACATGATATTTGAGTCAGCTGATACTGAAGTTATTTAGAAATGATCCCCAAAAAATCAGATCGTAGAAGTAAAAATAAATTATTGATTTGTTGCCATGGAAACCATAAGTCATGAAATGTGGCCGAGATCTTGTTAACAGACACATACTTGATATATCTTATCAAAATGTGTGATTATTACAAGAGATATAGAACATAATATATTCAAAACATTCATAGCCATTTCACAACTCCCTAAACTAATGACTGGTACCCTGTAAATACATTTTCTCATACTTTCTAGTCATGTCTAAATAAGATAGAGTAGGTCGGGGCAAGAAGCCCGGGTTAGGTGAGAGGCCCCCCCAGGCTTATATCCAAACTTACATTTTTGGTGCGTTTATCTATTGATAGGATTGAAGCTAGAGGCGTTTTAGGTGACGTCACAAATTTTCAGGGCAAACAGCACCAAACTATAGTAGAAATTAAAGAAAGAAAAAATGTGCATGGTTTTTGTAACTTTGACTAATTCTTTGAAAGGGGTTGTCAGAAATAACTTTGGAAATTTTTAAAAGTATAATGGATATCTGCATTGCTTCACTTTATGACTATCACATCAATATGATTTGGATCATGTTTTTTGCATTTTAGTTCAAAATAAAGAGGTCAAATTAAAATATGTGGGTTTGGGGCGAGAGGCCCCACATGATATGGGGCATGAAGCCCCCTTCACTGGGGGGTCGAAGCTGCTTTAGGAACCATTAATAATGTGAACTTTACATTTAAACTTGATAGCATAGCTAATTAAGATAGAAAAAAAATGTGTCCAAAATTGAAACAGGGCAAAAAATATTAAAAAATAAAAGTATGAACAGAAAAATTTTGAAATTCAGAAAAAGTGAATAGAATGCCTTAAAAAGGATAGAAGAACCCTAAGAAATAACATTTAGGCTGAATGCGCTCGCAAAAAAAATTGCCATAGGATTATAATAGGGGGGCTTCTTGCCCAATGGGTGGGGTAAGAAGGCAATTTTAATTTTTTTACAAAAATGGCCGTAACTCCTTTATTAAAATTGTTAGACATTTGTTTCTCCAGTTATTAGTAGAGTCAAGTGATCCCTTCCTGACAGCATAAGCATTCAAATAATCGCCCATAAAAAGTAGGTCAAATCGCACCTCGAAGTTAAGGGGGGCCGCATGCCCCGACCTACTCTACCTCAGTATTCGTGTTAAGGTCAGTTTTAGCATTGTCAAGTCTTCTTTTCTTATGTTTTCCAATGTGTGTTCTCTTCATTCAGAAAACATTTGTACAATCTTCATTAGGTTCTGTCACTCATACTGTCTTCCTTGTATGTATGATAAAAGGTTCTTACTCACTCTGTTAGTTTTTATCCAATTAAATTGAAGCAATACAACAGGCATATATGATGTCATCCATATCCAAAAAAATTGCTCATCTCATAAAAAACTGAGAAACTACATGAGTGATGGTAAAGTAACTGAAATTTGACAATAATATCAGTTTCCATTGTTATCAATGATTTTACATTTAACTGATTGTATTACATATAAGAAAAAAGAATATACTTCAATTCAATAAGTCAAGACACAGATAATGCAAGCAGGTATTCAATTAGTTTTTAGTTAGGATTACAAAGTCTGGGCCGCATTTCATGACTTCTGGTTTCCATGGCAACAGATTAAGCATTTATTTTTATTTGTATGATCTGATTTTTTGGGTGTTGTTTGCAAATTACGTCAGTATTATCTGACCCAAATTTCATGTTTCTACATCAAATCCAGCAAAAGTTATGACTAGTTGGACAGAACTTTTGGAAAACCCCTCGTAGATGCAGGAAGGTTGCCCCACAATCCCTAGGTCCCATTGTGCTCTATGCTCCTCTACTTTACACCATATCTGCTTCATATTTACAAATAAAAAATCCTTCACCTGTAGGGGTTAAGAGAAGTAATCATTCAATGCTGTTGCTTCTGGCAAGTAACTACTTTTTGTGATATCTTGAAACTAGGATAAATATATTTAAGTAATATATACCATGTGCTCAGTCCATCCTCCAGAGGCGTGTAAATCTGTAAAGTAAAATAAGAGCAAAGTCACTTTCAAACTGCAAAATGACCACATAATGTACTATAGGGAGCAGTAGGGAATGAATTGTCCTTACAGTAGCAAACAATCGTCTCAACAGACATTGTTACAGTTCACACTCTGTAACAGTGTAACAGGCCTGTAAAAGATACATTATGCAATAATGGCTTATATCCCACAATAGGCAGTGAAGTTCTGGCAAAAAACGATGTGATTCACACCATTTGGTCCATCGTTGTGACCCACATGCATCTCATTATCTGACGTTATATAAACAATGGGCAGTGAAGTGATGACGTCACAATGTTTTGACGCTCTGATTGGTCGGTGTGGTTGCTAGGGATCTTTTTGCGACCATTCAAACAAAATAGTGCCTCTTGAAATCATTAATTCTTTTTACTTGAGGTCTATTTTTATTGTGGGATATAAATAAAACTTAATGGGAGTGCGGTTCACAGCAATGAACCTCACTCATGTCAGGTCTGCGGCAGAATAAACACTTGTCCTTCAGACTCGTGTTGTATTCTTCCGCGACCTGACATTCATGAGGTTCATTGCTGTTGTAACAGGTGGAGCTGTTGTGCGACCATGCGCACCTGAGTCATTCTCACACACTACCTAGACTTCAGACTGACAAGTCGTATCAAGGAATTACTACAAGTTCAACACTGTTCAACAATCGTTTCAGTGGTGGCAGTGGTATACCAAGGTGCCTCTTGTTTTTGGAGAATATAGGCAGTATATCTGCTGCTGTTCGGCAGCTTTTTGAGTCTATTTTTAATGGGTTTTTTTCGGCAAAAATCGCCGTTTTTTCCGAGTCTATTGGACGCCATGTGCGTTGTCAAATGTCAAATTGATTGACAGGTGACAATAGGACTTGATTTCGGCCTATTTGCTGATTTATTTTAACTTCTTTTGTACATTATATGTTGCTACTTATTGTTGATGCTGTTCGGCATCTACACTTGTCTATTTTGAAAATTTTCTGACTGACTTTAGACTTAGACTTTTTATTTGCTTTTCCCAGCACAGATGAAACAATGTGTAAGGGAGGGAGGGATCTTTAAGACATATTTCTGTCGCTGTCAAGATCCCCCCCTTATGTGTCTCAGAGAGACTGAGCAAAATAGCACATGGATTAAGCAATATTAAGTGTGTATTGCAGCTTGCAGGGCATTGATAAGGTTGACGCTGGTTGTCTTCTACATTATCTTAAGCACTGTTACAGTCCACTAGATATTCCTTTTCGGGGTTGTAATAGACCTAGAGACTGGAATTAACTGCATAGATAATATTTTCACTTTTCTGCGTGTTTTCTATAGTTCCACGGCCCCTTGAGTGAATAGGCAATACATTGAATAATTAGCCACGTGCAGCTACAAGTATAATTCTATTTCTCAGAGTTATTTGAAGACCTATAATCCATTTAGCTTTTTTATTAAATTTTGAAGTGAAGCTTCGTTTATTCAGAAGAATTTTCGTTCCTCTTTATATATTTTCACTAGAGTGAACTCTTGACACAATTAAGGTTGTAATTTAAAGATCAATTTAGCTAACCTGCGGATTACGAGAAGCTGTCAAAATTGACAAGCAATTGTTGCTCATAAAACAAACTGTCAAACTTGTAAATATTTTCGTGAATTGACAGTGACTGGTCAGCTGGTATTTATTTTTTTCGTTTTACACATTTTCATTTACTCAGTTTAGACACTTAAGTTTATCATATACACCTTTTTCATACAAAAAAGAAAAGAAAAAAAAGGAGGCAGTGAGATATATATATTTAGGCCTTTATGTAAATATTTTGTCACTCGTTTTTGTGACCTATTATTGGCCAGTTGAATTAGGCAGTGATAGAGGCCCAAGTTTGAGATATTAGGCCACTTTAATTTAGGTACTTTGCGTGAATTTGCGTAAATAATTTGTCTCTCATTTTAGTGACTTAGTGGCCCTATTTAAAGTGATTAAGGCCAAAGATTTCATATTGCTCATTTGAATTTCGGTATTTTGCAAATAATGAATCATTAGTGCATAGGGCCTACTTAGTTTGAAGTGTGCAGTCACAATCGTCTGGTTCTTGAGATTGCTTTTTCTCTTCAGACTAGAAAATATTTTGCACTGAGTTTTCCAGTTGATTGCTGTTCGGCATTGCAACATATGTGTGTATATACTCCCTTCATTGTATATTGAAAGCATTCCTGTGATATTTATTTGATCAACTGTATTGTGCAAATCATGTTCTCACATTGTTGAGGTGGGTTGAATTATAAATCACCATGATTCCAGTGAATGTAAACACTGCCTCCTTTGAAGAGTTATGTTCCTTGGGACTCCGAGATGCCACTGCAAAGCTCATCATCATATGTCGTCATTTCTATGTGCTGGATCCTGAGGCCATGCCCTTCATCACTGGACTTAGACGTTGGTTTTGGGACCATTTGATAAGTTGTGGACTTATATCCTTCAAGGTGGAAGCTAGATCTGAAAATCAGACGACAAGATTGCCCACCCATAAATCAACTCAAGTTCACCCACAGAAGTCCAAACCATCCAATGAAGAATTGCATCTTGATGATACCAGCGTGATTGGGTATAGGAACAAGGATGGAATTTTTGGAACTGATGTTTTGGCTGAGGATGAGACAAGAGAAGGTACAGAGATGACAAAGTTGCCTTTTCCCCCACCTCCTTTGCAATCACAAGAAGAAATAGAAGTTGAATATGAGATGGCCAAGAAGACGATGGACGAATTATGGTTCTGTGTTGTGAGGCTACGAAGAAATATCCCTTATGCTGACCCAAACCTCTTTCTGGAAGAATTAATTGAATACTTGGTTCGTGAAATGAGTGCATGGATGGGACGCTTCGTTTCACTAGAAAGACTTCGCCACAACGCCTTCATGACAGAAGTGTCCCAGGTTTTGGAGATGGCTAAAAACTTATAAGCAAGGAGTCCTTCTGAGAAACAGAAGCCCTGGAGGGAATCTTCAAATAATGCTTGCGTGTTTAAAAATGTTTGTATGTCAAATAACACTCTCCTTCCAGGTATCCATAATCATGCGCAGTCTTCACCACAGTTCCAAAATGAGAGATCGACATCTTCTCCTGCTGGGCATGATGGAGCTTCACTTGTATCAGCGCCGGCCTGTCATCAATCTGCTGGGAATGTGCATTCCCGGAGTCGTTCTCAAGAATTACATTGCTCACTTCCAGGCTTCTCTAAATGTCGTCCTTCACATCACCTTCAACATCGTCAGGAATTATCTCGTCAGGAATTATTTCGTCAAAGTGATACCTTCACTCCAAGACAAGCAATAGGGCAAGCTGCTTCAAATCATCGACCATCAAACCCGTCAAGCTTCTTTCCTCCATGTTCATTGGAGCATTCCTCCAAAGTCCAGCCAAGCATGATTCCTTTGCAGAAACTTCATTGTCATGGTGCTCCTACAACAAATTATTCAAGAAGACAGACAGAGAATTTCACACCTGATTGTGTACCTCCAGAGCAGTCAACTTCCAGCTCTATTCCAAAACATCACCAACAAGTTAATCCACGTGGGATGCCAACTAAACAAGTTGATGCCAATTTATTGCCACATCAACAGTGCCCTTACCCTAATGCTCCTGTATCTGATGATGTGAATGAAAATGTACCCGTTCTTCTTTGTAGTCAGTTTCAGGGTAACAGGAGAGGTGGGGAGAAAGGGATTAAGGTGGCAGGCAACTGCAGTTCCTCCAGATGTGAACAATTTGACAAGTACAGAGAATGTTTTGATGGTAATGCCTCATCTGGTTTTGGTGGATCTCGTGGTACCAGTGCACATGACCCTCTAACTCCAGCTCTTCGTCAAGGAACTGTGCCAGGGAGTCATCTGACACTTCTTCTTCCCATTCAAGTATTTCAACCTCATCTGATGGTGAATCCTCTTGCTCAAAAGGCTACAACGAGGAGCCGAAGTGGGAGTCCTACACGTCTGCACTGAAGAAGAGTGAAATTCATCAGCATGACATTCTTCGCAAATGTTTGCAGCAGAGCGGTGCTGTTCGGCACCTCTCTCAACAACCCTGTGGGTCAGAAACAATAGAGGAGTTTGCCCCACTCCCGGATAGTCATCCTGAAGATTACATTCAGCATCGAAGGCCATCTATTACTACAAGAGATGTTAAGTTGACTGGCCCTGAGACTTCTAATCTCACATTGACAAGTGACATCAATGAGCCTTTGACTTTTCTGGAGCCTAAGTGCTCCCCTGAATTTGCTAAAATTGATAGTTCTGTGTATTTATCGGAGCTGTACGGCTCCTCTGTGTTTTATCCTCATTTTCAGATGCCAGTCCTGGAAGTGCTAGGCCTAAAGAAATGCCAATACGCCAGGTTGGATCTCCTTGTTTGGATGAAAATCATGATAGCCAAGCAGCTGAGCCGCGTACAGATATCTTTGCAAGACCCAGGTTACCCCTTACTCAGCATCCTAAGCCACTAGAATTCAATATGATGTGGAACCTTGAAGTTTTCTGGCCAATGAAAGGCCTGGGGATTCTTCGCCTGTGCCTCTCTTTGATGAAGGGGGAGGGGGCCAGCACAGTTTTCCTCGATTGACTTCAGACTACCATGGACCAAAGTCAAACTCACCATATTCAACTGATGGCTTCATGCGCAATCCAGGTGCCTCTTCATCAACTCCTACCAAGAAGGAGTGGCTGAGTTGGCTCAAGAAATCTGGACTTCATTAATCATTGTTGCTGATTGTAAATTGTATGTCGATTTTACCCAACTTGTTTGTCAGCTATAGTTTTTATGTGGACTATTTTACATTTAGCTTCTAAATATGCTTTCAAGCACACCAAATGTGTGTATTCTTACACTGAACCCACGTAGGAAAGCACCCCTGCATGCCAGATTTGGCGAGGGAAATTCAGGAGGCAAAGGTGTGTTTCCCTGACTAAATAAGGACTTGTAAAAGCATGGATTCACTAGCATGAACAAGAGACCAAAATGGACAACATTATCCATCCTAGCTATTCCTGTGACATGCTGCTTTACATAAGTCCTGGTTTTTCCTTACTTTAGTCCATGGGGGCTATAGTTTCAGGCACTGGAGGAGAAAAGACTTTGGATGACTGAAATTCTTTCACGGAACTTTGTTTGGAGGACTTCAAGGAACATTTACTTCAATGGGTCAGGTGTATGAATCAATGCTTTTGGTGAGCTTGGGAGTATTTTTTAAGGCTAATATTATATTTCTTGTGTCGAATATTGTCAATCTCACTAATGCAAGTGGTAGAGAGAAGTCATTTACAGCAAAAATTCATTGACTTTAGTGGTTTCAGTATTATCTGCCCCAAGATGCTGAACTTTCAGTTTCCATGGCAACCACAGATAGACTTAGAAATGTCTAAATTGTCCAAAATTTTGGAAATCCATTCCAAATATGCTGAATTTTATCCTGTGAAAAATTCATAGTTCTAGATTGGAAATAAGTGTCCATATAAAAAAAAGCCTCAAACTTTCTGAACGCCCCTCGTATGTAAACAGCCCCCCATGCCATGGCTCATGGTGTCCCAGGGTTGGGGCACGATGAGCCGCTAGACTACATTTTTTAAAGACAATGTTTTGAATATTTAAGAATTAAGAATATAATGTAACAACACTGGATATTGTAGCCAAGAGGTCTTGCTATGATTATATAAAGCAACCAGCCTTTTACCATTGAAACTTTAGGCTCAGGAGCTTAATTTCGGAAAAGCGGCTCATGGTGCCCCGCTCTCCCTTACCTGTGCTTATGTGGGCCTGATGCAATCTACAACTGATGTCAGAGAGGATGGATTTTGGAAAGCTGGGATGCAGCAGTGAATATCCAGCATCATGGAACCAGGACAATGGAAATTTACTGACTGGACCATGAAGATCAAGTTCTGCAATATGAAGACTTAGCCTGAAAATCATCCAAGGCCATGCTACAACAGTCAAGTCAACAATCTGAGCATCCTACAGTCGCTCCAACATGCTGAAAATCAACAGCAAACAGCAATACCTCTCCTCAAAGCTAAAACATCAAAAAGGGGGAGAGTGTAATAGGTGGAGCTGTTGTGCAACCATGCGCACCTGAGTCATTCTCACACACTCCCTAGACTTCAGACTGACAAGACGTATCAAGGAATTACTACAAGTTCAACACTCAGGAATTATCAACAATCGTTTCACTGTGAACCACACTCCCATTAAGTTTTGTTATATAATTTACTCTCCCCATACAGTACTTGCAAGTCATTCAAACTTTGATTCTGACATATTATCCTCTTGCTGTTTGCAGGAATACTGCACTTCAGAAAAGATCTACAGTACCATGAACACAGAATTCTGCAATTTCCTTGATGGATTTTGTACTTTTGCAGCAAATGTACAGTCCTGCAAGCATTCTCTGATTCTGCAGAATACTGTTATTTCCTGAATTCCTACACCAAAAACAATGACAATGCTAAACCAGCTTAAATACAGCACGATACAAAACAATCCAAAGCTACACTACAACCAAAAACAGTGCCAATACAAAAACAGGCAAATACAACCAAAAAATACCGTGCAAGCACGAAAACCCCGCTGGCTCTGTGTGAAGCCATTGAGACCATTCGGATACTGTTACATGCATACAAAAGTAATAAATTCCAGTATTGTTTGCAAAGAAAAATACCGTGCAAGGCACTGGAAGGCGAGAATCTCAAATTGAAAATTCACTTGTTAGGCCTATTGTAAGTGTGGATTGCTGGGTGAATACATACAGCGATATTTTTATTGAGTATATCCCAATATTGACGTTGAGAACCAAAAAACAAGTTTCATTAACATGCCTCATCGATGTGTCATGTGAAATTTGCATTATAATGTGATTACTTCAATAATCTGATGCTGAACCGTAAATGCTAACCCCCCCCCCCCCGACTACCGTGTGTGGATCCACCACCGATCAGTAATAAGCTGATCAATAAGTGTTTCTCATAACATTGTATTTAATGGCCTACTGTGTATAGAGTTAGATGGTTTGACTGTGTCAGTGCATTGGAAATGTGGAATGGCAGTAATTTACAGCATATATTAAGCAGAGTGGTCACTGGTCAGCATGCAGTAATACTTCCCCCATAAGCTAGCAATGTCACACAGGAATTATGCATTTTGTGCAAATTAAATAGAACAGTGCTTAGTATAAGTCTCAAAACCAACACAAACTGTGTAAGGCCTTATCAGGGGTCTGTGTTGTAAAAATGTCATCACATTGCACTTTTGGAACCCTCAGTAATTGACACCACATGGCTGACACTCAGACAAATTTTCAACCTCAAATGAAAGACACACCCAAACAGGGTTTATTAAAAACTTTTAAGTCATGCTCTAGTTTCCTAAATTAATGGCAAATCAAATAACATTTAATATGATCTGAACACGACAGGATTATTAAAAAATCACATGCACATTAAATTTTTGTGGAGATTCCACTCAGAATTTCTCATTGTGACTGATATGTGATATGTGTTCAAGATGATATTATTTGTCTTATAAAAAAACACAAAATGAATATAATTGGAGGGGGGGGGGGTACTGAGCAGTGAGCACTCAAGAATGCTTATTGCATGTTTTAACACAGATGACACTGTTGATAAGGGGGGAGCACCTGTGGACACAGGTCCAATATTGGGGGGGGAGGGGTGGTGGAAGTACCTGTCTGAGGTATGCCACCGAAGTTCACAATTTAGCATCATACCTTAGAAGTTTTAAGGAAATTGATATATCACCACCTTCTATTTCCCTGGGCCATGGGTGTATATCACATGCTGCAAGTTCAATCCAGGCCCGGGAAACCAGGTTAGTTGTCATCTGAAAATTCTATTTACATGTTTTGTGTCAGAAGGTTAGGCTATCAAGATAGACTCAAATGCCATGAATTAATAGGCTGTAAATTTCTACTAAGTTGTGCAAGCCAACTCAAATAGGCCTGGCCTATTTGACATCAGGGGCCGACCAGATGATCTTGGGGGAGGGGGTTTATGGATTTTTGGTGAAAAAAAAAAGCTTCGTTTCAAACTTGGCACTGAAAGAGAAGTTTGTTCAGCACATGATACAAAAGGTTTTTGCTACCTGTAGCTGGGGCACCGTAATGTTAAAATTTCAATAAACAGTTTGTTGGGCATCCGCACGCGCAAAAAAAATTGTGCGTGGATGTCTCGCAAACGAAAAAAAAGTTCGTCCCTGGGCCAGGCTGGGGTAGAATCCATAGCCCCCATAGGCATACGGGAAACCCGTTTCGCAGGGGGGGGGGCTGTCGCTATTTTGCCCTGAAATTTTAACATGGCACGGATGTGACCAGGGCAGCGGATCTGCCCGGATTGGTCAGGACCTCCTCCCCCCCCCAATACACCCTGCATTGTGAGCAGTGCTTTTCCTACCTCCAACATGCCATTAGCTTCCAAAATGCCATTAAATAATAATAAGCCATAGTGGAAATGTTGAGGGAATTTCATAGGCCTACCTGTGTACAGTGGCATAGCCAGAATCAATTCCCTGCAGGGAAAAATCAGGGAAGTTGAAATTTGGCTCATTGGTTTGATTTATGGATTAAAATGGTTCTGGATTTGTTAATACATATACACGTATACATGGATGCTAAAATGCTCAAAATCACTTGTTATATAATATGATAGTTCACAGTTGAAAATTGTTAAAAGGGGTTTGATAACCACTTGAACTATACAGTAATTTGAGTAGAGCCAAGGGCAGATTACCAAAGGTGTACAACTTTCCATTTATGCCTCAGCCCAAGCACATTCCATTGAAGGGCATTTTTTACCCAACTCTCCACCCCTTTCAGAACACATGTGGCATGTCACTGGCACCTCAGATTGACAATTTATTGGTTTGTTTTCCCACGTCATGACACATGACAGATAAGCACGTGCACTGTCAAGGATTTGCTGTAAAAACTTACTTGTTCTTGTTTACTGTGACAGTTCACATTGCCTAAGGTGGAGATCCACATTTCTGTAGTCTTTCTGAACTGACAGCTTATACCAGGTCTGAAGATTTTTTTGACACTGACATCACTATTTCGGAGAATGTAGAAGAAATAATGCAAGATATTTAGAAGTCAAAGATAGTTTTGAGAAAATAATTCCAGTCATTTTTGACAGTGTACATGAGATTCTTGGTAACAATCAATTACGCACATCTAATTGCTAGAAATGCCTGGAAACTTGTCATTCCCATCTGCATGACAGAATAAGATAACAGGCAAAATTTGAATGAAATATGAGCAACACAAAGTGAGTTATGCTTGACGAAATCCCCAGCTACCAGTCACGTTGAGGACTGCAGAACCCCGGAGGCTATGTAATAGCCTGCGGGGTAAAAAGCAATGGTTTGGCACCAAAACATTGCTTTTTTGGTTGTATTTGCCTGTTTTTGGTACTAGTCCATTTTTGATGTAGTCACTGTGACTTACGCCAGTGCCATTTAACTACACTTCTGGCTCGGGAGGTCAGAGGCAGAAGATTTTTCCGGCAAAGATGAAAACATATTAAATATGTTGATTGTTCACTATTTTGTTGTGTTACTCTGAATGGACTATTGTGACTGCTAAAGTTCATACCTTGAGTTTTGCCATAAGTTCTTTGACAATGGAGTTGGCAGTAATCCAAATTGATCCCTCTTCTGACCCACTGAATGTCCCATATCTTATCTGATCATAAACCAGGTATACCAGGTCTTCCTCTGCCAGTGTGCTTGCCTCATAACTGGGATGCAGAATCTGGAAGAAGGAGCAGATAATATTTGCAATAAATTTGATGCACATTTCTGCATTTTTTGGACAGTACTGAAGTGCCCTCAAATGATGCTCAATTAAAAGCATTTGTGCATTTTTACTCCAAATTTTCGAGAAAATATGTCAAGGAAAATACAAAATTTTTCGGGGAGGTTACTGTACATGTTAAGGTGGCTCAAGTATGGTGGTTAGATCATATAGATTTTTCTAAAATTTTGCACAGGTACTCAATGGGACCCATACATTTAAAAAATAACAAACAAAAAAATTTCACCCGACTCGTTTTGTTGCCATGGTAATGGCATGTTTTGCCTGATGACTGCTTAAAAGTCATTAATTGAGTTTTTGGTTATGTGCCACAGAATAAAGCATTACATGCAGAAATGTCTTCCCAAGGATTTACACCAATACATTTGCCATAAACTTGAAGAAAAAGGTTAAAATACTTTTTTCTGTAAGAGCTCAAAGGGCACCAACACTCTAATTAATTGCAGATTTTGCATGCATCAATTTTGGCAGTAATCAAATTTTAGGAAAACGATCATATGGATTTTTTAAAAAATTTGCATATATCATAAAGAAGTTATTGTCAAACAAATGGCAAAAAATTTAAAAAAATACCTGCTTACGCAAGTGCTACCCTCAGCCAAGATTTAGATATGGAGGTAAAGGTCACTCGTGTTATGCTAGAACTCATTTTAAGCCCTTACCATCATACAATGTTCTTATCCCTGTGAATTTGGTGATCATACGATCATTATAAATGAAGTTATTTATGCACCCAAGTGGGACACAAATATGGCCGCCAAGGTCATCGAAGTATGTGAAGGTCATTTGTGTCAGAACTCATCCAAGGCCTTATGGTGATACATAATCCCTGTGAGTTTGATGATTAGAGGGTCAATGTTAGTGGAGTGATCATGTTCAAATGTACACTAGCTTTTTACAAATATGGTCGCCAAGGTCACAGAAGTATGTCAAGGTCACTTATGTCTGAACTCATCCTAGGTGTTATGGTGATACATAATCCCTATGAGTTTTATGATTCCAGGTTCAATATTAGTGGAGTCATCATGTACACTACCTTTTCACAAATATGCTGCCAAGGTCAGAGAAGTAGGTCAAGGTCAAACAAATCAGAACTCATCCAAAGTGTTATGGTGATACATAATCCCTCTGAGTTTGATTATCCCAGGCTCAATATTAGCAGAGTTATCATGTACACTAGCTTTTTTTAACTAATATGGTCGCCAAGGTCGCAGGAGTCGGTCAAGGTCACACATGTCAGAACTCATCCAAGGTCTTATGGTGATACATAATTCCTCTGAATTTGATTATCCCAGGATCAATATTAGCGGAGTTATCATGTACACTAGCTGTTTCACAAATATGGCCACCAAGGTCACAGAAGTAGGTCAAGGTCACTCATGTCAGAACTCATCCAAGATTTTACAGTCATACACAATCCCTGTCAGTTTCATGATCCTGGGATCAATAAAAATAGAGTTATCGTGTACACAAGGATGGTGGACAGCTAGACAGACGGACAGACGAACGGACAGCTGGACGGACAGACTGACGCCGCTACCCTCTGCAATACCCAGGCCATGTAAACATGGCCCAGGGTAAAAATTCACCGAGTCATTTTTTTGACTGCAGTACCATGACTGTGCCAATGTCAATTTAAATAAAGACAATTTTTGACACAGTTGAATGAAATTAACTGAGAAATTTTTTTTGATAAAGACAGTAGCGACTCCAGGATTATTTTGTTGGGGGGGCTTAGGGGAGGGGGGGCTTCTCCATTATTTGAGATTCACATTTGCAAAGTCTCAGTGAACAAACTAGTTTACAAATGGCAATGAATACTTGTCTTAAGGCTCAATTACAGTGGGTTGAAAAAGTATACACCCCCCCCCCTGGAATGGTCTTCAATTTTCTGTCATATCTTCCTTCAGAAATGCATCATCAATCCCATACTTCTGCATGCTCATACTAACGTCTCTTGCAACCTATATTCACCATAAAATTCTTGGTGGTAAGTCATGGAAGAGTAGAAAAAATTAAATTAGCAAAAATTAGAATTGCGAAAGTATACACCCCTTGCAAGTTGTTGATGTTTTTTCAGTGATAATAATGTTGTTTCGACCGGAAAAAGTAAAATCATGATATGAAGAGTTAATCTCTGATTTTTTTTTAACATTTTGGATTGTTTTACCAAATTTCTGTAACTTCTGTGGGCGACTGTGGATGGACAATATCACAAAATCAACCTACTGTAAATAAAAATTGTAAAAAATCCAATATGAAAATAAAACAGATACCTAATGATATTGATAACCTATGTTTGAGAAGTTTAGAGGTTGAATGGGGAAACAAAAGTATTTTGAGCCCCAATTACACATCAGCATTGTAATTGTAATTGTAAATACTCTCAGTCATGCACTGCAATGCAGGCACGAAATTCGTGGTGAGCCTTCCACATTGATACAGCTCAGGGCAGCCGTAGAACCGCATCCCCCACAGCAGTGTCAGAATGAACTGACATTTATACCTGACAAAAGGTGTTGGGATACTCTTTCCTTGGTAAGTCCCCAAAAAGCAAGAAAAGGGCTAAACAGACAGGGACACACCAGGGGCTCAACTAGAGGTTGTGGGGCCCGTAGGATCAGGAAGGCTGGGGGCCCCTACCCGCGCCATCGGACGTCATTTAGTAGGGATGATCATCGAGGAAAATTTATGTTGGTTTATTGGACAAATCTTATATTCTTGTTCAGCTAAATATATCATTGGCTATTGTCTGTCTGAATTATGTGAAATTAGGTACCAGGATAGATTCATTCAGGTGGATAGATTGAGAAGTACAGTACAACCCAAAATAAAGTATGGCTACCCTAGCAGGAAAAAAGAATCAGCCACTGCTTTACCCTTTCACACCTTTCGGCTACCTGTGAATCACCTCCTACCTTTACCTACTTGTAGCTACGTTTTGCAATTACATTAAAATTACATTTAAACAGCACCAATTTAAACTCCATCACCCTTATTGTGTTTGATTAATTTTATATTATGCCCTTTGCTAATTGCAATTATGTCTAATCAAGGCCACGCTTCAAATTTTATTCATGTAATAACAGCTTACAAAGTAGTAACATATCAAATTGACTTAGACTAAAAATTTATATATTGCCTTGAGCATTCATTTCACAAACTTCTCGGGCCCCTGAAATATATTTTTTGAGATACTAATTTTGCCTTCCTGAATTTGTCGCACCTCATTCATGCTGAAAGACTCCGGGTCCCCCTGAACTACTCCAATGTTATATTTTTCAGATGCATAATTCTGCCTGCCTCACTTTTAGACTTACTTTGAAGGGCCTCCACTGATACCTCATTCATGCTGAAAGACTCTGGCGGCCCCCGAACTGTTCCAACATTTTTCAGACACATAATTCTGCCTGGCTCACTTTTGGACTTACTTTGAAGGGCTCCCACTAATACCTCATTCATGGTGAAAGATTATGTTGGCCCCCGAACTAATCCAACATTTTTCAGATATATGATTCTGCCTTCCTGGCTTATAGACTTATTTAAAGGGCCCCCACTAATACCTCATTCACAGTTAAAGACTCCAGGGTCGCCCCATAACTATTCCAACATTTTCAGGTAGTTGAGCCACTGGGCCACCTCTTTCAATTTTTGATTGATGCGTCCCTTCTTTTGAAAGAAAGCTTATATATTTTTTTAATCTGTGGGGGCCCCTAAAGGAATTCCAACATTTTTTGGACCAATAGTGTATTATATTCTATAATTGTATCAAACCGACATAAAAGAATTTAAAGGGCCCCAGGCCCCA
Organism: Platynereis dumerilii; assembly: GCA_026936325.1. Lineage (NCBI taxonomy): Eukaryota > Metazoa > Annelida > Polychaeta > Phyllodocida > Nereididae > Platynereis > Platynereis dumerilii. The sequence continues at coordinate 44,642 of JAPTHN010000105.1, read as the reverse complement.
CTTCAGAGTTTTTGGTTACTTAGTTGTTTTATATTTGATGTGTCAGTTCTTTAGAAATTAATGCTGATTCATCCATGATTGACCCCCAATGAAATTTAATAATTTTTTTTTTTTTTGCTTTAATTTTTTTTTACCACACTTTGGGAGTGGGGGCCTCCCTTGAGGGGTGGGGGCCCCCTGAGGGGTGGGGGCCCGTAGGGCAGCCCTAGCCAGCCCCCATGGTAGTTGAGCCACTGGGACACACCCCGATACAACCTAGAAAAAGTTTCGGTTCAGTATCTGCAACAGAAGTTTAAAATACATATGGTCACAGGAACCTTCGGCGATGCTTAGTTTTGGCCCTCTCCCATTTGATGTCTTGTGTCTTAAAATTTGTGTTTTCAATAAAGCCATTGGCCATGTATGGTTCTATCAGCCATGAATATAAAGTAGGCGCGATTTTACAATTCTCAATCAAGTTTGAGCGATATTTTTACTCGTCTCCCAATTTGTGATAAAATATGAAAATTATCAAAATATTTGATCAGTCTGATTTTTTAGTTATATCACAGATATCAAGCTGGAAAGTGTCTTGGGTTCTATCAGCGTAAGTATACACCTGTCCAGCTCATTTCCTTGATATTTTCTCATTCATCTGAGAAGCTGGTTCCAAATTTGTATGACAGGCGAAGACGGCACCTTGAATATATATTTTGGACCAGTCTACACAAGAAGGAGCTTTCTAAAAAATTACTTAAAACAGCACTGACTGCTTAAAAAATACAGATAATCATTCACATAATACTCTCTTGGATTTCCGGAAGCTGGAAAATTTTTAAAGCTGCATACAATCTCACTACATGAAGCGGGTGTATACGTTCACAATACTAATTTTCACTGAATTAATTTTTTCTACTCGTCCATGACTTACCACCCAGAATTTTATGGTGGATATAGATTGCAAGAGAGGTCGGTATAAGCATGTAGAAGTATTGGGTTGGTGATGTATTTCTGAAGGAAGATATGACAGAAAATTGAAGACCACTCCAGGGGGGGTGTATACTTTTTCAACCCACTGTATGACAGCCAGCTGAAGAGAATTTGTGATTTCTCTGCCTTTTTACAGTGTATTTCTTTTGTGCGATTAGGGATCGTCAAAATTTATGACTGAGGAGGGGGGTGGGAGTTTTGCTCCAGATGACCGTGGCGAGGCCCGCAGGGCCAGAGCCTATTAGGCAGGAAGTCTGGGGGCCGCTTCAGGCCCCCAGAAACCAACGGATTTTATGTTGCTGGATATTGATTCTGAGCAGTTACAAGGCTATTTCTTTCTCATGGAAGGTCTTGTATAAAAAAGCTAAAAATGCCGGTTTTTCAAAAATTTTCTGTCAGTTATCATTGACATTATACTAACTATTTGAGAATACCCTCTTACTCTGCGCCATGATCAGGATACGGTAAAAGTATCCAATAATGTTTTTTAACATTTTCATTTGTACTTCGGATTGGATTGGAATATTTGTCAAATTGCAAGGGAGTTTTGCTGGAACTTCCCGTCAAAAATTGATACCCCCCCTTGAGTTTCCTGCGGAATTTTAGTATCCCACCCTTAGGTTTCAAGCGTTTTTTGAGTACCCCTCCCACTCGACATACAAAGCAATACACACATTAGGGTGCATCAGTCGCACCATAAAAAATAAAAAATAGAGATAGGCAGCTGTACCTTGTCATGAAGTTGTGTTTTGGTAGCCAGATGAACACACTAAAAAATCAGCCAGATCAACTAATATTTAGGGGTGCCTCCGGAAGCATATTTCCTAAGGCATTTTTCAAGAAAAGTTAAGTTTTCGCGGAATCGCGGTTTGCGATATCTTAACTAATATAAAAGATAGAAGAAAAATAATGATATATTTGGATTCTGCTGAAAACTTCCTTCAAAATGAATACCTGGAACCTATACTTTCGTTGAGATAATGTTGATGCCATGGGGCAGGATGTGTTTTTATTTTGAATATTTTATTCGACTTCACTCATATACAAAATGTTTTATTTAAATGACTGCAAGATACTTTGTCTTTAATTGTTCCTTTCATTATTTAGTATGTTTGATATATATGAGTAATAATATACTCAGTATTTCTCTTTGGCTCTCAAAGCTATTTCTATCATTCAAGGATTCAATGATCTTGATTAATGTTTTACGACTGTATGACAATTAAGAAACAACATTACTGATATGCTATGCATTAAGAAGTCATTATCTGTTTTTTAAAACACTGAGAAAACTTGCCTGATATTATAGTGCACAAGAAGATGTGTCAATGTACAATTGTACATAATATTGTAATCAACCATTCATATTCTGAAAATTAATGAAATACAAATATTGTCTGCACATTGTATTTTTTCTGGAAGTACTTTCTGAGGACACATTAAGCTTCAAACCAACATTTTTAGAGTAGGCCTATTTCAGGGACTATGTTCACCGAGACTGTCAATATACATAATCTGTATATATCCTGCACTAAATGGATGGCAAGGTCCAAGGAGGATTTATTTCATAGATTCAATCTACAGTCACAATTCCGTGACAAGAATAGAAGCAATTTAATAAATGTTATATTTATTTAACATTTTCACTCAAACTTTCATGGCATTTTAAAAAAGGTATTGATTACTTGCAGTCTCATGCAGAAGGGTACAAACCTTTCTACTTAAATTCCATTATATTAGGAATGTGGTAGGATCTGCAAAAGTGATAAATGTTTTAGATGCCATACTATGTGACCATCAAGAAAGGTCTTTGAGAGGCTAAGGTGGATAGGCCTTTTAAAAGGATATTTTCATAAATATAAATTAAATCAGATTAAATTCATTAAAACGAATCATCCTGCACGTGTTAAGAATGGTCAAGTTTAAGATATTGCAGTAAATTAATAATGAAGAAAGAGAATATCATTTCAAATGCAGAAATATAGAAAGAAAGAAAAGTAGTACTTACATTCCTATAACTACCATAACACAAGCTCAAGCCATGGTACGGCTTCCCAGCTCTATTTTTTTTTTATTCATAGGACAACTGATGAACCTTAATGTACATGGTAAATGGACCCATCTCCTTGTCCACAAAAAGTATTAGGGCTAGTTTTTCATAATATTTGAATAAATTGGGACTTATGGTCACTTATCACCACATAGCATAGCAAACTTGTTTTTTTTTTCTCTTTTCGTAGTCATAAAACTTTTTGAGATCATCATGAATAATTGAAATTGCTTTGAGAGATAAAATTGAATACTGAGTAAATCGCTGCTGATATTTATGAAACATAATTTATGTGAAGAGAAAAGCAAAGAATAAGTACCACGCAGTCATATAAACAGAAACTTGTGTATATCAGTGACGTCGTACATAATAATCGAAGTAAAAGCATATCTTGCAGTATACGATCACCATAATGTTGACGGAAACATAGTTTCCAGGTATTCATTTTGAAGGAAATTGTCTGCAGAATCCAAACATGTCATTAGTTTTTTTCTATCTTCTATATTACTCAAGTTATCGCCAACCGCGAAACGTACATTTGGCTTTCTTTATGATACCATAATTTATAGAGAATAAATTTTTCTGCGTAAGAACATATTTTTTTGGTCAAAAGTTTCAGGCATTTTAAGGGGGACTTCAGCCTCCCCTCCCTCCCCCCCCTCTGGAGCCGCCACTGGATAAAGATGAGAAGCTGAAGTTTTAAACTAGCATAGAATAGACGTTACTGCATTCAATAAAAAACATTATTATGCTTCTAGCTGCATTATATATCTCATTTAAATAGCAAATTACTGGCTGCCATGCTGTTAAAAAAGAATAGAAAATGGTAACTTCACAACTGTTTCAGGGCCTGCAGCAGTTGTGACGCTATGTTGCTAGGCAACCAGGCTGCTCAGAAGTATGTGCAACTAAAACCCCATGGAACAGGCATTAAAATAACAAATTCAAAAAAGCGCCCACACCAACTTCTAGCACTGCTGTATAAAGCCAAAATTTTTAAAGTTTTTATTTCCATGGTGACAAAGGAAAATTCAACTAAATGTTAATTCATCATAGAAGGAAATCTGATTTCTTTATATGATGACATGCACCAAATATATTGTGAGTATCCCACTATTTTTGATATTTTCTAAGCAATATTGTTTCAAAAATGTAATTAAATTTGCCCCAGAAACAGGATGTTGGCTTCAAATTCAAACAAAATAAGTGTGCGATTTTTGGCACTTTTTTTCAGACAAAATCCTGATTTTAAGTGATGATGTGGCATGAAATAATTAAAAAACGTTCTCTTTTTGCTCACAATTGATTTTCTATGGTATTATAAGTCATAACTGATGGAAAAGTACAACCATCTTTAATTGAAAAAGGTGTTTTTTGTTGGCTATTGCCTTTATAGACAATTTGGCAACAAATTTTCAAAAAAGCTTCGCAAATGCCATAATATTATTGGTTAGGTCATGAAACATGTTCAAACTACTAAAATATTGTGGTAATTGACACAACAAGTAATAGTATGATTGCTCTACTATTTGCAAGAACAACATTTAAATATGATACGTTTCAAGCCAGTCTAGGTTATAGTCCTTGTCATACTTACGTGGAATCTCAAGTTTTTTTTCTATGCTGTTGAACTGTGATGTCAGAGATGACTCTATTCTAGCATTGCAATATATGTAAATTAACTACAAGCTGTGATGTCATTTCAAACTGGGTCAGATTCCCCAGCTTCTAACCAATGCGAATCCACCAAACTGAGCATCACAGTTTCAACTCAGTGTCAGAGTTAAAATTGGGTCTGTGAAAAACCATGCAAGTTTGACATCACAGCCTCTCAGCCAATGGGCTGCCAGAACAAATATACATGACATAAGCCATGTGTTTACGAACAAATTGTCAAAGCCTTCTGTTTATACCAACTTCCATCAAACTTTAAAGTTGTAAGTTAGCAAGTTTGTAGATTTATCAAACAACTCTGGGAGGATTATAACAGTTGTTTACTGTGAACGCTCACAAAGCTGCCATTTGGTAGGATTAGACTGGTGATTGCTGTGACAAATCATTGGGATCAAAAATGTAATGCTTCCTTCAATATATCAATGTTTGAACTGTGATGACGTAGTTTACGGTCAGCCCATTGGCTATCAAGCTGTGATGACGTAGTTGTAGGGGCTATCCCTGATAAAACTCTTACTCTGACACTGTGTTGAAACTGTGACGCTCAGTTCAGAGGATCAACATTGGCTAGAAGCTGGGGAATCTGACCCAGTCTGAAATGACATCACAGCTTGTAGTTAATTTACATATATTGCAATGCTAGAATAGAGTCATCTCTGACATCACAGTTCAACAGCATAGAAAAAAAACTTGAGATTCCACGTAAATATGACAAGGACTGTAAAATCAGAGCTTTCATAGATTTTTGCCACATGAAAATACTCCTTGTGGTCTGACTGCAACACATGCATCTTCCCTCATATTCATTGGTTTTTTTTTTGTGAACTGTATTTTTCACAAGCATGAAAGGTTCCAAAACTAGTCGGGAGCTGGCCTCTGAAAAATCTGGTTGACCTCATCTCATGAGGTCACCACCTAAATTTGGTACCGTTTTAAAGGAAAAATTCTGTAGTTTCTGACTACATAGGTGAAATCACCCAAATCGGGTGCAGAATTTTGCAAAATCACTTTCCATCGCAACAAGTCAATTTGATGTCGTACAGCTGAGATATATAAAAAATGCCTTTCTAAATTAACAATTTCAGTAATATCTCATATTAAACTTCACAGAAACTTGATGAAGGAAATTGGTGATCTCAAAGTAAAATAACCAATGCAACCTATCAGCTTGGTTGCCATGGAGACCAAATATCATAACAAAATTACACTATTTTGCTAAAACATTGGCATATCTTTCCATATGCAATAACCAATGATAAGAATTTGACACTTCTGTTATACCTGTGGCAAAGCCCCAAAACTGGGCTTTTAAAAAATGTGATATATGGGCACATTCATTAAATACTTTTTATGGAAAGTGTTGTTAAGCAACTGCATGTCGAAAATATACATAATTCTATTATAGGTGTTTTTCTCTATTTATGCTAATTAAGAGTTGCAAAGCATTTGATTAATGGCTGTTTTGAGTTTATCTCATCATAAATGTATTTGTATAATGAATAGTTTTTGTAACTCGACTGGTTGCCATGGAATAAAATGGAAATAAACAAAATTTCGAATTTTCACTTCAGATTGAGAAATGTAAGACTAGACCTTTCTTCCGGAGAGAAATAACAAAAAGTACATAGCTCCAGATAAAGGTCTTTACCTTAGATACAGATAAAGATATGGTTACCAAGGGTCATAGTTTTGTTTATCTGCATAGCAACTCTTTGAAGTGTGCTGCATTGTCAAAAAATTCACTCAAAAGTTTAAATTTAATATCCCTTTTTATATCGATGCTGCAGACTATTTACCATCTTTCATGCCGCAACAAATATTCTACAATGTACATTTATCAACAATTCCCCTTCAAGTATCTTTCTTATTTGAATTTAAAAGTCATCAAAGATTCATTCTGAAACTGTCCAATTGAAGAAAATGGTTTAAAACCAAGGTATGAATGACAATTAGCTCTTTCTCTTTGTCTGAGCGGTTATTTCTCATCTACTTCATTCACATTGTTATTGTGTTTTGACCAAAGCCTTTTATGATATATTAATGAAATAAGCCCAAGGGAAATATGCCTGTCGACAACGTCATGATCTGATCATACCCTGGATCTGATCTATGGAATTGAAGAAAATATTGAAGAAAAAAGGCCAACCTGATGTGCCTGTTAATCAGCCTGTAGTTGTCCTATTGAACTCATTTAAAGACCAAATTAATTTACTGAACCTGTAGTTTTTTAACTCATTTAGCAGTATAAAGTTGTCAAATATCCTTTCTAATAGATCAACAGAGTGTACCTTTACAATCTTGTCTTGACAAACATTTGCGGAAATTACGCAGCACTGCATGGCTCATCTCCTGTATTGAGCAGCATCTTCTAGTTGATATCAACATTTTTGTAAATTAATTATCTTTAATCTGACAATGGCTGTGTCAGTCAATCTCCAAATAGCCAAACTCCAAATATCTCAAATAGTCAAAAAGACTTGATTTAGATAGTGGCAAAGAAAATATCATGCCCATCTCTGTAATTATCGCTCATTGCTTGTCTTTTCGGACCACTTACAACATTAACAAATAGTAAAAAAAACGTGCCTATTCCTGCAATTATCTCCAACGTCGGTATTAAAATACGGGGCACAGCAGCGGAAATCTCCAAAATACGGGATTCGGTTTTTTGCGATTTGCGCGACTCCTGGTAAAGATACAGACTTTTTGTAGGGACCATCTCAGATCTGTGTTATAAGCTCCAAATGAGGAAAGATTTTACAGTGGAGGTCCCTAACTAAAGGGGCAAAAAGAATCAGCCAAGTGCTATTTGTCATCAATTTATGTGTACTGCAGTGGTGGAGCTTCTTGAGTTTCTGGAGGGGGCCACTAGGAAGTTGGCCTTGCAGATATACTTTCCCTATAGCAGGAGTACCCTCCAAATTTACCTCCAATATTAGGAGGGTACTCATGCTACAGAGACGGTAACTGTGACTATAATTTACAAATCAAGTATATATTTGCCCCTCTTGATGCTCAGTAGCTCCATCACTGCATGACCTTGGGAGCCACTCAACCATGACTGTCATGGTTGAGTGATTGGGGACCATACCCAAAGCACACCTGGAGCATAATATTATCCAATAGAGATTTCCTTCAAAAAATTATATAGCCTAAGTGTTTAAAGATTTCAGATGATATAAGACAAGTGATAAAAGAAAACACTGTATGAGAACATTAGATATTCAACTTCTCACAAACTGGCCAGTCTAAAAGTGTAATAATCCAAATATTATGCAAGCCACAATTAGTTTGTTGTTATGGAAATAGAAATTTTAATGTTCTTGAAAAAGAATATAAAAGGGCTTCTCATTGCTTGGTTTGCTGTCTAATAACACCTGTAATTAGGCATGCCTAATCATGAGGTAACATGTATTAGGTTTGTTAAATCACACACTCACAGTGGTACATTGGAGGTATAGATGTAACTACACATACATAAAACATTATTTGAATATTTGGAAAATAAAATATGTGTTTGAAGAAACCTCAGATCCCTACAATTCTTTTTTTAAAAGAATTTCTTGTTTACCATTAAATTCGGCTTGAAAATAGCTATTTGTAGAGGTCTGTTTCATTGCTCTAGCTTGACGTGAAAATATTCAAGAATTTATTTATTTTTACTTATTAAATTATTCATAGGACTAAATATATATATTATCAAATTTTAATATATAGGCATATGGCCTACTGGACAGCTTGACATACTACTTTGTGGACTGCTAATTGACTTTCATTTTTATTTTTACTCCAAGTAAGATTTTTATGATTGCACTAGACAACTGTGTGTTTTTTCTGTCCGCACTGGTCATGTTGGCAACCAACAGAAGGCCTGTGGACATACTGGAACACTAAATGAGGGACATATATGTAGGTCTAATATGTAGGCCCATTAACCAAAAAATAATAATAATAGATAAACTTTATATAATTATGTAAGTTTTCTTTGAAACAATTACTGGCATTTCCAATAGCCTAAGCCTACTCGTTGTAGACCTAAGCCCTCAGCACCCCACCAAGGAACATATATATTCACCTCTGAAACTATCTTTTAAGTTTATTAATCAATTCAAGTTTAATTTGGTTGAATTAGCCAGATTTAATATTATGCTTTGATGGAATTTTTTTCAATATATATCTATAACCAGGCAAACACATCTCTCCAAGACAAATCTAGCACTCAGACTAACAGTAAAAAAATTAAGGCTCATGCAGATTATTCATTTTCAGGTTTACTTTTAACGAATATTTGGACATTTTCCAAGCTATGAACTTGTACTAGCTGAATGAACAAGACTGCCTATGAATAATTTATTAAGTAAAAATAGATAAATTCTAGAAAATTTTCTGGTCAAGCTAGGGAAATAAAACTGACCTCTAAAAATAGCTATTTTCAAGCCGAAATTATTGGTAAAAAAATCAAGTTTGTGTCTTTGCTAGAAGTCACGCAAATCGCAAAAAACCGAATCCCGCATTTTCTGGATTTCCGCTGTTGTGCCCCGCATTTTAATACCAAAAGTGGGCGATAATGGCAGGAATGGGCATGATTTTATAAAAAAACAACCTAAGTCAGGGTCACTCAGTAACAAAACACGAGCTGTTGTGTGAATTAATATCACTTGAGCCCGAAGGGCGAGAGTGATATTAATTCACATGACAGCGAGTGATATTGTACGAAGTGCCCTGACGCGTGGTTGTTTTGTTTTTATCACCTGGTTTAACTCAATTTTTTAGTTATAAAGAGAGACTATTTTCTTACCATTACAAAAATGTGACATCACCATGGAGCAACAATGGATATGACGTCACAATGGCGACGTCACATTTTTGTAATAACAGAAAATAGTCTCTGTTTATAAGTAAAAATTTGAAGCGAAACCAGGCGATAAAAACAAAACAACCACGCGTAAGGTCACTTCGTCCAATATCACTCGCTGGTGTGTGAATTAATATCAATCTCGCCCTGAGGGCTCGAGTGATATTAATTCACACAACAGCTCATGATATTGTTACTCAGTGACCCTGAATTGGGTTGTTTTGTTATAATATCCAAAGGCTTCCTCAATTCATTGGAACAAGTATATAAATATGCTTGTTCTGACATCATTCAGTTCTTTGTGTTCAAAGGTTGACTTTGAAAAATTGAGTCAAATTTGAAGCTTCCTGATCTGGAATGCTGAACTTTCCATTTTACACATGTCAATTGAATCTTTTTGTCATTAAAATCTAGTATGATATCTACTAAATTGTTTAGTCCGGGAGCTGACCTCCAAAAAGTGGCTTAGTTTTCGATTTACCTCATCTCATGAGATCACCATAATTTTTTGGTACCTTTGGAAAGCCAAGACCTTGGGGCATACAGATCTTTTGGTGAAATGTTTGGAATCAGGTGCATAAGGCTGTAATCAAAGGGTTTCCATGGCAACCACATAAAAAAAGTGGAACATCAATAAATCTTAATTTGTCAATATTTTTAAATCAATTTATTGCCTGGAATCAAACTAATCCTATGATTGCAATCCACTATGGAAGCTTTATTAAAAATAGGCAGAGTTATACAAATTAGGCATTTAGCATATTGCCATATAAGGGAATATGAGTGCTTTTCGTTAGATTTAATCAGACTTGACTTTGATAAGTTCACCTGGCAAAACAAAAAATATCATATGATTCGTATGTTATGTATGAAATGAAAGTCAGAGATAGGTTGTTTAAAAAAAATATGATATTTGAATGCACAGTTGCCATGGTAACAGAAATATTAGTAAACAAATTTGAATATGTGTGTATTTATTTTCCCAAGTAGAATGCTGTTGCCCCAAATATCTCCTTCCAATCAAACGCAACATACATCTGCCACCACAAATTATTGTAAGATGTATATTTCTATGTCTTCAGACCTCACATGAAAAAAAATGGACGGTTAACACATTGCCATATAAGGCACATTCACCATTTCCAAGCTAAAAAGTCTGTATCAAACAAAACAGTAAAAATAACGTGCGAGCACTTTAAAGAGATGCTTGTAGATAGACTGTCCATCTGTATGTATGCCCTTTTTGCCAGCCAACTCCCGCTTATGGTGACCCTGTGAGAGAGAGTGGGCAAAAATATGATCTCTGTCTATCTATAACAAATGAGAGCAGGGGGGGGGGGCTGTATCCTGATCTATCTATCTATCTATCTATCTATAATGGCCTGGTGCAAATTTTTGCGTATTTCAGGTGAAGCCAGCTTTGTATCTTGTACAGAATCATAAATAATAAGTGTATTCTATCCTATTATACCTTGTTATGTTGACAACTATTGTGTCAGTAAATGTTTCAAATTTCAGTGAAATTGGACCATTGGTTCCAGATATTTGAGATCTTTCATGTCTAGAAAATTGCTATTTTTTAGCATTTTAGCGTGACATGCATATTTTGTGCGATGTTTAGCCCTTCATTTTGAAAATAATGTGTATGAATTCGTTAATGGAAAGTGTGCTGAGATGTAGCCATAGGAGTCCAGGTTCTGTGACTGTCAATTGCACGTAGATACTCTGTGTATTTGTCGTATTGTATCAATGACACTTAAGAGTGGCATATGAAGCCAAAAATTTTAATTTTAGCAATTGCTGTTCAATGACTATGTGTACCAGTTGGTTTTTCGCACTGTATGTACAGTACAACCCAAAATAAAGTACGATTACCCTAGTAGGAAGGAAGAATCAGCCTCTACTTTGCCCTTTCACACCTTTTGACTACCTCTGAATCACTTCCTATTTCTACCTATTTGAAACTACCTTTTAAAATTACATTAAAATCACATTTAAACAACACCAATTTGAACTCAATCACCCCATTGTGTTTGATTTACTTCTTATTTTGCACCTCTGCTAATTGCAGTTACATTGGTAGCTGTGTAAATAGAGTTCTTAACATAGGCTAAGGTTGTTGTAAGGAGTGACAGGGAGTTGTGAGGAGATTTGAGGTGGAGAGGAGAAAAGAGGGCAAAATAGCTAAACAGAGAACTTCTGACAGAAAATTGTCTTACTTTATTTTGGGTTGTACTGTAGTACTGGCTCTCCCAGCTCAGGTTGAGGACCCCTCTATTGCATATTATACCTCATTTCCATTTATGTATGTTATAACTATTTGCTTGTATCATTTTTGTTTGCTATGTTATAGTTGTCCCGACCCTAACACTAAGTTTGTAGTGGCACCTAGTCTCACAAAGGCAAGCCACATGACCCTTTTTACCACAATATTATTCTCCAGTGGTGTCTCCATCATTTGGACCAAAAGGACTTCTCCTGCCTCTCTTAATTTTTATATAGTGCTGAAAACTGTTGCATGTCCCGACCCTAACACCTGTGTCCCGACCCTAACACCTTCTGTTTTACACTCCTGTGGAACATTCAGGCTTTAAACCAATGACTATTTTTACTGATTGATATTCACAACGGGCTAAGATGGACTCTGCAAGTTTTCTGAATCATTAGAGATGGCACAAAGTGCTAAAAGGACCTTATAAATTGTTTGGAGTTGCAGCAACAGGGCAAATAAAGAGTAAGTAATATTCTTTATCAGGTAACACAATTACCTCCTTTAATGGATGAACTAGTGTATCAACAAGTTTCAGTTAAATCCAGAAGAATGCATTAACCGGTTCCATTCAGAAAACGGCCTCGACCAATAGTACTGCTTCGGCCAAGAAAACTCAATATTGGTCTCCTCACCATCCACTATCTATTTAATATATATATATATATGCGGAGTTCGCATAACAAGTTCTGAGTATTGTGAAAAGACACTATCCATGGAACTAAGTTTATACAATCAAGACCACAATCTCATAAATCATTAAGTCACCTTCCTGCCCTACACCCATAGATACTTGTCCAGACAGGTAAAGGGCAGCTATGCTTCATGCTTTCAACTTACTTTGATGATGCCAGTAAACCCTTTACAATATTTTCCGAATTTTATCCTGTGTATATGAAATAATTAGCAGTTGAACTGCATGTTTATAGGTACAGTTGCATCTAATGTCCCGACCCTAACACCTTAAACAAAAATTTCAGTGCCATATCAGCATGTACGAGGGGCGTTCAGAAAGTTCGAGGCTTTTTTTTATACGGACACTTATTTTCAATCGAGAACTATGAATTTTTCACATGATAAAATTCAGCATATTTGGAATGGAGTTCCAAAATTTTGGACTATTTGGACATTTCTAAGTCATTCTGTGGTTGTCATGGAAACTGAAAGTTCAGCTTCTTGGGGCAGATAATACTGAAACCACTAAAGCCAATGCATTTTGGCTGTGAGAGACCTCTCTCTATCACTTGCATTAGTGAGATTGGCAATACTTGACACAAGAAATATAATGTTAGCTTTAAACAATACTCCCAAGCTCACCAAAAGCATTGATTCATACACCTGACCCATTGAAGTAAATGTTCCTTGAAGTCCTCCAAACAAAGTTCTGTGAAAGAATTTCGGTCATCCAAAGCCTTTTCTCCTCCAGAGCCTGAAACTATAGCCTCCATGGACTAAAGTAAGGGAAAACCAGGACTTATGTAAAGCAAAATGTCACAGGAATAGCTTGGATGGATAATGCTTTCCATTTTGGTCTCTTGTTCATACTAGCGAATCCATGCTTTCACAAGTCCTTATGTAGTCAGGGAAACACACCTTTGCCTCCTGAATTGCCCTTGCCAAATTTGGTTTGCAGGAGTGCTTTCCTACATGGGTTCAGTGTAAGAATACACACATTTGGTGTGCTTGAAAGCATATTTAGAAGCTAATACCATATTTCTTGAGTCAAATATTGCCAATCTCACTAATACAAGTGACAGAGAGGAGTCTCTCACACTCGCAATTTCTTGCCATTCTTGGTTTCAGTGTTACCTGCCCCAAGAAGCTGAACTTTCAGTTTCCATGGCAACCACAGAATGACTTAAAAATGTCCAAATTGTCCAAAACTTTGGAAATCTATTCCAAATATGCTGAATTTTATCCTGCGAAAAATTCATAGTTCTAGATTGAAAATAAGTATCCATATGAAAAAAAGCCTCGAACTTTCTGAACGCCCCTCGTAATATCTTCATGACCAACAACTGCATATATTAGAAATTTGAACTGCAGACTAAGCTTTTATGCAGAGCAACATTTTGTCATCTGTGTCAGTATAGAAACGTTAAAATCTTTGTTTGGGAAATGTTCAGTTCTATCTTGTGCTAAGACTGGGCTAATATTTGAGAAAAAAGGCACTCTCGAAAATTTGGAACTATTTAGACAGTTCTTTGTGCCACCAAAATATGCATGTATATCATAAACGGCCTAACAGGTTTCGAAAAAGATTAAATACCACTCATATACAATGCTTATGACCTACTTAATCATACCAGATTTGTATGCAATTTTGTGGCTTCTTTCAATGAAAAAATCACGATATCTCTATTGGAAATCATTACTTAACCCTGATTTTTCGTTTATTTATTGCCACCTATATATACTTTCAATTGCAGCAAAATTCCGTGCAAAAGGAACACCTTTATTTTTCACCCCCCTGTCACGCTCTTATTTGCACCAGGCCCTATCTATCTATCTATCTATCTATCGTTTTATCTATCTATCTGTCTATCTGTCTATCTATGGCTATCTACCTATCTACCTGTCTATCTGCGGGACCACTGTCTATTTTTCTGTTTGTCTATCTATCCATTATCTATTAATCTATCTGAAAACCTATCTATTCTATCTAATCTGTCAGTTCATTTGTCAGTCTAGCTATCTGTCTAGCCATCTATGTATGTATGTATGTATGTATGTATGTATGTATGTATGTATGTATGTATGTATGTATGTATGTATGTATGTATGTATATATGTATGTATGTATGTATGTATGTATGTATGTATGTATGTATTTATTTATACATCTGTATTTATTCATTTATAATATTATGTAGTCACATTCATCATTCATGTTAAATGCAATATAGTGAATCAAAAGATAATGAAGATCAAAGAGACAATTAAATAGGTAATTTTCAGATTGAGCTGTAAATATAATTGTGTAGGCCTATTGATAGGTGTGAAGGTAAATTGCACTTAACAGCCAGTGATATTGGCGTTCAGTCAAAATATTTACCCTAATATAGAAGAAAAGAAATGGCCATTAATTTGGGAAGACACACAAATGGACAGAGAATCACAATTGTTAGTTGCAGTTTGGCTGCCGTGAAGTAAACAGGCCTACATGAAACTGCGCGAAAATGCTGGTACAGGTGGATCCTCTGGATCAAAACAAAACAATACATGTATAGGCCTACAAAGCGGAAGTGGGCTGACGAAGGAATGCAATCAACAGTAGGGGAATAAAAATAATGCTGAATCTGAAATCATAAGAGGATAATAACAGTTGAGGTGTGCTAAAATATGGGCAGATAGGGCCTGTATGATACAACTGTCAACCACGGCATAAGTAGGTCAGCATGACCAAGTTAACTATGTTGCCGTGATTGACCTTTGACCTGAAGAATGTCAGCCTGTTTGTTTTCTTTATTAATTTTATCATCATAGAAAGGCACCAGAAGTTTTTCAGCGCAAGTGAATATTATCTTGAGCCTGTATGCAAGGTTTTAATGACAGAGGTAAAGCAGCACGACCAAGGCAGTTGTCATAAGTTTACAAGCCTTCCAACCACAACAGAGATGTGCTTGCAAGCAAGCAAGCATCTCTAAAAACCTTAGTGTTTGTGGCCCATACTTTGCTTGTCAATCATATTGTCATTTCATATTTTATCTTTACTGATCTTATTTTATATTTTGGAATAAATATTTTTAATTTTTAGTTGCCACGGTAACCACAAGAATGAGAGATTATTAATAATGATGGTTTGAGTATGGTAACCAAATGTCTAAAATCACCCTTTGGGCAAAGGAGTGCTTATATTTTCCTGTTCACAAATTGTTTATTGGCACACATTATCACACCCTTAATAATCCAAATTTCCAAAATGCTAATTCTGTAGGCACAAAAGTTTGTTTTTAGGGTGTCCAAGTAACTTCTTTGCACAGATTTCGATTGGAGTTATTGTATAGTAAATACTTATATCTAGGTGAACTAACCCTAATTCCAAAAGAGCAAACCCATTCCTAATTCACACCCAGAAGCATTTTGTTAAGCGCATTTGATAAGACTGAAAAATAAGACAATATTGTGCTCCAGGTGTGATGGGTTAGTTGAACCGCACATGATGGAGTTGGCCAAAACATGATTTTTCTTGTTCAAATTGCCTTGCAAGTCATTGCAAGTTTGAGTTATTGTAATTAAGAAGTAACACAGTGCATATTTGCATTGCGGATTTTTTTTTTTTTTAAAACCTCAATTTTTTACCAAAACGCACAAAAAATTATGTAAATTACAGTATACAATATATTTTCCAATAAGTATTTTACTGAAGCTGGTAGTCATCATAGGGATAGCAGTAATACAAAAGAAAACCCTGTTATAAGTATTTGTCTAAGAAAAATTGATGGTGCTTCAACTAACCCCGGGGCCGGGGTTATTTGAAGCAAAAACAAAGTTGTAAGTTTGTGTCTGTAACACGGAGTTTAAAACTCATTTACAATAACTCATCAGCTGATCATTGAGTTAAACACACCTACTATCACATGCCAAAATTTGGTGTGAATATCTTATGTCATTAACTCTCCAGAGCAAAAATAAAAACAAGTGCTTCAAATAGCCCCGGTCTCCCCTATAGCGAAAGGACTAAATTTTAGAAGAAATCCACAAGAAATAGCCTTTTAAAAATATTATTGTTTTTATTCTGCTGTGTGTGGTGATGTCTATCTTATGGAAATATTTTCAGATGTTCAAAAAAATATATCTGAATAGCTTTTAGCAGCAGCAACAGAAGGAGGATCAAGGGTGATAGCTTGGTAGTTAGACCTCTGGGCTTCCAATCGCTGGAACCTGGTTTTCAGTTCCAGCTGTGATTGGGTTAAGAAGTTCCAAGACTACATTGTACTTCAAAAAGTGAATTAACATAAGTATATATTTCAAATGAAGATCTCCTCATCAGACATGCATAAATTTATGGTTACCAAGGGGCAAAGTTTTGTTAATGGAGATGTGTACACATCTCCATTTATGCAGTCGCAGTGACAAAATGGACAGTTTTGGCGGGAAATTTGAAATTTGAGCATTTTCAGAATGTCTTTTAGGTCCTGTCTTGGCTATTTTGTTTGGAGATGTTTGGGTCAAGAGATGTGGATAACTTGATTATACAGCATGCATCTGACATAGGAATGAATACCGGGCATGTTGAAATTAGGATGTGACTTCCTTTTATATCTTGCTTGGATCCACTGGGGGCGGCTGCACACATTGTGAATTGGCCGCTGTGCCTAAACTATTGCACTTGTATATATGATATTTGGCACATGAATGGGTCTTATATGTGCAGTTTGGTGTTCGCATTCAAGCAATTGGTCGAGTTTTTGTAAAATATTGAAAATTAGAAAAAAACTTTCTTTTTGTTTCCAGAGCAGAACTCTGAAACGGTTATACCTATGGGAAAATACGATGCAGGACGCTTGTAGTCAAAAGAGTGAGCAAGATTAAAGCCAAGTTCTGTTTGATTAAAAACAAAAAGGCAGGACGGGTCTGGGCTATCACCCTCTGTTTATTCAGTTAACATATGTATGTTTCTGCACAAATGCAAATTTACTTAGGAGAATGTCAAATTTCATAAACCGAAAAAAATTCAAGTGAAGAAAAACTAAGACTCCAACAGATTGTCAAGGCCTCCAAAATACTTGAAGGCTTCAAGAGAAATCTTAAAACTCAGAGTTTCTACAAATAAATCCATCATGCACAAGTGTATTGTGTATTCTACTAGAATTAGCAAAGTATATATGACTATTATTATCAAAGAAAGAAAGAAAGAAAGAAATATTTATTTAAAGTCGGGTTGAAAACAAAAACATAAGTCCACAAGGTACTTGTACAGCCGACTAGAAATAACAAATAAACAGAATGTAAAACGGGGAAAGATAAAAACTTTTGACAAAAAGGTAAAATGACATATAAAACCAGAACATGTAAAAGAAATCAATTATCTAAAATTGGGACAAGGTTAAAAACAACAGTTTGTAGTAGCAAATAAAATTAGAGAATGTATTTACACATTTCACGTTTAAAAGCATTGAGATCATTACAGTTCTGGCAGTGAGGTGGTAAACTGTTCCACAAACGAGTTCCTTCATGTCTGAGGGAATAAAAACCATGTGCTTGAGTATAAAAACGAGGCTGACTAATTTTAATGGCTCTGAAATTGTAAGCAGTGGTATTATCATTACTAGTGTCGACACAATCAATAACATAGATGGAGAGAACGGGACTTTGTGATGGAAAACGGAGCATATCTCAGCTTCTGTTAAAATGCGCGATTGTTCAAAGTAAGCACAATTCAATTATCTGAAGTTAAAATTTGAAAAATTAGTAGCTATATCATAGCATTATGTTCACAATTTCGCACCTTGAAAGATTTTTAGAGGGGGCTAACGGCTCATCAATGGAAGGCCTCATGACAGGACACAGCCCCCCCCCTGCTCTCATTTGTTCTTCCTGTAATATCAGTTACCCCCCATTTTAACCCTCTTTTCCCCCCACTTACCCCACTTGCCACCCGCTAGCCCCCACTTGACCCAGCTTACCCCTACTTGCCCCTCCCCCATTTGCCTCCCACCAGCCCCCGCTTACCCTTAACTTGCCCCACTTACCCCACTTGCCCCCCTGTCCCCCTCTTGCCCCCACTTGCCTCCCGCTAGCCCCCACTTGCCCCTTCTTGTCCCCCAACCTCTCGCTTGCCCCACTTTCCCTGCATAACCTCCTCCTTACCCCAATTCCCCCACATTTCCCCCTAATTACCCCTAATAAAATTTTCATATGTTAGTGTCACCCAATAGGGTTGGGGGTGTTCTCTGGTTGGTTATTGCACTTTTCCGCTTTTTTTGGACACTGAATTGCCCTCAAATGATGCTCAATAAAATGCATTTGTGCAGTTGTACTCCAAATTTTCGGTTCTAGTAGTCTAAGAAAATATGTCAAGGAAAAAAAAAAGAAATTTTCGGGGAGGTCACTGTATCTTTTAAAACAAAACAAAAAAATGCTTTTTTCACTATTAAAAAATATAGTACCCCCCCCCCCAATAAATTTTTTTTTCCTTGACCTAGTATTTTAGATGACTGATGCCGAAAATTTTAATGAATGATGTGAAACTGCCTTTAACACAGGAGCATATAAAGAAATGGCAGTGCAGCCCTCAAAAATGCACTAACCAACCAGAGTTCCTGTCATGATGCCTTTGAAATCACAATATGACTATATTTCAAGTCTGTAAAACATTACTAAAAGAAAAAAAATTCGAGGAAGGGGCTTCCACCGGGGTTACATCACCTCCCCCCCCCACACTCCACTGCATCACACCTTGAGGTTGGCCTATTTCTCATCAGATTGTTTTGAGAGCACATCGAATCTGACCACCTTGATACGGTATTGCATGTAGCAATTTTGGGTTAATTGATATTTGCATGTTTTAATTATTTGTAATCCATGGATTCTTGTAAATATCATCATACACATGTACATTCACATCATTCATAGTTGTTCATAGCTGTCAGAAATAAAGTTTGTCACAAAAGGAAATGTCTTTTTTCTTTTATTAAAAATTGCTAACAACTACACATAACTGTTCAGAAAGGAAATTGAGAAGCACCTAGCATTCTCATGTGAACTCTAGACTGGAACAGATGTTAATATTTATAGTGCTTCCAGGTTATTGGACTCTATATTCACATTTATATTGGGAGATATATATTTATTGGGAAACACAAGCTGTTAAGCAGGTGAGCAATTTCATCTTCATTCCTCCATACTATTCATTTCATTTGTAGATTCAGTGATCATGTTGTTTGTGTATTTCTCAGTTATATTGGTTCTTTCTAAGACATTGAATTAATGTTCTTAGAAGAACTGAAGAGTTGGTCCTTGTGGGTATTCAAGTACTATTCAGGATTCTGATATTGTTCAACCCCAACTAGGGTATGTCTATTGTATCAGTTATGTCAATTAATCATATCTATCATTTATGTCAATTGTGTTATTCATTTCACTTATGTCACTTTGTGTATATACAACTAGTATGTAACATATTAACTCACAGAACCTATATTATGTCAGTAGATAATAGATATACAGTTATTAGATTATGTGTAAAAGTATCAGTCATAATTACAGTGTAGCAAAGACTGTAATTTCTGTATATGTAAAAGGTAACCATTGTATTATATTTTAAGTCAAGCCTAATTCACTGTTTATATTTACAGGGTTGAAATCGATATATTGGATCCGGGATTGGTATCCAACATTGTTTGAATAAACGATCGAAACACACGAACCGTATATTGTCTTCTATTCGGTAATGGCAACAACCTTGTTGGCAACTTCGATGGTGGTCTAGTGGTTAGAGCACCGGCTTCTCAAACGAAAGGTCCAGTGTTCAACTACCAGAGAAGTTGAAATTTACTTTATCTCTTTTCCAAAAAAAAACAGAATTAAAGCCTTCTGGTGCATTTTTATGCTTGAGTAACACAAAACTAAAGCTATAAACTAGCCTTTTGGTCGTTTCTTGCTTCATTTTCGGCCTTTGGACAGGTAAAAAGATGCAAACACCGGCATTTGTTGAAATTCCAGTGGTCTTGTTGCTGTAAAAAGCCAGAATATTCCTAACTATAGTAATTTCTACACTACATCAGTAGCTTGCAAGTTGAATTAATGCAGACCACTCCATGTTAGCAGACGACTCAATTTCTGGTTAGTTGTTGATCCTCCTTGGCTAGTTGTTGATTTATTTCTGCATAGATGAACTGAGCGATTTCCCTTTTTTATCTTTGGATCCTTTGAAATTTTTCTCCACATTCTGAGAGTGGTTTCCTGGGTTTGTTTTACAATTCAGACATTTTCAATTGTTGTATGTTGTGCCTCATTATGAGATTCATCTAAGAATGGAGCACTATACCTTGCTAAGGGGGGTTTCCGGTACTGGTAGCTCTACAAGTGCTTGGTTACCTTTTTGAATAAGGTAATACAATTATTCACAGTAGTCAACTTCATAAAACTTGTTCTGCAAATCCAGTCGCTATAGGAGCTTGCTACTGACAAGAACAACTTCCCAAAATCTAGTTACCCTTACTCGCACCAAACATCAGTGTCAGTCAGTCCTATTTTAGTGCTGCCATCTAGCGGGAAACAGCATAATCAAGGTAAAGTGAAGATGTAGGGAATATCATTGGTAATAATTATTAGCGTCGTCCGAATAAATAATACAGATAGAGAGAATGAGACTTTCTGACAGAAAATGGACCATATCTCAGCATTTGTGGAACCTATCTCTATAATCTAAACGCTGGATGAATCTGAATAAATTCCCGATTGAAAAACAACAAGCACTATTAAATTATTTTAGTTAAAATTTGGAAAATTAGTAGCTAGATTATGGCATTACGGTCACCATGTCGCACCCTGAAAAGCTTTTTAGAGGGGGCTGACGGCTCATCAATGGAATGCCTCATGACAGGATGCACTACCCTAACCCTGCCACCCCCACTTTTCCTTGCTAACTCACTTTGCCCCAACTTCCCCTACTTCCCCTTTCCCCAATCTACCCCCACTTACCCCCTCTTCTGCCTTACTGCCCCCAATAAAATTTTCTTATGTTGCCACAACCACATAGGGTACATGGCCAATTGTGCAGCGTACGTAAAATGTACATTGCTCTTTCTTGCGTATTTCGTACGTAAATCAGTTGTTCTCACGTATGAATTACGTACGAAAATTTACGTACGTAAAACATACGTAAATTTCCGTATGGATTTCATACGTATAAAGTTGGTTTTTTGGGCATTAACTTGATTTTTTTGCAGATTTTTTTTCACATACGCCAATACAAGGTCTAATCTTAAACCGTTTATGATAACCATATTGCGCTAAAATGGCCAAAGTAACTGAAAAGTGCCTTTGTGAAATTTTTATGAATTCGTACGAAATTCGTACGAAAACGTACGTACGTTCTACGGATCGGCTCTTTTTTACGTACGTAATTCGTACGCTGCACAATTGCTAGTGTAGGGGAGACCGGGGGTGAGTTGTGCCATTTTTTTTGTCTGGCTGATTTTCCGAAAAACCGAAGCTGAATCAGATTATCTGAAAGTCAGACATCAAATATAATACGTTGACCAGAAGTTTCAGGGCAGTCCGACCATTGGGAAAATCATGGCAGACGCTTGAAAAAAGTAGGTCAAGTGGCAAAACTTGCCCCGGTACCAGGGAAAGTTGTGCCGCATGACGGGATAAGTTGTTCCACCTATTTTATTCCAAAAATTCCTTGTATTTCACCTGTTTCTTCAGATAGATCATTTGTATTATGCTTTTTACTTATGTCAGACATGTCACATGAAACTTATCAAACATTTATGTGTTATTTTACGCAAAAATTTAAAATGCTGCAAAAAATAGAATTATTTATTGTTTAGATGGTGGTATAAACATTGTAACACATGTTCCTTTCAGTGTCAGTTATTTCACAACATATTTAGGCCTTGCGTAAAATGAAGAAAACAAAACATGAGTAAAAAATTAAATCCTACAGTTAAGATACTGTGAAAGTCTCAGCTTTACCCCATCATGCTGATGGTATACCATTGTCTACCCTCGTTACTGATTGTTGCTGATGCCCCCTGGGGACCTTAATTACCCTTCACTGAGCCTTGCCCCAACAGTCCCCATATCACTGGTGGTCACTGAGTGTTACCCCAATATAGATTTGAAGACACCTTATGCCCAAAAATCCTTGGTCCCTTTAAGAGACCCCCTGTTGCCCTCCCTTATCACTTGTTAATTGCTTATCTCTCCTCTGAGGAACTGCACAGGTTTCTCTGTCTTAATGAATCTTTAACTTTTAGATATAGATATAAAGACAGATAGGCCTATGATAAGTGTAGCCTTCAGAATTTGTTCTGATTAGTGAACCCATCATAGAGGCTTCTAAACTACTGAATTAAAGAATAAGAAAAAAAGAAACATAGTTGAAACACAACTGATGGTGGGCTTAAATTGAAAGTAGTCAATCAATAAATCAATAAATAAATGAACAAATCAGTCAATCAATCCACTAATCAATCAATCAATCAATCAATCAATCAATCAGTATCTACCTTTCTATATCTATCTATCTATCTATCTATCTATCTATCTATCTATCTGTCATATATTGATCTATCTACCTATCTACATCGTATGTATGTATGTACATGTATGTATGTATGTATGTATGTATGTATGTATGTATGTATGTATGTATGTATGTATGTATGTATGTATGTATGTATGTATCTATCTATCTATCTATCTATCTATCTATCTATCTATCTATCTATCTATCTATCTATCTATCTATCTATTTATCTCTATCTATCTGCTTTCCTTCTGCCTTTACTTGACATTTACACAACTTCTGTTTTATGTGTGGAGCCACCTGTTCCATACAATGGTAAAGGTATGACATGATACTCTGATTAGGACATTACCAATTATCTTCATCAGATTGTGCATTATAGCTACTTGGGAGGCATTCTGCTTATATATGAAGTAAGGAGAAGTTTCTAGTAAACTATCTTAATCAGGGACAGATATGCTGGACCCTGGGCAGTCACCTCAGGTCATTAATCACCTGTCTTCACCATCAGCTGCCATATAATATCTTACCTGCTTGTGTGTGCCCTGTCTCAGTTCAGTTTACATGGACTTTTTGCTCTTCCACCCTTAATTAGCCCCACCTTCTGCTTACATTATCTGATAACTTCCCTTTTGCAAACTATAGTTGTTATGCAACTGCCCCCTCTTCTTATTTCCCCTCTTTTTTCCAGATCTACTTATCAACATTGCTTAATTGCTTTACAGCCTATTTGTTAGTTATGCAAAAAGAGAGGACACCTTCATGATGAAAAATGCATTCAGTGATAGTCCATGAAGTGGCAGCATCATACAGTTAACATGGAAACATAGAGGCTCCTTGATTAGTCCTGATTAAGAGAAGGCCATTTGATTTGTCATAACTGAGTTTAGAGAAAATATCAGATGCATAATCCTTTCATTTGCCTGTCAACAACAAGCAGGAATAGTCTCCTAAAATCAAAATAACATTGAAAGTATTGGTATGGCCATGACGAATAATCAGTATGATGACTCACAAAGTGTCATTTTCACTGGGAAACAATCCACTCTTTTTGCATGACATCAATAGATCTTTGTCACACAAATATGCAAATTTTTGCCTGTATTTGTAATTAATTTCCCAAACACACCAGCAAAATATTTTTAAAATATTAAGTTTTGATAATTTGTGCGGTGCATTCATTGGAAGGTAGACAATTTTTGCCTTCAGATAGGCCCAAAAACTTGTTCGAAAGACAAAAAATCAACCTTCAGAATTGTTTTAAAACAAATATCAAAAATGTATTACTCAAATCTTAAACCTTGTCTTAAATAGGATTTCCACCCCCAAAAAATCTAAGTAAGGGAATTTCTGAATAATATCATAAAATTTCCTGTCTTCTTCCTTTTGTCTTCTTTCACTCACTCATTGAGGTATCCATCGGACAGGGAAAACAGGGAAATGTCAGGGAATTTGATATTTGACAGCTGTTTGCAAGTTATAACAACATAAAGATTATCATAACTCAAAACGGCAAGCTATCATGGCTCAAACAAATTGTGCAACCATCTCACTCAATCATTTGAGCTTACTCAAAATTTCAAATTTTACAGTGCTGGGTTATCTCATCATATCTCATTCACAACACATTGTTGCACTTTCAGAGAGTTCAGATAAAATTATTCACCTTAAAATGTTCAGTTTGTTCACCCTGTTATTCATACATAGAAATATGTATCTTGGAATCCATCATTCTACCTAAATTGACATAACTATTTACCTATCTACATGCCAACCCACTTATCTATCTATCTATCTATCTATCTATCTATCTATCTATCTATCTATCTATCTATCTTTCTTTCTTTCTTTCTTTCTTTCTTTCTTTCTTTCCAATGGTATCCACTATCTATCTGCCTTGACAGCAAATTTTGAGTATTCCATGTGTATTTCATCAATTACCAACCTAATCACCTGGTTATGTTATCAGATAAAGACAAATTGCTGTTCATGCATTTACAAGTTACTAACAAGTAAATCATGGACTTTCAAAAACAACAGCCAGTCAATTCATGGGGGTGACCATTAATAAACAGGGGAGGGGGGTTCTTTGAAATAGATAATTTTTTGCTCGGTTTCGGGGAAATAAATAAAGTAATCTTAGGCAGTCTTGAAAAAAATCATTTTTGCTTGGGGTATTTCTTAATAAGGTGTTGCTTGATCTTGGAATTAATATTTGGGGATTTTGCGTAAGTGAAATAAATAATTACTCAGCTATTACAGTGAAATGAGTAATTCCCTCCCAGGAAAACTCCGAGTCCCCTTGGATGTAAAAATGGTTGCCCCCAAGTACATGTGCTGCAATTCCATTGTTCATAATAGACTCACTTCACTGATTGCTAAATATTGACTCCTCATAACTTAAATTAATTTAGTGATTCAATACCAGTTATGTTATAGCCAATAGCGTATAGTGTTCAATAGCAAATCACTAAAGGGTTAACTTACCTTTAAGAGCAACTGTATGACAGTGTATGTACCTATGAAACTATCTACCTAGCTACATATCTGTCTCTCGATACATCTATCTGTCTATCTATATTCTATCATCTACCTTCTAGTTAGTTATTAATAGTTGACAAATTCAGTGAACAATAATTATGTCTTTAATCAATCCAGGCTAACATCAATGCACACATTGCACAGTGCCATGCTGTTGTTCTGAATCCAATTCAGGGTAAAGATAATGAATAAGATAAAGAGGCCACCATTTAGTCTTAAGGGGGGGGGGATCTTTGAGTTTTTTTTTAAATAAATAATTTCTTGCTCAGTTTTTGGTAAAAAAAATAATAAAATATATTATTTTTGGGCAGTCTTGAAATAAATAACTTCTGGAGGTGATATTTCCTTAATAAGGCATTGCTTGATTTCAGATAGAATATTAGGGCATGTCAAATGCTTGAAATGAATAATTATGGCTGGCATTGCCCTGAATTACTATTAAACAATTTCCAGCAGAGGAAAACTCCAACCCCCCCCCCCCAACCGATTATTAAATGGTCACCCCAAAGGGCACTGAGCAACAATTGGCTACTAAAGCTGGCAGCTGCAGACAATTTAGGAAGGAGGGGGGGGTGAATATAATTGCCTGTACCTAATTCCTGCAGTGAGTCAGGGGCCTATGGTTAGCATATGTGAGTATTTATTAAGGCATCTTATCATTTTGCTAATATATATTGGACTATCATATGAGCATATACCACCTATCATATATATTATGTATGTCATAATGCACCATACACTGGATTTCAATATAGTGTAACAGGAAAAAATTGAATGTGTCAAAGATAGGTAATGGATATATGGATGGATGGACCATGGATGTATAGATAGATAGATAGATATATAGATAGATAGATAGATAGATGGATAGACTGGTTGTTTGGTTAACTGATCTATTAATTTATTAATTGACTAGCTGACTGAATTTGAGAAGTTCCTTTGTATCTGAATGATTGATCTAAGAACGTGTTTTATTGAAGATGGATTAATAAATAAATAGACGGTTTTTTATAAAATTAACATTATCTTTTGATTTGTTAATATTTGGTATAAAAGGTAATACAAATTGTGTAATTCCATACAAAACAAATATACTGCTGGACCCCATAGGTGTATTTTGCAAGGCAATAACTTGATAGATAGATGGATAGATGGATAGATAGATAGATAGATAGATAGATAGATAGATAGATAGATAGATAGATAGATAGATAGATAGATAGATAGATAGATAGATAGATAGATAGATAGTTCTAATTATCTTGATAGATGGATAGACAAGTTGTTTGGTTGACTGGTTCATTGGTTAATGAATCAATTGATAAATTGACTAGTTGAATATATATATAGATATGATATTAGACTGGGATACACACATCTACAGACAATATACATAACATCATTAAAGATAAAATTGTTAAAAAATCACAAATTATTAGACACAGGTCTTGGGTGTTTACATGTGGCAGCAGGAATTTAATCTGACACTCTTAAATTATCAAATTAAGTTGGCTTCATCAGTGTTGACAATCTACCAAATTTATCAGAAGGTGCCCTATCTTTGAATTGATAGGAATTTCCTTAATGAAGTGATACTATCTTCTAAGTAGATAAGTTAAGATATGCACCCCAGGTGTCCTGTGCAGCAGTATGGGTCTCTTTGACCACCCTCCCCAGCTGCCTAACCCCTTCTTTCAGCTACAAAGGGTGACAAGGGGCTATAAGGGGCAACAAGCCATAACGATCAGCAAAGCCTCATAATTAATTAGTGAGGAATGTGCATCAGTAAGGCCCCATCACACCCCATCAGGCCCAGTGATATGGGGCAACATTGGCAATATCATGGGGAACTTCTGATTAAGTGTACTGTATGTCTTACCATTGGCACAATTCACCCCGACCAAAACGGCACAACTTACCCCAAATCGATTTTCTGGATAAAACTGGTTGTCCAAAATTAACAAACAATGCGAAATGAAATCTAAGAAAATGAGTGTCTAGATATACCTCCTAACTCCATCCTACCAGAGGGACATCATCTACCAAATGACTGAGAAACAAGAATTTCGGTCCTCTGCACTTCAAGTTGTCAGCAGCAAAGTTAAATTTATGAGTGTGGCCTTTCATACCATTATATTTGGTAGTTCTTTTCTTGGTGCCTAATGGTGTTAACCAAGTGGATACATATGGGTGGCATCGCCTTCTTTACCCATTTCTTCATTTCACCCAAACAGTGGGCGGCACAACTTACCCCGGTCTCCCCTATCCTGTCACCTTTTACTCACAAAAGGATGACAGTTCAAGTCCAAAAAAAAAAAAAATTGGGTTTGCCCTGTGCAGGCCCTCTGATACTTCTTTTACTCAGGGCATGAAATTGACACAAAAGTTATTCAAGGGCCTATAACAGGATGGAAATTTGACCACTGACCCTCAATATTTCTCAAATAAGAGATGGATGGATGATTGGCGCTTCATGCCCTGTATTTGTGCACTCGGTAGGCTAATTAGAACAGGAGTAGGACACGGCAATTTCCAAGCATTTTGTACGAAAATGCCAATATATCAATAAATGGAAGAGCTATTGCTATCTTGTTTTTTTTACATTATGCAAATTTCTCAAAGGGCAAGGTATGTGGATGATGTAAAAAAGAAAACGCTTTTCCCAAAACATAACGACAGGGCCAAAAAAATACGATTCCCCTACTAATGCATTTTGCCCACCAAATAATGTCAAAATATGGGGTCAAGAAATTTTCAACTTTATTTTGAATTTGAAAATTACTTATACATCAAAATGCAGGGCATAAGGACCACAGCTGCACTTTTTCCATGTCTATACTATAACCGACTGAGACGCTATGAGGGAAAAGAGTGAAAAACGTGCATTCCACGTTTCCTTTCATTATTTGCAAACAGCATTGGGGAATTTGATGAAATACAGTAAGAACAGACTTCAAGTGTGTGACTGTGTCCCTGCAACATTTGGTTGTTTTAGCTTAAACGTTTACTGAGATATTGATTTTTAAATACGGTATTCTGAAGCTCCCCCTAATGGCCAAAATTGAATTGGAGAATCCAAGACAAAACATTTCATAATATTACTGAAGAAGACTGATAGAACAATCAGTCACAGGAAGAAAAGGAAAAACAAATGCATTTTATAAGTCACAAAATAGATAAAACCTACGTTTTAGCATATTTCTATGAAATATTATTAAATCCCGGTGAAACTGGTTAGAATTCTAAGAATGGTAGTAAACGATGTATTGTAGTTGGGTCCATATGTCTATCCAAAAAATTAATACCCTAAGAGGGGAAGATTTTGAATCCTGGCCATTTTCCTAAAAGTAGCGCTTTACGAAGCCTTGTGTATCTCTCAACCCCCTACGATCTGATGTTCCCACTTATTTTTCTCATACAAAATATTGTCCATTGTGCTTGACATGGTCCTACACATATTTACAGCTCTTTAAATCATGTCTCTAGGTCATTTAAAACCAATTATATAATAAAAACCTCATTTCGTGAACAAAAGCGGAGCTAAAAATGGGAGAAAATCATGTTATTTCAATATTAAATTAGCTCATTTCTACCCTCGGCCATGTTCACATGGCCTGGGTATTGCAGAGTGCAGCGGTGTCCGTCTGGTTTACAAGGTTTATTAGGGAGATAGCGATCAGCAAAGGCTGTGTTTAGAGCTATGCCCATAACATAGAAAATACAGTTAACATCAAAATGGAAATAAAAATAAAATCGAAAAAATCGAGATAACAATAAAATCAGTTAAAAATCGATAATCAAAATCGAAATGATAAAATTCACACACTTAAAATTTTTCAATGTCTCTGAACACATGTTTTCTTAGCAGTCTTTTAAAAGTATGAATATTGTTTGCTTCACGAATGTCACTGGGTAGCTGATTCCAGGCTTGGGCTCCTGCCGTAAAAAGCGAGAGTTTATGACCACGATTTATGAAAAGCTTTTTACCGCTGACACTACTGGTGTTATATGTGTGTACATCATGAGCGTAGGTCAGTTTGTCTGTCAAATAAGTTGGCGCACGATCGTGGGTGATTCGCCACATCAAAATCATCCTATTGTACAGGATGCGTTGTTTAACACTCATCAAGCTTAGTGCTTTGAGCATGTCCTCAATATGAGTCCTTGGGGCCGCTCTTAGGATTGTCCTCATTGCTCGTCTTTGTAATCTCTGAATACGAGTAATGTCCGACTGGGAGACTCCAGCCCAGACGGTCGAACAATAGTCAATATGGGGTAAAAAGAAACTATTAAATAGCATCCTTTTTACATATGTGGGTAATCCAGCACATTGTTTTAATATTCCAATTGATTTATTTTAAAATTTCTTTATCAACTTGGAGGTGTACACATCAAATTTGAAGCGTGAGTCTATTTCTAATCCAAGATAGGAAAGACTTTCAGTTTGCTCAATGGGATCCGATCCAAGAAAGGTGTTTAGCTGGTTACTTTGGAGGTAACGGAGCTTTTGATAGTTACAAATTAGTATACTATTTGTCTTTCCCACGTGTAAGTTCAATTTATTGGCACAAAGCCAATCATACACATTTTGAGTATCCGAGTTCAGGGCTTGAGAAACACTTAAAATATCCTTGTCAGAATAAAAGAAGGCGGTATCGTCCGCATACATGTTAACTTCACATGTCTCTAAACAGCCTGGTAGATCGTTCATATAAACGATGTCTGTCTGTCCGTCTGTCTGTCCGTCTAGCTGTCCGTCTAGCTGCTCCCATGGGGACACCATTGTGAGTAGAAATATGAGTACATGGGTAACTTGTGAGGTTTTTCATCACTTGTGAGTTTAAACTCACTAGGAAATTGAGTCCATGTGTTCTCATGGCCATTTTCAACTCTCAGAACCAAGGTTTATTTGTCAACTCTCATGGTTATGGCACGTTTTTGTCAGTCTATGGACAGTCTGTCCATCTTGCTCATTTGGGTGTTGTGTATTGTGGCGCCCCCTGGATATCATTTAATTCAACTGACAATTTCATGCAGACAACCAATGAGTTCTCAGGACACACAGGCTCACTGTTTTTTTTTAGTTAGGAAATCTTGACAACCAATCAAATTTGAGAAGAGAAATCACACCATTAATTCAACTCACAAGTTCACACAGACAACCAATTAAATCTCAAGAAACTCAGACTCACAATTTAGGGAAGAGGAGAGCCAATCAAATTTTACAGAAGAAATCAACTCATATTCATTCCAGAGGCAGCCATTTTTCTGGAATGTTCAGAGGTAAGTCAAAGACTATTTTGATCTTTTTGAGCATTGGCAACACCCATTGAAAATTGTATGATACATGTTGTACCACCAAAACTTTCTGAACATATTTTGCAACATAATTCATGAAGATTTGTCACAGTTTTCGTTTTGTAGCTTGGTCAGACACTGATCTCCCGTAGAATTGATATATTGTGCCCAGATCTTTCTCATCATACAGGTTTTCACTTGCCCAGATCCCTGTCACCCAAAATATAGACCCTATGAATCTTCTTTCAGTATTTTGCCATGTATATTTAGATTTCGGGAATGAAGCCTGGTGCACAAAATGTCTTATTGGGACACTGAAAGACCCCCCCCTCCATCAAGTAAACCTCAAACATACATAAATTACTATTGATTGTGTAATTGGGTTTGGACCTGCTAAATCTCAGTTTGTCTGAACATTTTGTGATCAGTTACGAATTTTGTCTGGTCAGATTTTTTTATTTTCCATCATGGACCAGACCAGTATTGGATTAGTTGACAATATCTGATCACCTCACAAAAAGGCAGTTAGCCACAGTGGTCTGAGTGCACGGCAGGGGTGCCGGAACAGGGGGGGCAGGGGAGGGCAATTGCCCATCCTGCCCTTGTCCAATGGGGGCAGGGCGGCAAGGGTGCCCTTTAGGTCTTAAAGAAAAAAAAGCATTATAAGGCCTTATTTTACTAATTTTATGCACAAATTACTGAAATTAGTAAGTATATATTCAAATTATCATTGATTCTTTATTTAAATTTTGTCACGCAAAATTGGCGCGAATACGATTTGCCCTTTTTCGTCTGACCGCCCCTGCCGCCCGCGATTCCTTCCGGTACCCCTGGTGCACGGATTACTGAAAAAAAGAAGTTGAATTAACAGTCCTATACATGTATGGCTGTATTTGCAGAGGTTTTGGTTCCAACTTTATGCTGTTAAATACTGCTAAATTTTGTAAGACACGCAAGTTTACAGAATGCAGCTGCAAAAATGGTCATCAACGAATCAATCAAAATTTCAGAATTAGGTATACCGTATGCGTTATTGGTGCCACAATGTTTTGGCACAGGTATGTGTTATTGGTGCCAAAATTTGCCAAATCAAATCTATCTTCAGGTGTAGAAAAAACAATTGATTATCTTGTTTGGTTTTTGAGATATTTGCATTTAAGTTATGCTATGTTTGGTGACAGCAATTATTATATTTTTAACCCTCCAAATACAAGATGTCACTGCCAGGAGAGAAAAAGGTTAGCCTGTTTCATCTTGCTGTCAGTGACTACCTGTGAGACTGAGAGCACACTTTCGTTTTGCATTGAAAATTCTAGCATCAATCCTTTTGAATTCCGTAAGGCAGTGACATTCAGGAGCATGGATCCTGGACGGATGGGCTCCCCCCAGGATGAGCCTGGTGGAATGATCATATGATTCCCCTCCCCCTTGAAATTCAAAGGATTTTACATAGATATAATAAGATTCTTAATGTACATACGCCACGTAAATTATAAAATAATTTTCCTGCTCATAGGTTACTGATGCTATTTTCATGAAACTTCCAATACAAAGCACATTTATGTTCAAGAATGGCATAGTGGCCATTTAGATAATTTAAACCTAATACAATTGCGAGAGTACTTAAAGTGTGTGCATCTGACACTAAAATGACAATGTACGTCCGACACAATATTATGAAAGTGCATCTAGAACGAAGGGAAATGATAAAAATGTTGGTACAAAGGCTTGGTCTCATCAGACCGCCTAAGGCCAGTCTGCTTGGGTGAATCTTAAAATGGTTTAGGCCATAAAACAGGAAATAGATGGCATCCTTGAACTTTGGTCATTCTTAACTCTGTTTTGGTCACAAAATTATGTGAAAGGCAGTCATCTTTGTGGAGGGAGGTGCACTTTTATTTTTGGTGACCGTCCTAAGTATGTTGATGAGATGAGAATATTGGGAGTCTGGAATATACCCTATTAATAATTCAGGGATGACCAGGGTCTTTCAGTTGCCCCAGCATAGGATACTGGATACAACCCACCTCCATTTAATGTCCCATAGGCTCGGACTAAAGTGAGTGTCCGGGATGAGATGTGAACCCACGCTCTCAAAGTCACTGGATAAGCAGTCTTGACCATTAGGCTATGGGGGAACGCCACAAAACATGAAAGATAAAATGATATCTAATATAGCATCATATTTGAAGCTGTGATATTACGAAAAGCATACAAAGAAATTGTCCGAAATGGCAGAGTTTCTTAATTTGTTTGAATATTTTTACCAAATACCTTCACAATTTTATTTCTCTAGTATTCTCTCAATGTGTATTATTAAAGTAACATGTGCAATTGCAGTGAAAATTGTAGGTATAACTAGTGATATTAGTGATATTTCTGTGCTAAAATTACAGCAAATTTTAGGGAAAAACAGGTGAAATAACTTTCAAGTTTGAGACATCACATTTGGTACAAATATACCTTGGTGAAGCCATTTCATAGTTCCTAATTATTGCCAAAGAACTCTACTTTGAACAAAAGATGGAATTGAGGATCATTGCACAGCAGGCAATACCAAGCATCCTCTACACCACCAATTCCTACATGCAATTCAGACAAGGAATATAAATGGCTACAGCTTAATGACAAATTACAATATTGCTGTGGAAATTAACCTGGCTGAAGCCTGAAATGTTTTTCTTTACAATAAAGGTTAATTGATTATTTTCCCTCAGTATAAATCACAGAGTTTTGTGAGACAAGCCATCAAGTCATTTATTTGTGTACGTCCAACATGATGACATTTTACTACACCTTGAAGTTTGGTTAATGGCTTGTTTGAAAGCCCAACAACAGGGCCTTATACCTATTTAACATTGAAATAGCTAAGGTGTAATGGTAGGGCTACACAAGCTTAAAAAGTGCCTGATCTGTACATCCGACTTTACGGAATTGCCCATTAGTGAAACCATGTTTTTAAGTCGTAACTCTGTGAACAACAAACATAAAAAAATTAAGATTTCTTCTGTGTTTCTAACATATTTAACAGAAATGAAGTGTGGTGCTGACAGTGTTTTTCATTGGTTGCGGACTTGCAATTGAAAAATGTAGTTGACTCCTCCAAGTGCCACTGCAGAGTGAATTGAAATTTTTCTGCTTCTCAAATGTTGCAGAATCACTTCTGCACATACTCCGAGACAGCCTGGTCAGTGAGATCCAACTAAAGGCCCAGGAGTACATCTCAAAATTGTATCAATTGTGTTTATTATTTTGTTTCCTGATTCGGTCTTCTTGCATATTTCAGAACTCAATAGAGCCTTTACTTGTTCTGCTGTAGACGGGCTTTCATTGTCTATCAGGTACTTGACCATTAATTTTTTTTTTCAGCAAGAAAATATCTGTGGAATTGGAGTTCCATTACAAGATTGTCACAATAGATTTCCACAGAATGATTCCGTTGCAACGTTGCTCTACTGTGATATTAATACAAGCATGGATGTATATATGCTACCACAGAAGCGATGCTGTTGCTTGTCTTCCTCATCAAAGACTCCTGACAAAGATCAACTGCTGTGGAATCCAAGGACAAAGACTGACTGGAATGGATAAGACAGTGGCTAGTCCACATATGTCAGCGAATATATATACATTTATATGCCTAGATGGAAGCCAGAGCACAGCAAAACCAGACAGATCCTTATGTTTCCTTCTGTACATCAATGACATTGGGTGAAAAAATCAAGCATTTTGGCTACAATTCACTGATCTACTGCAACACCAACAGCGCAGAAGCAGGTCTGATGTTACAACATAATTTGGATAGACTGGTAGAGTGGTCATGGAAATGATTCTTCATCCTGCAAAATGCATAGAAGCCATTGTCATAGAAAAGAGTAGAAACAGCAATGGACAATCCAATGTTACTTTGTTTCCCCGACCGGAACACTAATCACATTATTAGACATCTCTACCCAGAAAAAAAAACAATAGAATCTGCAAAGGTGGTGGTTAACTGCAAACAGTTTATGCCTTCAGGTAATAATACCTGCAAAAAAGATTATATGGCAAAATAGATGTATGGTATTGAGGATCTTTACCTAGATCGTGACACACTATTTATCCTGTACCTGCATCACATGAGCTGCTTCATAACTGCACTTGTATGCACAAACACTTACAGTCACCTGGATGACATCCTGTTGTTGTTTAAGTTGAAGATCATGGAAATTGATGTGATTCCCCAAATGGAATGAACACAAGCAAAGCACTCATCTGGAAAATCAGGAAACCCTATGAAAAATGGGGGAAACAAAGAAAAGAATCGGTCTAACCTGGTGTTGCACACAGTCCAGCTCATGACTCTGTTGTGATGAAAAAGATGAGCTGTGTTAACCCGGTTCAGTTGGTGAGTGCTGTCTTCTTAACCCCACCCAAATTGTGGTCACATGTACATAGGGAGGTGTCAGTGTCCTGAGACTGTTGTGTGGCGCCCTTTTGTGTTTCTGTTCAAAAGTTCCTTATGTTTTGTTGAATTATAAAATTTAATGTTTTTTTTAAATTTTTCCCGGAGCAAAAAGAAGTATATTTTCAGTACATGCAGCCTCTCAGTGAAGATATGCATCCAGAATACTGTATTTGTACTTCAAATGCCCCATTTTGTGTGACAACGCCTCTCAACCATGCAAATAGTCATACTACTTTTGTGCTTCATGTAATATACTCCAATACTGATTTTATAGTTGTCTGCACTGCAGATGTAATTCTTTTTGCTCTGGGTTGGCTGCCTAAGGTGCAGTTGATGCCGACCCATCACTCTTTATTTTTGCATCAATATGGGCAGATCCAGTGATTTTGGAAATGGGGGCAGACACAAAAATTTTAAACTTTTATTTGCCAGACTGACAAAAATATTGTCTTGTTAGCTTCATCTTAAAAATATCAGACAAAAAGGAGTGATCAGGACACATTAAGTTTGCCTAAGTAGAATCATGTCAACATGCCCACATATTTTGGCAATCAGTGATGTGTGATGGGCTTGCTGTTTCAGTGCTACGTTGGATACAGCTGACACCCAACCATCCAGGCAATCCTCAACTCCAAGTGAATGTATGTGTAGAAGGGGGTTGATTAATTTCATATATAGCATATTAGTTAAGAACATATGCTTAGAAATTGATTTGTTCATTTTGTCCACATTACTTTTGCAATTATATTATAATAGTATTATTATGATCCTATTATGAGATTCATGTTTCATAACACTATTTTAATTTTGTGACCAGTGACCACTTCCACACAATTAAGTCTCAGATACATTATTGTAGCTACACTGACACCTGTAATAAGTGCAACAGTGAAGCATAAATAGTGCTACAAATAAATGCACTTATTCTGCTTTATAGTATAATTTCATGTCTTGGTGATAGCTTGTTATCATGAAAATATTGAATCGTCTGTAAATGATTATTTCGAAACTATCTACCTGTACATGTAAGTCTTCAATGGAGCAAATTTGTGGTCATAAATATAATTTAAATGATTTCCAATAGGCCAGCAGCAGTGCTACAGTCTCCTTCTCACCGGTTAGGTAGTGTAACACAGGAAATGCGGCTTAATTGGCCATGAAAGGCACCATGTGGTGATAACAAATCAAATAGCAAAATATACAAATAGTCTCGGCCTCACAATCGTTCGTTATGTTTGCTGTCATCAGGCAGTTTTGAGCATGTCATTGAGGTGTGCGTCATTCAGAAATACTGAGCTTTCAAGTTTGCGGATGGTTGAACTGATATTTGAAAATATAGACTTCTCTGGACATAAAAAACAATCTGGATGACTTCACAGTCATCTATAGGCCGGTTGCAATATGCCTTTCTTGAGGGGAAATACAGCACCATACATGTCTCAGATACATGTATGATTCTGTTTCAAATCATGATTCATTCAGCTGAGCAATGATATCATTCAGGTTCATCAACAGCCATTACCTTTCATTTGCATGATTAGTCCCAGGATGAGTCTTTAAACAATTTCCCAGGATGAGTCAATATAACAATATCTCAAGCTTTTATTTTTTTCATGCTATTTGAACCATCTGTAATTTACATGGACTGTTATGTGTTGTGTCAGTGCAATCATAGTTGATTAAGCATTATGGCACAGCCATTGATTTATGCAGAATAAATGAAACACGTTTTGTGGGATTTTACCTTTTCTTATAACTCTAAAACTAAGAGTGATTTCATGAAACCACAATTAAATGCCATTCATTATAATCCAGTGATTTTAGCAAATCATTCAAGATATAGTTGCTAAAACCAACGGGATTTTAATATACATTATGGAATTAATTTGTGATTTAAGCAAATAACTAGTTTTCAAAATCTTGACTTAAAAGGTCAAAAGGTACAAATCAAAAGACTATGTTATGAGTTATTTGTGCGAGTTGAAGAAATTACCCTGTGTCTAATAATGATTCTATCAGTCATTCAACAATGTGTGATGTGAATAGGTACATGTTACGAATATATAATGATTTGGTCAGTACTGCTTAATGAGTTAATTTATACTTGACAAATCGGTTGATTGTTCTGTTTCTGTCTATATTGAATCACTGCACTGGATATCAGTCGATCATCGAAGAGACATTGTAAACATAGCCTTGCAATGAGAGTTGATAGATAGTGAGTTGATTTATCCACAACGAGTGAGCTGATTGTTTTATTTGTTAAAGTTAAAAAATTGGCTCTGTGTCAATTACTCAAGAGAGTCTGAAAGGCAAACATGTCATTGCAATGAGAGTTGATGTAGCAGTATCGGTTAGTGAGTTGATTTATCCAGTTCTCTTTGTCAAAATTTAATAACTTGTTATATATCAATTACTAAAAAGAATCTCTAAAGTCAAGATATCCTTGCAATGAGAGTTGACCCGGCAGTAATGGTTAGTGAGTTGATTTATCCACAACTAGTGAGTTGTTTGTCCCGTTTATGTGAGTTGAATCACTGATATTTTTCAATTACTCCAGAGAGACTGTGAAGTAAACTCGTCTTTAAAATGAGAGTTGATCTAGCAGTAATCGGTTTAAGAGTCGATTTATCCACAACTAGTGAGTTGACTGTCCTGCTTGTCTAAATTCAATCACTATGCTATTATAAATTTTCAAGAAAAACTATCAGGTGTGCATGTCCTTGCAATGAGAGAGTTGATTTATCCACAACTAGTTAGTTGACTGTCCAGTATATGTGAGTTGAATCACGGTGCTATTTTTCAATTGTTCCAGAAAGACTGTGAAGTGAACTTGTATTTAAAATGAGAGTTGATCTCGCAGTAATTGGTGTGTGAGTTGATTTATCCACAATTAGTGAGTTTACTGTCCTGCTTATCTAAATTCAATCACTATGATATTTACACAATTTCCAGAGAAACTACAAGGTGCACATGTCCTTGCAATGAGAGAGTTGATTTATCCACAACTAGTGAGTTGATTTTACAGTATATGTGAGTTGAATCTTGGTGCTATTATTCAATTACTCAAAGAGAGACTGTGAAATAAACCTGTCTTTAAAATGAGAGTTGAGCTAGCAGTAATCAGTTTGTGAGTTGATTTATCCACAACTAGTCAGTTGACTGTCTTGCTTGTCTAAATTCAAACACTATGCTATTTATAAATTTCAAGAAAAACTATCAGGTGTGCATGTCCTAGCAATTAGAGAGTTGATTCATCCACAACTAGTGAGTTGACTGTCCAGTATATGTGAGTTGAATCACGGTGCTATTTTTCAATTACTCAAGAGCGACTGTGAAGTGAAGTTGTCTTTAAAATGAGAGTTGACCTCGAAGTATTTGGTGTGTGAGTTTATTTATCCAGAACTAGTGAGTTTACTGTGTTGCTTGTCTAAATTCAATCTCTATGCTATTTACACATTTTCTAGAAAAACTATAAGGTGCGCAACTCCTTGCAATGAGAGAGTTGATTTATCCACAACTGGTGAGTTGATTGTCCTGTTTATGTGAGTTGAATCACTGTGCTATTTTTCAATTACTCAAAAGCGATTATGAAGTTAACTCGTCTTTAAAATGAGAGTTGATCTAGCAGTAATCGGTTTGCGATTTGATTTATCCACAACTATGAGAGCGTTGAGTTATCTACAACTAGTGAGTTCACTGTCCAGTATATGTGAGTTGAATCACGGTGCTATTTTTTCAATTACTCAAAGAGAGACTGAAATAAACCTGTCTTTAAAATGAGAGTTGATCTCGCAGTAATTGGTATGTGAGTTGATTTATCCAGAACTAGTGAGTTTACTGTCCTGCTTGTCTAAGTTCAATCACTATGCTATTTATAAATTGTCCCCCAGAGAAACTATAACGTGTGCATGTCCTTGCAATGAGAGTTGAACTAGCCGTATTGGTTAGTGAGTTGATTTATTCAAAGTGAGTCAAAGTTTACTGCCGATGGCGAAATGCGTTGTCTGCTTGTATCTTGCATCCAACCAGCTGTAACTCCACCTTCAAGACAAACTGAGCCTGGTCAGAAGATTGAATCTGTGGCATTGTCACGGGGACTCTCGCTACAGAAAGATATTAGCCTCTTTTGCGATCCTTGACAAACAGCAAGATCCCATCTTTATTTTGATGTAAACAATGCAAATTCTAGTGAATTCCTTGCAATATTTCACAAAAAAAAAGCAAACTGGTATGAAATTAATATATTCGATACTTGCTGCTATGTATTGATACGTGATCAATTCAGACAGTTTTTCCGATGCATCGATTATGGCCGTATCGATGACAGTCCTACCCGCTGTGGAAGAACATGAATTACATCTCATCGGAGGTTGCTTACCAACATGGGATGTTTGAACACCACAGGTTGTCACACATGGCACATGCAGAACTTCTAGGGAGCCAATCGTCCTATGATACCAAATGTGTTTTATCAAAGCATGTGCCTGGAACACAATGAGATTCTCTATTATGGAAGAGATCTGTACAACCAAGCTTCAGTGCAACACCTTCAAGACTGCACTCCATCTCAGTGGAGATGCTGTCTTAGTGCACAAAACAGAGACTGACACCATCGGGGGTTGTGTACTTGACTTTCGAGATAGAAATATGTTTGGTCAGATCCTCATGAACATTCGAAAGCTTGATTTAGACTATCAACACGATTTCCCATCTCTGCCCTGGAGATCCCATGTTCAGTCAGTGACAGTCACTCAAGCAAGAATCTAGAGAACCGCCCGAAGACTCTGTCGTGCACAAACAGAAGGTTCTTGTTCTTGGCAATTCCAATGTGCATGGAATTGCTAAGGCCATAGTAACTGTTGACTGGATGGCATATATCCTGGACAGATTCTGAGTCAGCTCAAGGAACGTACCAAGTCAGTGGATAAGGCCCTTCGTAACTGTAAGCGAAATGCCATCCTTGTCCGTGACTTTCCTACCTTGGTCCTTTCAATCGCCAATGCTGAGTCCGAACTGGTGTCCGATCTTCAGGTTTCCAGGCACTAGCATGATCTTAATTGGTCTTACATCTGAGCCTGGAAAGCGCAGATTGAATTAACGCATTGCCCAAGTGAATGAACATTATGCCTTCATTTTTAGGAAGACGAAAGGACTTGCATACCTTTGCAATAAGAGTGCTAAACTACAAAGAGACAATCTACACTTCAACTTGCACATGAGAGACACTATTGCATGGACTAAGCTTGTCATGTGAAGAAGTGCGATTAATGTGTCGTCTCCTGCCCGTATATTTTGTGCTGATAATGACTTCGACATGTACAATTCTGTTAGCCAATGTCATACTATTGAAGATAACAATGTAAATGTTCAAAGTGAATGTGTAAATAATTCTACTGAATCTCCTTCTAAAGCACATTTTTTGGATAGACACAAAACAATGTCAGAAGCTACCTTCTAAAACTATGTTGTTATAATAATGGTTGAAATTTAAGCAATGTGATTGTATGGACTTATATCTCGGCACTATTTTTATCCCTCCTCTTGTGTATGGCAGCGGGAATACAAAAGAAAATGACAACGCAAAATCAGCCCCACCCATCCAACGCTGGGCATAAGGGGATATTAATGAATCGAAAAATATAGAATTAAAAAATACACAATTGGGACAATCTACGATGTTTTCAATGCAACATACAGATAAAATAAACCCTCGGAATGGCCTAGTTGGGGCTGGAGGCTCGTGATTCACACCTGATGGATATCACTGCATTACCGTCCTATGCATAGCATGGCCGGTAATTACACAGTTTAGCCAAGTAGGTTCTGTTGACATATGTGGTGACTTTAAAGGGGCTATAAGCTCAAAAATTCATATCAGGACATTTTTCAGAAAATTTTCCTTTGTGACAAATAAAAGGACCTAAGATGGTATTACTTGATTTTTGACCAATTTGCCCTGGTATTACAAGGTTACAACCATTTTTTTGTAAGAAAACGACAAAAAACTCATTGAACCACTAATTACGACATGATGGACTATAGCTTCCCAATAATAACTTCTGGTAATGCATTACCCTAAGAAACCTCAAGCAGATATTGTCAGGATGAAGTCCTGGCAACTTTGTGGCATTCCTTTAATTATTGACTTGGTCATAACATCTTGAAACCCTAAAAACATGCAATTCAGAATAAATTGGCTGCGGCCTAGTTATATTGAAAGGCTAATTAATCACAAATTGACATTTTTTTGCTTGCATGTTGTGGTTTTGTACTCAGGTAGACATATACTAACAAAAAGATCAATAAAAATACCGCGTTGGAAAAAAAGTCAATTGAGGGCTTATAGCCCCTTTAAATAACGTACATAGGTCCTGGAGTGTATGCAAACTTTCGATCCATGAAGTTTGGACAGCGTGCAAATATTGCTGCATATTTTTTAAGGGATTCGGTGAAATTGACCAATTATAGCCAAATTCATAAGTTTAAAGTTGAATCCCACAGAGAACAGCTGCTCCACCTATTGTACTCCACAGTTGAACAAAAATGACCCAGCTGGTGGCTCCCCCGCTTGTTCAAATTGTTCATATGCATTGGAAAAGCCACATATTTTTGAAAACAGGGGTAGGCTCACTCGAAGGCTGCTGGCTCAGCCAGGAATAATGGCACTGAACTATAAATGCACACATTTTGGGTCGATATACAGGCCTATAATCCAATCCAACTTTCACAAAAATGAGAGAAGGAATCTTTGAGATATTAAAGTTTATTTTAAGGGGGGACTTATTTTTGTTGAACTTTTTTCATAATTTTCTCATATTGTACACCATGTAACTCTCAAAAAACATCGGTAACCCCCCTTCAAAGACTTCTTTTTCAATAAAGAGTATTTTCAGCTATATTCCTTTAATTTTTCATAAATATCTCATGGATATTGTTCGAGTGATGCGGCTTTTCGTTATAGATCCCACACTTTTTTAGTATTTTACTGTATGTTTTAATGTAATGACATAAGATTTTGAAAAGATCATAGTTCGAAAATTATGTTGGATAGCCAATCTTTTTTTTTTTTACGTTGGAAAGCTTTCTTTTTGAAGAACTTTTTGGCAAAATTTCAGGAATATCTCATGGATTTTAGATTTCTTGCCAAGTGTGGGATTCAACTTTAATATGGAAGAATTAAATAACAGAAATGCCAGATATGCAGATCAGTTTGTACTTACATAATGCATCTTTAACTATTTCATGTCCAAATGTATGCACATTTTTGACCTCAACTGTATATGATAATGAAAAAAGTAAAATGCTTACAATAAGTGACAGTTTTAATAACCTCAAACTCATAACTTACAGACTTCTGAAGCAAGATTTACGCTTAGAGCCGTACCTACTTATTAATCTCCCCAAATGTCTCTATCAAAGCATTGCAAGGTTCCGATTAAGGTCACATAATCTTCATATTTAACAAGGAAGACATAAGTGACAATATATTGTTGCAGATCAACGTCTTTGCAAAGATGTGATATGAATGCAGTTGAAGATGAATTTCATTGTTTAATGACATGTGAAAAGTGGAGCACAATTAGAAAAAAACTGTTTGAAACGGCTTCTCAAAACATTGATAACTTCTTAGTTTTACACCCTAATAAACAATCCAAAAGTATATTGACAAATAAAAGTAGTGATGTTTAGGGATGCAAAGGCCAGGAAAGTTTCCGGAAATATTGTAAATTTTCCAGGGAAAATTTCGAGGAATTTATTTGTATGGGAATATTGGGAACTTTCAAATAAATTGCTTATATCTTCATATGTTTGTCATTGGACCTGTGGATTGTGATGATTTGAATGGCTGTCATTGCTATTTGGTAGCCTGTATGTGGCCTTTAGGTCTCCCTTGATATAAAGCTTGCATATAGGTCAGGCAATGTGGGTCAAAGGGTTGTTCTTCAATCGGGGTACATAGTTTTGTTTCAAGGGGGTAAAAAATAAAGGTATTTTTTTCTGGCCAAATTGACTTTTTTCTGTTGCTATATACCATGCCGTTGATTTCTGAAAATTTTAGGGCTACAAGTATTCTGAATTTTTTTTATTTGACTTTTTGATAATTTGACCGACGTCAATATTCTGTTCATCCCTCTATTACTGGATACCAGTTGTAGGGGCTTGTGCTGAGTGGATACATATATATCTGACAATGAAAAATCATCTTACTTGCTTAATTTTGGCCTAGAACTTTTGTGCGTGTCAAGGAAAATAGATATTTTCGGAGAGGATGGAGAGGACAGTGTATTTGACGAAGCGGTTTTTGATGTTTTCCACTACGAGCATTGTGCAGTTCGTACAACTGAAGAGAAACATTTACCAAAACTTTGTCTAATCTATTGAAGGAGTATTTCTATAAAATAAAAATCCTCTTAATTTAATGTTATTGCTGTTTTGCTGACCTTAGTTCGGAGAGGACAATATTTGACGGCATTGACCTTCATGTGTTCAATGCAGGATTCTGAAGAGACTAATCATAGTTGTTGCATGTAATTCTAATGTTGAACTCTTGGGA
Source organism: Platynereis dumerilii (assembly GCA_026936325.1). Taxonomy (NCBI): domain Eukaryota; kingdom Metazoa; phylum Annelida; class Polychaeta; order Phyllodocida; family Nereididae; genus Platynereis; species Platynereis dumerilii. The sequence goes on along the minus strand of JAPTHN010000105.1, from coordinate 776 downwards.
ACATGTTGAAAGAATTTTCACATTGGTTAAAACTTTCTGTTAGGTCAGGACTGAAAAATCTGAAGCGATATTTGCCTAATTTGCAAACGAGACAGTCAATTTTGGTCAAAATGACACAAATACATTTTTTTTGTGGAGTTATCAACCGATTTGAATAATTTTTTCGCTACTGTAGGTCCGTCTCAGTATGCTTAATCTTTCTGTGTAACGTTTTTTCCACATATATGCATGGTATTTCTGGTATTTTGGATATCGTGTGACTTTCCAGAGCGTATCCCGATTGAAAAACAACCCCAAACTCATTGCCATCTGTTCTTGAGTTGGAAATTTGAAAATGTTTGCTGCATCTTTTTGGGATATTTTTGTGCTTTGTAAATTTTATAAAAATCTAAATTATTCACCTTGTTGAACAAATCAGATATTCTTTGGCCGAGCCTATTCATTGAGGGACAGTGCTCAGGAAAATAAAATAAACTCAAAATCAAAACTCAAACTCCGTAAACAAAACAGCTTATAGATCTTTGCGGATTGGCGGTCCACTGGAGAAATTAATTTTCTTATTTTCAATTTGCAAACAGGCTTTGCCGCATCATCTACAGTTTTCTGTTGGTCTCCTAATCTTAATTGATCAAGTACCTCAAGTCATATAATCAGGGGCGGACTGGCGACTTTTCGGGCCTGTGACAAAATTAGTTGATGGGCCCCAACATTCTTATTTTCGGTGTTATTCCTTTAACGACAAGGCAGAATGGTCCTTTCCTATTTTCCTATACGGG